>CM059425.1:257163032-257579725 GCA_030390025.1 Squalus acanthias
TTAAAAATGATAGCTGAATATAAATACTATCAATAAGAGATGAAAATGCTCCAGAGGGAACCCCTGCAGTTGATGCAAACAGAGTCTGTCTGCTTCAACTAAATGCTAAGTTTCTGAAGTTCTGATGAAGGGTCCACACCTGAAATGTTAACTTATCTGTTCTCTCCACTGAAGCTGATTGCCCAGCTGAGTGATTCCAGAATGTTTCTGTTTTTGTTTCGGATTTAGAGCATCTGCAGTTTTTTGCTCATCAGGTTCTGAAGTGTATTCTTTCCCTGCGAGTAATATCTAAAATATCTCTACTACATGAGGGTTTGGGTGGAAACAATAGTGATCTAAAGATAAGAAAAAGAAGTGATAAGTGCAAATATCAGAGTACAAAAACAGATGAAGATAACATAAATACTCAGGAAATAGAAAAGGTTATAGGAAGTAATAATTAATACCCATTAAAAATAATGAAAAATAAAAGAATATTAAATTGTCTGTATAGCAATGTACAGCATCAGGAACTGATAGGGAATTAGAGGCAGTAATTAGAAGAGAGATAACGGATGTAATATGGATAACGGAAACATGGATACAGACAGGACAGGATTGGCAGTCAAATATTACAGGCTACTATAAGAACATAAGAAATAGGAGCAGGAGTAGACCAATCGGCCCCTCGAGCCTGCTCCGCCATTCAATGAGATCATGGCTGATCTGATCCAACCTTAACTCTAAAGAACACAAGAAGTAGGAGCAGGACCAGGCCACTCGGCCCCTGGGCCCGCTCCGCTACCCACAGGGCCTTGACCGATCCGAACTCAAACTCATGTCCAATTTCCAGCCCGCTCCCCGTAACCCCTGATTCCCTTTACTTCTAGGAAACGGTCTATTTCTGTTTTAAATTTATTTAATGAAGTAGCTTCCACAGCTTCCTGGGGTAGCAAATTCCACAGACCCACTACCCTCTGAGTGAAAAAGTTTCTCCTCATCTCAGTTTTGAAAGAGCAGCCCCTTATTCTAAGATTATGTCCCCTAGTTCTAGTTTCACCCATCATTGGGAACATCCTCACCGCGTCCACCCGATCAAGCCCCTTCACAATCTTATATGTTTCAATAAGATCGCCTCTCATTCTTCTGAACTCCAATGAGTAGAGTCCCAATCTACTATGTATTTAGAAATGATGGAGGAGGATGAAGGGGCGGTGGGGTAATTTTGTTGTTAATCAGAAATAGCATAATGGCAGTAGCAAGAAAGGACATAACTAACAAAGAGATTGAAACAGAATCCAAATGGATTGAGATAAAAGGTAAGAAGGCATCGGCACACTATTGGGAGTATACTACAGACCACCAAATAGTGGAAAGGAAGTGGATGGAGAAATATGTAGGAAAATTTATGAAATGAGTAAAAAAGATGGAATCATACATAATCATGGGGGATTTCAATTACCCCCAAATAAACTGACAAAGGGAGAGAGTAAAAGGGGAGAAGGGGTGGACTCCTATGACCCAATATGTAAGAAGCCCAACACTGCTAGACCTAGTAATGGAAAATGAACCACAGCAGATAAGGGAAGTAAACGTGGGAGATCATTAGGACTTAGAGATCACAATATAATAAGGTTTACGGTAAGGATTGAGAGAGATCTAGGCATACCCAAAGTACATAAACAATAAAAGAGAGGATGGCAATTTAGCTTAGGAAAGAGGTAAAAAGACAATTAGGAAGGCAAAGTTGAAATATGAAATTAAAATATCAAGGAATATAAAAAGAAATAGTAAAGTATTTTATAGGGACATAAATAACAACAGGAGAATTAAGATAGGGATTGGGCTACTAAAGATGAGCAAGATAAAACTCACAAAAGATGGCAGGGATACTGAATAGATACTTCGCCACAGTTTTCACTGAAGTGCATACATGAGGGAGAAGGGAATAGAGGGATATGGAAGCAGGGTAGGAAGAGGTAACTGGAGTAGGAGGAGGCTCGTCTGGAGTATAAACACCAGCATTGACCAGTCGGGCTAATGGCCTGTTTCTGTGCTATAGATGCTAAATAATCTTTCTGGTACTTTAAAGACTGCAAAGAATGAAAACCGTATCATATAAATTGCGATAATTTAATAATCATAAGAACATAAGAAATAGGAGCAGGAGTCGGCCATTTGGCCCCTCGAGCCTGCTCCACCATTCAGTAAGATCATGGCTGATCTTCTACCTCAACTCCACCTTCCTGCACTATCCCCATATCCCTGAATTCCCTTAATATTCAAAAATCTGTTGATCTCTATCTTGAATATACTCAACGACTGAGCCTCCACAGCCCTCTGGGGTAGAGAATTCCAAAAGATTCACCACCCTCTGAGTGAAGAAATTTCTCCTCATCTCAGTCCTAAATGGCCGACCCCTTATTCTGAGACTGTGACTCCTGGTTCTAGACTCCCCAGCCAGGGGAAACATCTTCCCTGCATCTACCCTGTCAAGCCCTGTAAGAATTTTGTATGTTTCAATAAGATCACCTCTCATTCTTCTAAACTCTAGAAAATATAGGCCTAGTCTACTCAATCTCTCCTCATAGGTAAATCCCCCCATCTCAGGAACCAGTCTGGTGAACCTTCGTTGTACCCCCTCTATGGCAAGTATATCGTTCCTTAGGTAAGGAGACCAAAACTGTACACAATACTCCAGGTGTGGTCTCACCAGGGTCCTTTATAGCTGCAGTAAGACATCTTTACTCTTATACTCAAATCCTCTCGCAATAAAGGCCAACATACCATTTGCTTTCCTAATTGCTTGCTGTACCTGCATGTTAACTTTCAGTGATTCGTGTACAAGAGACCCAGGTCCCTCTGAACACCAACATTTCCCAATCTCTTACCATTTAAAAAATACTCTGCTTTTCTATTTTTCCTACCAAAGTGGATAACTTCACATTTCTCCACATTGTATTCCATTTGCCACTCACTTAGCCTGTCTATATCCCCTTGAAGCCTCCTTGCATCCTCCTCACAACTTACATTCCCACCCAGCTTTATATCATCAGCAAATTTGGATATATTGCATTTGGTCCCCTCATCCAAATCATTGACGTAGATTGTGAATAGCTGAGGCCCAAGCACTGATCCTTGCGGCACCCCACCAGTTACAGCCTGCCAACCCCAAAATGACCCCTTTATTCCTACTCCCTGTTTTCTGTCCGTTAACCAATCCTCAATCCATGCTAGTATATTACCCCCAATTCTTTAATAACCTCTTGTGTGGCACCTTATCGGATGCCTTCTGAAAATCCAAATACACGCCATCCACTGGTACCCGCTTATCTATTCTGCTAGTTACAACCTCAAAATCTCTAACAGATTTGTCAAACACGATTTCCCTTTCATAAATCCGTGTTGACTCTGCCCAATCCTATTATTATTTTCTAAGTGCCCTGTTACCACGTCCTTAATAACAGATTCTAGCATTTTCCCTACTACTGATGTCAGGCTAACTGGTCTGTAGTTCCCCGTTTTCTCTCTCCCTCCTTTCTTAAATAGTGGGGTTACATTTGCTACCTTCCAATCCGCAGGAACCGTTCCAGAATCTATGGAATTTTGGAAAATGACAATCAATGCATCCACTATCTCTATAGCCACCTCTTTTAAAACTCTAGGATGTAGGCCATCAGGTCCATGGGATTTATCGGCTTTCAGTCCCATTCATTTCTCCAGTACTATTTTTTTACTAATACTAATTTCTTTCAGTTCCTCATTCTCACTGGAGCCTTGGTTTTCCACTATTTCCGGAAGTTTTTTGCGTCTTCTTCCGTGAAGACAGACACAAAGTATTTATTTAATTTCTCTGCCATTTCCTTATTCCCCATTATAATTTCTCCTGTCTCAGCCTGTAAGGGACCCACATTTACTTTTGCTAATCTTTTCCTTTTTACATACCTATAGAAGCTTTTACAGTCTGTTTTTATGTCTCTCGCTAGTTTATTCTCATATTCTATTTTCCCTTTCTTTATCAATTTCTTGGTCCTCCTTTGCTGAATTCTAAAATTTTCCCAATCCTCAGGCTTACTACTCTTTTTGGCAACATTATAAGCCTCTTCCTTTGATCTAATACTATCTTTAACTTCTCTTGTTAGCCACGGTTGGACCACATTTCCTGAGGGGTTTTTGTGCCTTAAAGGAATGTATATTTGTTGTAAATTATGTATTAATTCTTTAAATGCTAGCCATTGCTTGTCTACTGTCATACCTTCTAATGTAGTTTCCCAATCTACATTAGCCAACTCGCCCCTCATACCTACGTAGTTTGCTTTGTTTAGATTTAAGACCCCAGTTTCGGATTTAACTAAATCACTTTCAAACTCAACATAAAATTCTATCATATTATGGTTACTCTTCCCTAAAGGCCCCTTTACTACAAGGTTCTTAATTAACCCTTTCTCATTCCACAATACTAGATCTAAAATAGCCTGTCCACCATTTATGTTGCTGACCACAGCTGCATTCTCAGATGCAACAACCATCTCATTTCTGTAAAAGAAAGAAGGTTGATGAGGTCTTGTATGCAAGACCTCATCAAACTGCAGAGAATGTCACTGTTTGACAGCTTCACAGAGCTGTCAAACGATGACAATTCATCTGTCAAAAATTTTGTTGACGTGCTCTGCAACTGGCTTTCCCTTAATTGGCCTGTTAAGCCCGCTGCACGGGCTTAACAGGGTCAATCAAGGGAACATAGCGTGGGTTGGCCACAAATCGATGGAGGCGAGACTAAAACTCGACAAGCAGCAGTCCCGCCTCCAACGCGCCCCCATTCACAAAATCGCCCCCTTAGTGTCATAACTATTGTAGAGCATTAGGATATTAGCCTCAGTAACAACTGCAGTGACTCAAAGTATTCATCTTCCCTGTTGCTTGATTCTACCCATTAACCGGTAGGTGCAAGAAGCAGAAAAGACCACGAAATATTTATTTTATTCAGGTGAAGTAAGCAATGTGTAATTCAATGGGTCAGAAGCATTCTTTGGACTCCCATCAGATGCAGTACTTATCCAACACGTAGTACTTAAGACTTTTTTTGAATTAATCAGTTCACTTCATTCATTAGTCCAGAAAAAGAAATTATCTTAAATAGAGATACGTCACAAAGCCTCATGGGATAGGAGGGCAAATTTTGAGAACTCCACTCCTCCACTAAACGGCAGCGCAGGTCTCAGAATCATCCCTATAGTATTATAACCCTATCTTTGATCCATGCTCCCGTCTAGCAAAGCTCCCTGCTGGGAGTGGAGACTCGCAATATTGGTTGTATAATTTATACCCCACTAGTGAATTGGCCTGATAGTTCAAAACATTTAAGTTGAAAGTCAGTTATAGTCAACGCTACAAGTGGGACTTAAATCACATGCCGCGCGTCCACATAACGTATCTGTTAACAATAAGTACTAAATTTAATCTAGTAAAGAGCTAAGTAAACTTAATACGGTAAAAAATATATAACAGATCCACCAACATTTGTGAAGTTAATATTTCGGGTGTATACCCTTCAACAGAACTGACAATTGAAAGATAAGTGAGCCACTTTGTAGGACTGAACAGAGGAAAAAGGGGAGGAGAGCAAAAGAGACATTCGGGGTCATTTTCATCTTCACCACGTGGGTGGAGCAGATCACCTGTCCGTTGTAGAACCCGCCCGATTTTCATCATCTTCTCCATCATTTATTTTTATTTGTTCTCAGCACATCGGCATTTATTGCCCATTTCTAGTTGATCTGACAAGGTGGTGGAATCTCCTTGAATCGCTGCATTCCGTGTGTTGATGGTTCTCCCACAGTAGGCAATTCCAGGATACTGACCCAGTGACAATGAAGGAATGGCGATATATGCCCAAGTAAGGATGCTATGTGACTTGGAGGGGAATTTGCGGGTGATGGTGATCCCCAAACTCTTGCTGCTCTTATCCTTCTCAATGGTGGAAGTCATGGGGGTTCAGAGTTGCTCTCGAAGTAAACTTGGTGAGTTGCTTCTCTATTAAGCAGTTTGAAGGTCATTTGACCCATTAACTTCCTCTGGTCATTGCAGTGTCTGTTGTCTCTTTTCCCCTCTTCCACCCTACAAAGGGGCTCGCATATCTCTAAGCTTTCGATTCTGGTGACTGGTAAACACCTGAAATGTTAACCTGCCTTTTCTCTTTACAGATGCTGACAGATCCACTGTAAATTTTCAGCTTTTCTATTTTCATTCCTTTGCTGCAGCTACTTTTCAGCAGCGCAAAATGTGCCATACAACAGTCCTATTCAACTACAGGAAACTTTCGTTTATCTGGCATCGACGGGACCGGCGTGGTGCCGGTTTATCGAAAGTACCGGATAACAGAGAGTTATATCTACCGAGGCTATTTTTAACAAAGAGACTCCAAGCAGCACGGGAGAATCTATTCAAGCGACTGCAATGTTTCGGACTTGCGACAGCGCCAGGAGGCCGAGTAGTGGCACTTTTGAAAAGTACCCCTACTGACTAAATCGGCGTTCGCGGACTCGGGATCGGCAACATTGCCGGTTATTTGAGAGGATTTTTCGGAGCACTCGGCGTTCGCGGAGACTCGACTGCGACTCGGCAACATTGCCGGTTATTTGAGAGGAGTTTTCGGAGGATGATTTTTGCCGGTTAAGCGAGAATTCCGGATATTTGGGTGCCGGATAAACGAAAGTTTCCTGTATTATATTAGGTAGATTAAAATGTTTATTTACTTATACTAGTAATAATAATTAGAATATGAAATACTACCTTCTCCATAAAGAAGTTCATATTCACAGATGGCATAATATTGTGTACATCAACATTCTATTTAAATAGCTTGCACCAAAGTGAAACAAGTTTGCAGTTGCCCAGGATTTTATCAGTTTCCACCACTATACAATTACAGTGATAATGAATGCAATTGTAGCAGAATATGAAGAGTGCTTTCGCAGCTATGCTGTAATATGTTCTCAACCTCTTGCTACTTATATTGAACTGACAACGCTAATTGGATTTAACAAGTGTCTTGTTTGCTTCCAGAACAAGCACATAACTTGCTCATCTTTGGAGGCCGTGTTTTTTCTTAATTCTTTGTCCTTCTCCCTCCCCAATTTTCTCGTCTTCTCTTCTGGAGGCACTGGACAACATGCTGGGCTGCAGTTCCATGAGCAGCCCACAGTACCTCACCCAAGTGCCAATGTGTCATATGCGAGTCTAGGTAGTGAGTACAGACAGGCTATCTGAGCCCAATCCTGTCCTCACTTACACACATGTATATACTCACTTTCTGCACGGAGCACTGGATAATGATCATGAGTTGAGAACCCGAGCTGTTTCCCACCCGCCCCCACCCTATCCCAGGGCACTCAGGTCGTGTACAAGTTGAAGTTAAAAGAAAATTGAAGGGTTAAATATGTACCTTGTTTGGGGTAGAAAGGTTGGACCGCTCTGAGCTGGCGCTGTGCCTTGAGGCAGGACTGCATGGTACCTGACAGGGATCGGGTAAGGAGCGGCCCTCCACTTCTGCCAACATGCATTCTTGGTACAGTGTTGATTTCAGAAACCGAGTGTAGCTGTCAAACTTCATCAGGTTAAAAATCTACTTTGAAGGAAAGAAATATTGTAGTCTTTTTTAAAAAAAACCTGTTGTTTGCAGATCAAAAGAAAGGAATAATGTTATGTTTGCACACATAGTGAATGCTACCCAAGATTAGATAAATGAAGAAAAATAATATGCCACTGAATAACAAGTAAAAGCAATGAATATATTGGGATCAGTATAAGATATCACTGACTATGTTGACTGAAAATCCTTTTGTAGGTTAAAATATTTTCTGTAATTAGGCTTAAATGACAATGTATTACTTCTACCAAATACATCATCACAATTTAATGGTTTTTGAGAGCTAGCAAATAGTGGAGAAAGCGTCTATCAGTGAAATAAGTAAATGAACAAACGCTTTGCTTGTATTACTATACCTGCAGTTGCTGCTCTTTAAACATATCTGGGTGCGGTGCGTTAATGATATCATCAGCTAACTGTGCCTGGCTGTCGATGTTGACAGGTGTGACTGCCTTGTTGGATAAAAAATTGTTGTAGATCTCCCGAGCTCTATACAAAAGCTGCAAATGACAGTGGAATCACAGTCAAAGAACAAAGAGCAATAAAATGCATTTCACCATCTTGGGGTTAAATCTCACCCAGCTACTATTGTTAACACATGGATATTTGAAAAAAACAAATTAAATGCAGAAACAAAGTGAGAAAAATTGTAACTTCTTTATCCCTGACAAACAGCAGTTATCACTCAGGGCTGATGCGCAATATGGCAATAAATTTTTAACCAATTATGTACATTAGTGGACTCATTTTTGTAATGGAGCAAGGCAATGAAAAGCTTAAAATGCTAACCATTGCAACAAAAAATCCTTTTAATAAAAGTAAAACAAATCCAGCCTCGAGCTCTGATTAAATTATGGACTATGATGGTGATAGCTCGCCTTTTTAAAATGATCTCACCTCCAGCCCCTGCTGTAGGATGTGGAAGAACAGCTTTGGTTGACTCACCGAGTACAAGTGTACTTGATAGCCACTCAATGTCTCCCCAAATGAGACAGGCTGAGATAAGAAGCTTGTTTTGTTGCGTATTCTCAACCTAATGCATTTTGGTGCAAAACATTAGTTTGCCAATAAACTGAATCATTACACTGCTTCACATTGAGTATTCAAACACATTTTTTTTTGCAACATCTAGAAGAGTGATGCATGTTTAGAATAAATCATAGAATCCTAGAATAGTACAGCACAGAAAGAGTCCAAAGTAACAACAGAAAATGCTGGAAACACTCAGCAGGTCAGGCAGCATCCGTGGAGAGAGAAAAACAGAGTTAACGTTTCAGGTCGATGAAGGGTCATCTGCAGTATTTTGTTATTCTACAGAAAGAGTCCATTTGGCCCGGCTCTTTCGAAGAGCAATCCAGTTAGTCCCACTCCCCCACTCTTTCCCCATATCCCTGCAATTTTTTCCTTCAAGTTTTTATCTAATTCGCTTTTGAAGGCTACTACTGAATCTGTATCCACCATCCTATCAGGCAGTGCATTCCAAATCCTAAACACTCGTTGCGTAGAAAACCTTTTCCTCATGTCGCCTCTGGTTCTATTGACCTTAATCACCTTAAATCTGTGCCCTCTGTTTATCGACCCTTCAGGCATTGGAAACAGTTTCTCTTTATATACTCTACCTAAAACCTTCATGATTTTAATCACCTCTATCAAATCTCCTCTTAGCCTTCTCTGCTCTAAGGAGAACAACCCCAGCTTCTCCAGTCTATCCACGTAACTGTAATCCCTCATCCCTGGAACCATTCTAGTGAATCTCTTCTGCACCCTCTCCAAAGCCTTCACGTCCTTCCTGAAGTGTGGTGCCCATAATTGGACACAATTCTCCAGCTGGAGCTGAACTAGTGTTTTATATAACGTTATCTGCAAATTTTGAAATTGTGCCCTCTACCCCCAAGTCCACGTCATTAATGTAAGGGCATTCTGAACATTACTCCAAACACACTACACTTGGTCAAAGAGGTAGGTTTTAAGGAGTTCCTTCAAGCAGGAGAGAGAGATAGAGAGGCAGAGGTGTAGGGAGGGAAATCCAGAGCTTAGGGCCCAGGCAGCTGAAGGTACGGCCGTCAATGGTGGAGCGATTATAAATCGGGGATGCGCGAGGCCAGAATTGGAGGAGTGCAGAGATCATGGAGGGCTTTAGCGCTGGAGGAGGTTACAGAGATAGGGAGGGGCGAGGCCACGGAGGGATTTGAAAACAAGGATGAGAATTTTAAAATCGCCGGACCGGGAGCCAATGTAGGTCAGTAAGCACAGGTGTGATGGGTGAACAGGACTTGGTGCGAGTCAGGATACGGGCAGCAGATTTTTTGATAAACTCAAGTTTATGTAGGGTGGTAGGTGGGAGGCCGACCAGGAGAGCATTGGAATAGTCAATTCTAGAGGTAACAAAGGCATGGATGAGGATTTCAGCAGATGAGCTGAGGCAGGGTTGGAGTCAGGCGATGTTACTGAGGTGGAAGTAGGCGGACTTGGTGATGGAGCGGATATGTGGTCAGAAGCTCATCTTAGGGTGAAATACGACGCCAAAGTTGCGAATGGTCTGGTTCAGCCTCAGACAGTGGGCAGGGAGAGGGATGCAATCGGTGGTTGGGAACGGAGTTTGTGGCGGGGACCAATGTTTAGCGGGAGGAAATTTATGTTCATCCAATATTGGATGTCTGACAAGCAGTGGGACAAATCAGAGACAGTGGAGGGGTCGAGAGAGGTGGTGGTGAGGTAGAGCTGGGGGGTAGTCCTCAATGATGGTGGAGCCCAGCACGTGAGTGCAAAAGACAAGGCTGAAGCATTTGCAACCATCTTCAGCCAGAAGTGCCGAGTGGATGATCCATATTGGCCTCCCCGAGGTCCTCACCACCACAGAAGCCAGTCTTCAGCCAATTCGATTCACTCCATGTGATATCAAGAAACGGCTGAGCGCACTGGATACAGCAAAGGCTGTGGGCCCTGACAACATCCCAGCTGTCGTGCTGAAGACTTGTGCTCCAGAACTAACCGCGCCTCTAGTCAAGCTGCTCCAGCACAGCTACAACACTGGCATCTATCCGACAATGTGGAAAACTGCCCAGGTAGGTCCTGTCCACAAAAAGCAGGACAAATCCAACCCAGCCAATTACCGTCCCATCAGTCTACTCTCAATCATCAGCAAAGTGATGGAAAGTGTCGTTGACAGTGCTATCAAGCAGCACTTACTCACCAATAACCTGCTCACTAATGCCCAGTTTGGGTTCCGCCAGGACCACTCGGCTCCAAAACTCATTACAGCCTTGGTCCAAACATGGACAAAAGAGCTGAATTCCAGAGGTGAGGTGAGAGTGACTGCCCTTGACATCAAGGCAGCATTTGATCGAGTGTGGCATCAAGGTGCCCTAGTAAAACTGAAGTCAATGGGAATTGGGGGGAAAACTCTCCACTGGCTGGAGTCATACCTAGCACAAAGGAAGATGGTTGTGGTGGTTGGAGGTCAATCATCACAGCCACAGGACATCGCTGCAGGAGTTCCTCAGGGCAGTGTCCTAGGCCCAACCATCTTCAGCTGCTTCATCAATGACCTTCCCTCCATCATAAGGTCAGAAGTGGGGATGTTTGCGGATGACTGCACAGTGTTCAGTGCCTTTCGCAACTCCTCAGATAATGAAGCAGTCCATGCCTGCATGCAGCAAGACCTGGACAACATTCAGGCTTGGGCTGATAAGTGGCAGGTAACATTTGTGCCACACAAGTGCCAGGCAATGACTATCTCGAAGAAACGAGCATCTAAGCACCACCCCATGACATTCAACGGCATTACCATTGCCGAATCCCCCACCATCAATATCCTCGGGGTCACCGTTAACCAGAAACTTAACTGGACCAGCCACATAAATACTGTGGTAACAAGAGCAGGTCAGAGGCTGGGCATTCTGCGGCGGGTGTCTCACCTCCCGACTCCCCAAAGCCTTTCCACCGTCTACAAGGCACAAGTCAGGAGTGTGATGGAATACTCTCCACTTGCCTGGATGAGTGCAGCTCCAACAACACTCAAGAAGCTCGACACCATCCAAGACAAAGCAGGCCGCTTCATTGGTACCCCATCCACCACCTTAAACATTCACTCCCTCCACCACTGGCGTACCGTGGCTGCAGTGTGTACCATCTACAAGATGCACTGCAGCAATTCGCCAAAGTTTCTTTGACAGCACCTCCCAAACCCGCGACCTCTACCACCTAGAAGGACAAGGGCAGCAGGCGCATGGGAACACCACCACCTCCAAGTTCCCCTCCAAGTCACACACCATCCTGACTTGGAAGTATATTGCCGTTCCTTCATCGTCGCTGGGTCAAAATCCTGGAACTCCCTCCCTAATAGCACTGCGGAAGTACCTTCACTACACGGACTGCAGCAGTTCAAGGCGGCGGCTCACCACCACCTTCTCAAGGGCAACTAGGGATGGGCAATAAATGCTGGCCTTGAATTAAAAAAAAGTCAGCATACATGTGTAACCTCCGTGCTCTGTAAACATCAGTTCAATCCATGACTCTGCTGCCTGTATCCTATCCTGTACCAAGTCCTACTGTTCTTACTGCCCTACATTGGCTCATGCTCCACCCACACCCCATACTTCAAATTCTCATCCTTGTGTTTGAACACCTTCATAACTTCGCCCCTCCCCATCTTGTAACATATCCAGCCCTACAACCCTACCCCCGAACTCTCTGTTTCTGACTCCAACCCCTTGTGCATCCCTCCCTCCTTTCGCCCAACCATAGGTGGCAGTACCATCAGGCGTTTAGGCCTCACGCTCTGAAATTTCTCCTAAATTCCTCTGTCTCAACTCCATTTCCTCCTTAAAACCCTCCTTAAAACCCACCTCTGACCAACTTTTCAGTCATCACTCCTATTATCTCCTTCTTTGGTTCAGTATCCATTGTTGTCAAATTACATCTTAAGAAGTTTTTCTACGTTAAAGGCACTTTATAAATGCAAGTTGTTGTTGTGGTCAGGTATTACTGCAGCTTCTTTACATCTTTGGTGTAACACAGCAATTTCTCTTCACTGAGAGGCCATACATCGTATCATTTCTTCTAGACCTCCTCTTGAACTGCCATTTCAAACTAGTTTATAGTTGATCAGTTATCGATATGTAGGTAATAAGCACTTTTAAATTAACATAACTTAACAGAGTTCATTGGTTAAAAAGAGCAAAATACTGCAGATGTTGGTAAACAAAAACAGAAATTGTTGGAAACACTTAGCAGATCCTTTTCAAATGCAGTAAGATAAAATAATGTATGTGAATAATGTAATACGGTATGTTCTCCTTTCCACAGATGCTGCCTGATCTGCTGAGCGTTTCCCAAAATCACCATTTGACTGGTTTCAGGTTTATAAAACTGACTTGTACCTATTCTAGCTTTAAAAGTTATTCAGGATAGAGAGGGGATAGTTACTCAGCTCCTAATCTATTCAGCGATTCCTACTGGAAGCACATGTGTGCAGATGCCGAGTTAGGACAGAATATGGCTCGGCGGTATTTTCACCCATAGTCACAAAACCTAGTGAGACTCGCTTGGGAGAAGTACCGTAGGGCCCTCTACAAAGAGTCAAGACCTTTAGGATAGGAAGTGCAGAGGCAAGAAAACTGTCATGAAAAAAAAAGTTAACCTTTTAACATATTTCTCACCTGTTTCTTGTCATGCTGAGGGATTTGGCCGAAGTACTCACAGTTCTGCCAGAACAGGATGTTTTCTTCACTGAATTCCTTCTTCAGAAACTCCTAACAAAATAAAATAAGGAGACTCCCTTAATAATTAGCTACAATATTAACTGATCCAATACAGAAGCAAGTCTATTTATCTTGCCTATTGTAATGCTCAATTCTAGGGAAAGCATACTTAGATAAAAACAGTTTATATACATTTGTGTTTAATCTGTCCGCTTGGCTAAGCTAGTAGCCCTTGTGCATCTGAGCCAAAAAGTCTCACTCCGAATCTAAGCACGAAATCTAGACTGACATTCTGGTGCATGACTGAATGAATGCTGACTTGCCAGAAGTGCTGACCTCCAGAAGACATTGTTAAACTGAAGCCCCGTTTTCCTTTTCCGGTGGTTTGGATAGACATTAAAATTCCCATGGCAGGGAAAGAAGAGCAGGGAGTTCCCTAGTGTCCGTGGCCAATTTTCTTCCATCAGCCATTCCGCCAAAGACAGAATAACTGGTACTTCCTTTCATGGCTGTTGGGATCTTGCTGCATGCAAAAGAGCTGCAACATGACAACACTTACTGGATTTCAAAGTAATTAGTCATTTTTGAGGGATAAACAACTATACGGCTGCAAGTTTTTCTCTTTTCCTTCTTTGCGTTTGTTTACTAAAATTATTAGAAAGACCGAACCTGCAATAATCAATTAGAAAAACCTTTTGGGAAATCAGTCAATAGACAAAATCAACAAATATTGTAGAACTTCTCAACCAATTGAACCAGAAACACTCGGAAAGAGTGTTGATTCTTCATTTAAAAAAAGGTTGATTTTTTAAGAAAAGTTGTAAAAATCATTCCACAATAGGCAGTCCCTCGGAACCGAGGATGACTTGCTTCCACATTAAAAATGAGTTCTCAGGTGACTGATGAGTCCAATGCAGGACCTACAGTCTCTGTCACAGGTGGGGCAGACGGTGGTTGAAGGGGCGGATGGGTGGGGTGCTTGGATTGACGTGCGCTCCTTCCACTGTTTGCACTTGGCTTCCGCTTGCTCCCGGCGAAGAGACTCGAGGTGTTCGGCGCCTTCCCGGATGCTTCTCCTCCACTTTGTGCGGTCTTGGATCAGGGATTCCCAGGTGTCGGTGGGGATGTTGCACTTTTTCCAAGGAGGCTTTGAGCGTGTCCTTGAAGCATTTCCTCTGCCCACCTCGGGTTCGGAGCCGGAGCTCCGAGTAGAGCGCTTGTTTTGGGAGTCTCGTATCGGGCATGCGGACGATGAGACCCATCCATCGGAGCTGATCGAGTGTGGTGAAAGCTTCGATGCTGAGGATGTTGGCCTGAGCGAGAACACTGACGTTGGTGCGCCTATCCTGCCAATGGATTTGCAGGATCTTGCGGAGGCAGCGTTGGTGGTACCTCTCCACAGGGAAAGTCATCGCAAGAATCCTCCTCAATTGCCTTCTCCCAGTGGCCGAAGAACTCCTCCCAGAGTCGCAATGCGGATTCCGCCCACTAAGGGGCACAATGGACATGATCTTCACTGCATGTCAATTACAAGAGAAATGCAGGAAACAGCATCTTCCAAAAAGGACGGTGGGAGCCAGAAGGAAGAAGAAACAAGATAAGGAACATAAGAACATAAGAATTAGGAACAGAAGTAGGCGATATGGCCCGTCGAGCCTGCTCCGCCATTCAATAAGATCATGGTTGATCTTCGACCTCAACTCCACTTTCCCGTCTGATCCCAATATCCCTTGAATCCAAAAATCTATCTATCTCAGCCTTGAATATACTCAACGATTTAGCATCCACAGCCCTCAGGAGCAGAGAATTCCAAAGATTCACAACCCTCTGAGTGAAGAAATTTCTCCTCATCCGAGTCTGAAATGGTCGACTCCTTATCCTGAGACTATGCCCCCTAGATCTAGACTCTCCAGCCAGGGGAAACAACCTCGCAGAATCTACCCTGTCAATCCCCCTCAGAACCTTATATTTTTCAATGAGATCCCCTCTCATTCTTCTAAACTCCAGAGAGAATAGGCCCAATCTACTCAATCTCTCCTCATAGGACAGCCCTCTCATCCCAGGAAGTATTCTGTGCAAAAAAATTCAGGTGAAATAGGTAGAATAAAAGTAAAATTATAGAACAAATAACTAGAAAATCAAATGGGGAAAAAATAGGATCAATGGGGTGAGCAAATTTAAAGAAAAATATTTTGAATGTATTTAAGTGTCTGTTTTAATCATATAAGCTTAACATTACTTCAAGAGAGCTACCAGAGAAACTGGCAGCTTTGCTATGGTAACATTATTTCACTGTTGCGATGTGCGAGCTTTGGCTCAGTTTGTCACCAGCTTGTGGGTTCAAGCCCCACTCCAGTCAGTTTTGCAGTTTTTAAACTCCAAAATGTATTAGTTGACGAGCAAAAATGATATGAATTTAAACAAGAGAAAGTCTAAGCTGCCAATTCATGAACAGGCAGAAGGTGCATTGACTATCTCAAGTACCAGCCACCCATAGAGCGCCAGCACACTTATAAGAAACTAACATTTCACCAGCCCAGTTGCTAAATTGCTCATTCTGACATTTTTTCGGTAGAAGGACTTTGTTTATCAGTCCTTACCTGAATCTGTGTTGGTCATGACATATGCAAAGAAAATAAAACCAACATTCCGCTAACAGATGAAGTACATCGGAACAGTGGTACAGGACCAGAAAAGACTACTGTGGTCCACCTGGCTGAACCCAAAGTTAAAAAAATGCACTATACTCTATATTATACCCCTAAATCACTTCCTTCACCACAAAACTATCCAGTTCCCTCTTGAATATTCCAACATAATCTGCCTCCGCAGTCTCCCTGGGCTACCTTGAGAGAATTACATTAAAAAATTACATCACAGAAACACAACGTTCGGCCCAACCAGTCGGTGTTTATGCTCCACACAAGCCGTAGTTCTAATCCATTTGCCTGACCTGTTTCCAAAGCCTCACAAATCTTTATATAAAAATGCTGTTCCTACTCTCTGTCCTAAATCTCTGACATGTAATCTTATATTTATGTCACCTCAACCACTGTTTCTATCTATCCTGTCCCATCCCTTCATAATTTTAAACATCGCTTATCAAATTAATCTCCTAGGTTCTAACGAAACAGCGCCAATTTTTCAAGTTTTGTTACTTGTATTTCCTCATGCCAGGCAGTGTCCTAGTCAATCTACACTGTATCCTCTGTATTGTCTCAACATCCTTCTCATAGTGTGAAGGCCAAAACTTCACAGTACTCCAACTGTACTCTTAATACAGTTTTTGCATCTCGACTTTTATATTCTATACCACTTGCCATAAAACTTAGCATTCCACTAACTTTTTTTGTGGCCATATCAACTTGAGGTGCTGCTTTTAATGTCTTGTGAACCTGAACCCTCAATACGTTTGCTCTTCCACATCACCCAATGTTCCCCATTCCAAGTACAATTATTACTTATTAAAAAAATATATACTATTTCACACTTACTGATATTTAACCCATTCCACCATCTACATAGAACTACATAGAAGTTACAACAGGGAAGGGGCCATTTGGCCCTACAAATCTGTGCAAGCATCTATGCTCCATAAATAATCATAATCCCACTTACCCACCCTATTCTTCTATCCTCTTATCCTATTTTCCATCATCCACCGACCCAATCTAATCATGAATGTTGACATAGTTTCCGCCTCAACTACTAACCTTGGACATGAATTCCACAGCTTTACAATTCTCTCTGTGTAAAGAAGTTTATCTTGCTCTCTGTTCTAAATCTCTTACATTTAATCTTGCCTCTGGCCCCTTGTTTTAGACTCCTCAACTACTGAAAACAGTCCGTTCCTTTCATAATTTTAAACGCTTCTACATTTATCACCCCATAACCTGTGTTGTTCAAACAAAAAACAAAACAATTTTGCAACATTTCTCTTTGAATTTCCTCAAACCAAGCAACATTCTAGTCAATCTGCATTGTACACTGTCTGAAGCCTTAAGTTCTTTCCTATAGTGTGAAGCCCAATAGTGCACACAGTACTCTAATTGTGGTCTTATTGTTTTATGTAGGCTCATCATTAACACTTGGTTTTTATATTCTTATCAATATCCCTTGCATGTTCCTTTGGTCCTTAGAATTATTCACTATTCATCCTAGTTTAGCGTTGTCTGCAAATTTGGACGGCTTAACCAGTTTTAATCTAAGTTGCTACCCTTCCCCTAATTCCATAACTCTTAATCTTGTATTTTCTGTGTGGTACTGTGTCAAAGGGCTTTCTGAAAGTCCATATACATCACATCCACTGCATTGTCCCACATCCAACATATCTGCAACCTCCTCAGATTGGTCAAGCACAATCTTCCTTTCGGCAATCCTTATTGGCTGCTTCTAATTAGTTTCTCCATATATTTTGTTCCATACATGCCTCACTTTGTGTGTCAAGCAATTAAATGTAAAAATTGTCCACCTTTCCTCGTCTGAGCTCGATTCCAGGCCCCTGGTTACAGAGTTTGTAGTTATGTTAAATATATTATTGGGGTTCAGTTTGTTTATAAGAGCCTAAGAAATGCTGATATGATTTCCTGAGTCGTTTTCCCTCCAATGCGGTAGAAATAATTTTAATAGCTTTGCTCTATTTGGTAGTAACATGTTATAAATGCCATCAGCTCTGAGCAAAATTATTTACCACTGAAAGATCTTCCTCAGAGACATGTTTGCAAATTAATTGCAAGGTGCGAGCGACACACACATTCCGTGAATAAATAAATAACAATACTCCAGATCTATGGAATGTGTTACACTTTCTATTTTCAGAACTTGTGTCTAATCTCATGATCAAAGTATAATTCAGAAGACACCTCGTGCTTGGTGCCTACCAGCTATTTTAATACAATCCTACCAGCAAACACAGCAGAATATATTCAGCTTTATTTTGGCTCACTTTCCATGTGCTAATTTCCGATATTTCAAACAAACCTACCGTCTAATTTCTTTTCGTCAAAGCCAAAGGTTTGCAAAATGTCGAAAAATAGACAGAATTGCTGACTACAAGCCCCCCAAAAACATAAAAAATCCCAGAAACCCATGACGTAAAAACTGAATTCAATTTATTTCAGTCACCATGAACCAGTGACAGTGTTACTATAAGAACAGCTAAACTACAAAACTTTCATTTCAAACTTTTGCATAACCAGTTGAATTTAAGATGTAGTGCACAGCTCTGCAACATACTGCAAAATAAATTTAGTCATGAATAAAAGTGGAAATGAAGATGCTTTGATTGGTAGTTTCCATTCTATAGTACACCAAGCAGATGACAGGTAAGCCAACATGTATGAGCACAGGAGGCAAAAGTTAAAAGAAACCAGAAGAGGAAAGAATGGAAGAGTGTTAGAGGTAGCTACAACTAACAGGGAGGGCTTCACAAATAGATTTAAAACATGAAGCTCTTTTGTTCATCAAAAATGCTAATTCCAGCTTCCCCAAAGGGTTAATAGGTAAATGCACCATCTCGATACACCCTTGGCTACTTTCTCACTGATATCCTATCTGCCTTTTGCTCGAGGTTTTCCAGGACAGGCCCATTTTTCTCTGCTATCCAATCTGGGCATCCTCCACCAAGCAGAATCGGTCACTGGATCTCCAGAGCATCCATGCAAACAATCCCGTTCCTCTCTCCTGTCACAAATCCTGCCCACTGTGATTCTGTGGGGTCATCTTCTTCAATCTCTCCCTTGTCCATTTTTCTACTGCCCGTTTTCCTAATCGCTTTGGCTCCCACAACCTATCCACTGCTTGCTGTTTTCCAAAATATCTATTTCCACGCAAACAAGGTCCTCCCCATCCATGTTGTTACCCTTCATAGGTGCACTAACATTAATGATTAACTGAAACTGGTTCCTTCCTTATTATCAAAACTGTATCACATCGCTGCACTTTTCACCAAATCCTCCATCCTAGCTGCCATGATGGCAGAATGGCCTGGAACCAGTTAACCAGTCTCTTTACTCTGCTGGCATTTCTCCACTTGTGAACACCTCATGCTCTACAATTCCTCCCACCTCTCCTTCAAAGTGCTTATCCTCTCAAGCTTCCTGACAACTTACTTAACAAAATCTCATCCCTCCTATCCTCATTAAGCCTCTGCCCCAAGCAACAAATCATCCTCAGTGACTTCAACCTGCACCTAAATTCAACCTGTTGGTTCTATTCTAACATCTCCAGCCTCCTGTCCTCACTAAAGCAAGTAAACACTATTATCCACACCGATGGCCATCCCTTAGGCCTCATAATGTGAGGCCTCTCCACCACCAACGATGCAATTTCTGACCATTTCCTCACCTCCATCATCCAGACATTTTTAACTGCCTTCAACCCTTCTTCACTCATCCTCTGACACTGGACAAATAGGCTCCATGAATCCTCCAATACATTCACTTAAGTGGCCATTTTTCAAGTGTAGCCATGATGTGGAAATGCCGGTGTTGGACTGGGGTGGACAAATGTGAGAAGTCGCACAACACCAGGTTATAGTCCAACAGCTTTATTTGAAATCACAAGCTTTCGGAGCGCTGCTCCTTCTTCACCTGACGAAGGAGCAGCGCGCCGAAAGCTTGTGATTTCAAATAAAGCTGTTGGACTATAACCTGGTGTTGTGCGACTTCTCACATTTTTCAAGTGACCCTAGAAAATGAGTGTCAGCAAACTATTTGACCCTAATGCATCGCAGCCAAGCTGATCCCATCCTCACCCAAGGACCACATATTCGCATTTTCTTGCATGTCATTGGATAGCGATCAGGAGCAGGCAAACATTCCCTTCCTAGCCCAAAGCACTGAAGTTTACTGTAATTCCATATGCCATATGAGATTAGCTAGCTTGGTTTGACTAGGGAGCAAATCTGGGGCCTTTCCCACTGTGCTGTTGAAAAGCTTGTGAAAATTGGCCTTTTTAGGGGAAACTTCTCAGTAGCTCCTATACCAAGCCCTATACTACACATGTTGGTAAAGAAAGTATCAAAGTCATCTGAATGCTAAGTTACAAAGTTAATTTATCACTTTTCTGTTCTACTGGATTTTGAACAGTAAGTTCTGAGGCATCAGGCATAGTTACTCAACAGAACAGTTGAATCCTGTAAAATGAGTAAATTACAACAATCAAAATTGGGGACTAGCTCTTATCAAAGATTAGAGTGGGTCATTTAAAAGCTGCAACAATAACCAATAAACAAAAAAAAGCCTAAACACTGATCGAAACATAGAAATCTTTTACCACGCATGGCTTACAACATAAACATTTTTAGAACAGGAAAGCCAATCGCTTTTTCACACATCAATTCCATCTATTCTTCCCGCCATCTCTCCTCTCTTCAAAAATGTATCTAATTGTCTCTTGAATACTCTGCAGTACACTTCTAGCAGTCAGAAGGCATACAATGATATGGCCACGGCAATAATGTGGTGTACTCAGGGAAACTTCAGACATTTGCCACATCGCTTGCCCACTAAGGGCCATATTTCCCTTTCGAGAGTTGTATTGCAGCTAAAAGGGTTTACTTACGGAGAAATATCCGATGCCAACTGGATCTTGCAGGAGTCGTTCAAAGGACACAGCCCAGCTCGCTACTTGCCGCTCTGCGTGTTTTCTGCAGCTTTGGACACTGGGAAGACTGGCATTGCTGTTGATGCTGTTCTCACTGTTGTAGTTCTTGAGATCTGCACTGTTTAACTCTGCCAAACAAGATAACAACCATGTAACCCACAAATAGATTTGTGCTGCACTGTGACCTGCACCAAAACAAAGCCAGTGTCATCATGCCATTCCTACATCGTCACTGGATAAAAATCCTGGAACTCCCTCCTTAACAGCACTGTGGGAGTACCTTCACCGCACGGACTGCAGCGGTTCAAGAAGGCGGCTCACCACCACCTGCTCGAGGGCAATTAGGGATGGGCAATAAATGCTGGCCTTGCCAGCAACGCCCACATTCCAGGAACGAATAAAAAAAAAATCAGAAACACTGAAAATAATAGAATCGTAGAATCTTACATCTTACAGAAGGAGCCATTCAGCCCATCGTGCCTGTGCCAGCTCTTTGAAAGAGCTAGCCAATTAGCCCCACTCCCCATCTCTTTTACCCATAGCCCTGCAATAAGTTACTTTTAGTTCAACATACATGTATGCAAAGGAACGAAGATTCCATGAATGCACTAACACTAGTGACTAAACAGAAGTACTAATTCAGTAATGATAATTTTTATCATAAAGCTCATTGTCATTTTGAATCCAACCAAGCTGATCACAAACAGGATATTATGCAGCAATGTTCTGCTTATTAGCAATGCCAACTGGAATTGGGAAGCAACCTACGGCCTCGACTTGACATTGCTGTGATTTTATTTTCCCTCTTATAGTGGCAAAGGTTCCAGTGAAGGGGTAGTTATGCTTCAGGTTTCTGCAGACTTTGCTGCTATTGTAACAGATGAGAAAAAAAGGAGTTAACAAAAGATAACTGATACCATCACCTTATCCATCTCCTCTAAGAATGCTAGTTAAAAGGTGCTAAACGTGGTTGAGAATAAGCTTGGACTATTTGTTTTTCCTGTCCTGCATTTTTCAATTGGTTGTATAAAAGTGACAAGATGAGGAAAAATAACGGGCCAAAAATTCGGCACTTGCCGGGTGAGTACCCGCTGGTACTCACCCGTAAGGCCTCCTGAAGTGCCGGTTTCCCGCATGCACTGCGCATGCGTGGGAAACCGGAACTTCCAGTCTCGTGAAGGGAGCGGTTCAGAGGTGAACCGCGTGCACGGTAGAGGCTGCGCGCACGCAGCGAACTTAGTTTTTTTTTCAGGTTTCTTTGGGAGGGGAAGTATTGAAGAAGCTACGCTTTTAAAAAGGAGGCGCAAGACCCGTTTTCAACAAGGTAAGTGGTTAATTAATTACAATTTAAAAAAATTTTCAACAGGTTTATCTTTTTTAGATACTTTAAAGAAAGGTAAGTTTATTTTTAGCACTGTTAAAAAGTATTTTAATTTTTTCAAAAATGTAAATTTTTGTTTAAAGTAGTTAATTTATTTAACTTATAGTTATTTTAAAAATGTGATGGTTTTTTAAAAAATGTATTTGAAGTTTAGGTGTTGTTTTGGGGCCGATTTCAATTCATAGATTTGACAGGTCTTCCTGTCAAATCTATGAATGAAAGATGGTCTGCTGCCATTGGCTCTCCATGGCCCACGTGATCCCAGGGGACGCATCGCACTAACTACGCCCCTGGGATACACAAGCACTGCGCGCCGGCAGTTGGGGGAGGCCCAGGAGCTGAAGTCCCCGTGGGCCCAGAGGTCAACGGCAGGCGTGGTAGGTAGGTGCGCGCGGGATCCTTGCACCCGCGGGAAGCCAGGGAGCCGAATTTCTGGGCCAACATCTTAAAAGAATTGGTCTGTGACACTACATTACCACAATCCAACAATCACACCATTTACCAAGTATACTGACTTTTTTCCTATTGTAGTTAGGCAGCTGCAAGAAAACAATTCTGATTCATAGTTTTCCATTGCATGATCAGGAGGCTAATTCCTCTGCTTTTGGAGTTGCTGCGCATAATGTCACTGATGAGTTAGTGGCTGGTGGCTCAGCCCAATGTGGCCCGAGCCCTCCACAAAGAAATCATTTAACTTTCCACGTGGTAAAAGTCAACTGAAGCAGCTGTAGACAGCAGAGAGGCAAGAGAGATTATGGTAAACACCCACACAAGGAAAGCACCTTTCACAGACTGCACTGTATCTGTTCTTGTCAAAGTCCTGGCTTGTCAGCAACAAATAATTGCATTGGTAAATTACGCAACAATTAAGGCCTGCCAATTTGGTGTGTGGGAGGAGTTGATACAGTGGGGGTAACTTTCAACTTTGTTGCCCAGGCTGTAACCTGATCGCGCAGATTGCTCGCCCATCGTAGAACCCGTCCGACTTTCGGTCATTGATTTCAGCAACAGCACACTCCATCTGCTAATGGTAGCGCAACACAATTCACGGCAATCTACAGAGGGCAGGAGTCTCTTTGTGGAGATGCATGGTGTCTGCTTCTACTCCAGTGTTACCTAGGGATGGAGACCTCTCTGTAGATCCTTTGCGCTCCTCCAATTCTGGCCTCTTGCATATCCCCGATTTTCATCACTCCACCATTGGCGACTGTGCCTTCAGCTGCCTTGGCCCGAAGCTCTGGAATTCCCTCCTTAAACCTCTCTGCCTTTCTACCTCTCTCTCCTCCTTTAAGATGCTCCTTAAAACCTACCTCTTTGACCAAGCTTGTCACTGTCCTACTATCTCCTTCTGGTGTCAAAAATATTTGTTGATAACACTCTTGTTAAGCGCTTTGGAAAGTTTTACTACATTAAAGGTGCTGTATAAATGCAAGTTGTTGTTGATTCCCACTGCCCTATATCTACTGGCACAGTAGCAGGAACTGGGAGCATAATAATGAAGTTCCTTTGTGTTCTGGACAGGATCTCCATGAATAACGCACGTGTACACCTTCAACCTCTCCAACGGTGGGCCAAGTTAACATTGGGCGAGACCACGTTTGGTTCAATTTGTAAGTCGCTTTATTCTACAGCAGGCAAAACATGCAGAACACCGAGTATAACAAGGGACATTTGATACAGTCAATACAACTTCTCTTCATGTACTATTCAACAATAAAGAGCACGCGTGCACTGGCCCACTTCAGTGAGCCCTTTACTGAACATAAAGGCATAAACTCTCCCTGCCCAAGGGAAAAGTCCTGCTGCTGCCTGCATCTTTGATGTCTGGATCATGATTTTTAAAAGCTTCTCTCAAAGCCCACACAGAGATCAAAACAGGTTTCCAACACCAAAGCGCAAAGTGACTTTCTGGATAACCAGACAAGTCTTATGAATTGTCCATTGACTGGATTTCAGAGAAACATTTTCCCATCTCACATTATAATTACCATTTGTCTACCTACTGATCCACAACTCAGCATGGGACTGTCTTGGGAAGCTAGTCCCTTTTAGGCAAGCTTTTGCTAAAAAAAAATACATCTCAACATAGCTCACGTCCAAGTCTTTTTGTGTGAAAAAAAAATCACCAAAAAAAATCGTGAACCATGATACTCTTTTGATTTATCTTAGTCACGACAACAATTGTTATCTTAAGAAAGACTTGCATTTATAGAGCGCTTTTCATAGCCACAGGGCGTTCCAAAGCACTTTACAGCCAATGAAGTACTTTTGAAGTGTAGTCACTGTTGTAATGCATACATATTCAGGGCCCAAAGATAAATCTGACAAGGAAGCAAATGCTCTTGAACTAGAAATTCAATATGCAAAATTAATCTCCATTTCTGTCGACAAGAAACTTCTTTCCACTAAAAAAGACAATAAGGTCTCTTTTTAAATTCCATTTCACCTTCTAGAAAGTACTTTTTTCTCACTGATTTATATTCATTTTAGTTGATTTATATTCATATTAGTAAATTACTACCAGAACTCTATTCTTGCTTTGAGTTTGTTACTGTTGCTCTATTCTCTTGATCCATGGAGCTCTCTGCATTGAATTGATTGTGACCAGCACTTGAACAAAGGAACAAAAGAAAAGTAAAGGTGCATTTGCTACCAAACCAGTGATAACATACCCTGTATTGATGACTGCCATATTGTTTGTGTTCTCAAATTTAAAAAAAAAGATTATCCTAAAGGGCTATGCGCATCATATAGCTAAAATTATTTGCATTTCGCTAAAAGAATTCTTCCTGATTTCCATATAGTTTAACAGTCACTTCAACATACTAGCTGTCAGTGGACGGGTTTTGCCAGTTCTGAATGGAGAACTATATGGACTTTTCTCTTTCTTCCTCTAAATGTACTAATTCAGCATTTATGTCAACTTAAAAGAAAAACATAATTCTCTGGCATTAACTTGGGTATTTTAAGTTCAATTACTCTTTATTCACATTTGCACAGACGATGCTAACTACAAACAAAATCCACTGTATTATAGAATCATAGAATGGTTACAGACTCTTGGTCTGCATGGAGTAGATTCATATTGGGCAATGCATTGACCAACTGAACCATCTGGGAAGTTGGTTGTTGTACGACTGTTAACCAATTTGATTGTGATGCTGTTAAACACTGTCTACCAGTATTCAACTAAACATTACTGCAATGTCTAGGCTATGGTGAACAGAGGGACATCAGACAACTGCATTCAGCATTCGTTCATTAATATTACAAACACTAATTTGTAGGCTTATACTTTGAGGTTTCTATACTAAAAATTGCTTAAAATTTAATTTTGGCAATAGCTATATTAAGATAATCCTTTGCCTTTCTCAGACAGTCCAGCAAATATCACCGAACAGAATATATAGCTAAAAGGCATGCTCTGTCCCTGCTTACCTGACTGTACCTGGTAGGATCCACTGTAATGCCGCCTCACCAAATATTTTAAACTATTCACTGGAAACCAACCTCCAGAATCCATGCCAGTCTCAACTGCACTTTCCCAGCAATGACTGGAAGCTAACTACTGTCAGCCTCCGCGACATTTTGTGCAGATTGTCGAATTCTTAGATCAAGAAAATGCGGCTCAACCTCTGAATGGCTGAAGATGTACAAGAGGCCAGTTGAGTTCGCCTCCCCACTTGATCAAAACAATTCTCTTCCTCATGACTGCAAGTACAGGAAACAGATAGAATGTCAAAGACAAAGCTTTAAGAGTGCTAACTAAATTATTTAGGAGGAGTTATACCCTGCCGTTACCACAGAAACGTGAATTATTGATGAACCAGTGGAAAAAAAAATCACTTGTGACATAGCACTGAAGAGAGAACTACAGAGAAGTATCCTACGTATAGGAAATGCTAGCTGAATTATTTTAGGAAAGAAAATTGCTCTGGGGATCATTTTTAAAGCTGCATTCCTGGAACTCAGATGTAAGAAAATAGAATTTGGATATTTTTTACCAACAAGTATTTGTCAAAACTTTTAAAAGATGAGTTTTTAAGTGTCTGCTCACCACTCTAACTTCTGGTGAAATGTCTATTGTAAGAAAAGTATTGATGAGAGAGTCAGCTATTGTAAGAAAAGTATTGATGGGACAGTTAGGTCTTTTTTTTAAATTAGAAACTTAAAAGGTAGCTGTGGACTTTTTGTTAACCGTCAATTTTTTAAGTGTTAAAGGTTGGTTATTCACTGATTGTAATTATACTGGAACCAATGTGAAGCTAAGAAGTGCGATACTGCCTCCTTCAGGTGTTCTCACACTCAACACAAAATGCCAAACTGATGCCAGTCTGGCTGTAGCTATAGTGCTCTATCTCTGGTCCAGAAACCGCTTTACAGCTATGTAAAATTTGCAGCACAGCTTCACTCAGAATTTTAAACTTGTACTAACTGTGGCATTAAGGTTTTTAAAATAACTTTTTTAAAACTATGCCGTTGGATAACTATGTCACTGGTCGTTCAGCAGAATTAAAAACGCACTAAAATAAGGATGATAGTATATTTTGCTGGTCAATATTGATATTCACGAATGTTTCATTTTAAACCCTTGCTTTAAGGCTTTAGATGTAAGGCTTAGGTTAATAAAAGGCCAAGCTTACTAAAAACATATGTTTGCATTTCTATAATAGAAGCATTTTGTGACTGAAAAGGGTTGCGACTGCAGAGTTAAACTGTCCCTCGTTTTAACAGATCCTTCCTTCCTGCTGAGGGCCAGTGTTAAGCTGGGATGAGCTTAGTGCTAATTAAATGCAGACTCTCTTCATTACAAACCTATCGCAAAATGCAGCTTCATTGTGAAAAATACCCACCACAGTAGCCACCTACTTGCTTCAGTGCAGGTCAACCTAAACTACACCAAGACAAATTAATTTTTATTTTTACAACATGCTACTGGAATAGCAGCTTCATTTTATTCTTGGAAGAGACTGGTTTATCTAAATGGCATTGTTACTGGATAAGAGGTTTTATTCACTGATTTGCTGTCACTAGTATAGTAAAGTTAGTCAAGTGTACTCACAGAAATTAACTTGTTCATGCAGAAATCAACAGTGATATGGGCAGGACACCATGGATTCAAATTACTGGGTCAGGTTAAATCAGCTTGAAAATCTAAACAATGAACACCATACATCAATGGACTCTTTAGATTCCCAGGTTTAAGATGATAACATAATATACTACACGCACAAAAATCTATTGTTTCCAAAAGTAACCTTCATAGAACTTGGAAATAATCCTGATATTTCACGGATAGTATAGGCTTTCATAAACCAAATAATAGTTGCCCCGGTGAATGGTTATACCAGTTTGCCGGTGTAAAAGGGGGTGTTGTGTTTTTGGGCTTTTACTCTAGTTCATTGTCTCAGACCACTCCTGTAAGAAAGCCTTCATTCTCTACAACTTTGAGTATGCCTTTACCTCACTGATGTCTGGCTAATTTGTAGTGGGATTAAACAGAAAACCCATGATACTGTATTTTGGCGAATGATCTTCCTCAACTTTGGAAGGTGGTAGATAGCCACTTTACTAGGTCGTGGCTTAAGTTACAACTTGACAGATTATAAAACAGGAAATTAGTATGGGAATAGAAGCAATGAAACTGTAGATTTACAGTAATTACAGGCTGCCAAATTATCATTTCACAATCGTGCCATAAATATGCCAGATAATGACCAGGTCAAGCAAGAGAAAGCCCAGTAATCTCCCCTGATCTTCAACAGCACCACAATCGGCGAGTCCTCGACGATAAACATCTTTGGGGTCACCACTGACCAGAATGTCAGCTGGACCAGTCATATAAACACTGTGGCTACAGGGGCAGGGCAGTTGCTGGGTACTCGGCAACAAATGGGTCACCTCCTGACCCCGCAAAGCCTCTTCACCATCTACAAGGCTCAGTTTAGGAATGTGAAGGAATACCCATCACTTGTCTCGGGGGGGTGGGGGGGGGGTAGGACTGGCGGACGGACGCTGCAACAACGCTCAAGAAGCTCATCATCATCCAAGATAGAGTAGTTTGATGGTTCGGTTTTCCTGCCACCTCTATCACTGGCGCAGTGTGCTGCAGAATGTATGATCTACAGTCTGTACTGCAGCAAATTGGACATATATCGCCATTCCTTCATCATTGTTGGGTCAATACACTGGAATTCCCCAAGTAATGGGAGTACCAGCGTCACAAGGCAGCACTTCAAGAAGGCCCACCACCACCACTTTCGCAGGGCAATGTGAATCTTACAGCACAGAAGGAGGCCACTCGACCCATCGTGTCGTTCAATGAGCAATCCAGTTAGTCCCACTCCCCGGCTCTTTCCCCATATCCCTGCAATTTTTTTCTCTTATTCCCTTTTGAAAGCTACTACTGAATCTGTTTCCACCACCCCACCAAATCCCAACCACTCGTTGCATAAAAAAGTTTTTCGTTATGTCGCCTCTGGTTCTTTTGCCAATCGCCGTAAATCTGCGTCCTCTGGTTATCAACCCTTCAGCCATTTGAAACAGTTTCTCTTTACTTACTCTATCTAAACCCTTCATAATTTTAAGAACATAGGAGGAGTAGGCCATACGGCCCCCTCAAGCCAGCTCCGCCATTCAATAAGATCATAGCTGAACTTCTGCAACAACTCTACTTTGCCACCCTATTCTCATATCCCTCGATCCCCTTAGTGCCCAAAAACCTATCTGTCTCTGTCTTGAATATATTCATCAACTGAGCACTCACAGCTCTCTGGGGTAGAGAATTCCAAAGATTCACAACCCTCTGAGTGAAGAAATTTCTCCTCATCTCAGTCCTAAATGGTCGACCCCTTATTCTGAGACTGTGACCCCTGGTTCTAGACTCCCCAGCCAGGGGAAACATCCTCCCTGCATCTACCCTGTCAAGCCCTGTAAGAATTTTGTATGTTTCAATGAGATCACCTCTCATTCTTCTAAACTCCAGAGAATATCTACTCAATCTCTCCTTATAGGACAACCCCCCATCCCAGGAACCAGTCTGCTGAACCTTTGTTGCACTCCCTCTATGGCAAGTATATCCTTCCTTAGGTAAGGAGACCAAAACTGTACACAGTTCTCCAGGTGTGGTCTCGCTAAAGCCCTATATAATTGCAGCAATTGCTGTACCTGCATGTTAACCTCTGTCAAATCTCCTCTTAGCCTTCTCTGCTCTAAGGAAAACAACCCCAGCTTCTCCAAAGCCTCCTTCCGTGCTGTAACTTTCTATGATTCTATGAATATATTAGCATGGATAGAGGATTGGCTAACTAACAGAAAACAGATAGTCGGGATAAATGGGTCATGTTCAGGTTTGCAAACTGTAACTAGTGGGGTGCCGCAGGGATTGGTGCTGGGGCCTCAACTATTTACAATCTATATTAATGACTTGGATGAAGGGACTGAGTGTAATGTAGCCTAATTTGCTGATGATGCAAAGATAGGTGGGAAAGCAAATTGTGTGGAGGACTCAAAGGGGTAGAAATTAGGTCGCGCCCCATTTGGGGCGCAAATATCGTCCGGACGCAAATATTAGCGCCTGGCGCTAATTATCGGCACTGACGGGAAACTTCACTTTTACCGCCCCGGGAGGTGAGTGGAGCGCTAAAGCAGGCGCTGCACACCTCTCTTAAGGCGCAAAGGCCGAGCAGTGAGGCGCTAACTCGGAGCGCTGGCGAAGCTCATGTAATGTCAGTCAGCAATGGAACACACACACAATGGCACGGGCCAGTTCTTAAAGGGGATGGTTAATCTTGCTTTCCATCCACATCCTGTTCATTGCTGCCTTGAATCTCGGCCTGGAGAGACTTGCACATCAAATGTGCTGGAAAGAACAATGGAGAGCACCAGGCAAAGAGCTCAGAGTGCAGCTCCCACGGTCTCTGCTAAATCGATACAAGGAATGGCAAATCAAAATGAACCTGCAAAGTGCTGCTCAGTACCCAAAACTCCTTCACACAACGTTGAATCTCTCCAGAAGTCTCTCCCTCTCTCTCTCAGAATGCGTAGTTCAAAAATGCCACCAACAATAAAAGACAGGAAGAGGCCCCCTTTAAATAGCGCCCCCCCCGGCCCCACAGCGATTGATAGCGTTCCAGTCTTCTGGTCGTTGGAAGCGCCAGGCGGTAAGGCAGGGGGCGCCACTCAATTTCCGCTACGGGGCGCCCCAAGGGCGTTGCACCATGGAATGACGTCACAATCTGCGCGCGCAGGTGGTCGCAGCGGTAAGTTTTAGCGCCGCCGCACAATCTCAAGTTAAGTTCTCGAGCGGCGCAAACATCGCTGCGCCCGGGCGTTAGCGGCTTTGCGCCCCATTAGCGCCCTCTTAAGGCGCTAACGGGTGGCGCAACCAAGTGAATTTTTACCCCAAAGAATCTCCAAAGGGATATAGATAGGCTAAGTGAGTGGGCAAAAATCTGGCAGATGGAGTTCAATGTGGGAAAATGCGAGGTTATCCACTTTGGTAGGAAAAATAAAAAAGCAAATTATTATTTAAATGGGGAGAGATTACAAAATGCTGAGGTACAGAGGGATCTGGGGATCCTTGTACTGTACATGAATCACAAAAAATTAGCATGCAGGTACAGCAAGTAATTAGGAAGGCAAATGGAGTGTTGGCCTTTATTGCAAAGGGAATGGAGTATAAAAGTAGGGAAGTCCTATTACAACTGTACAGGGCGTTGCTGAGACCACCCCTGGAGTACTGCGTACAGTTTTGGTCTCCTTATTTAAGGAAGGATATACTTGCATTGGAGGAAGTTCAGAGAAGGTTCACAAGGTTGATTCCGGAGATGAAGGGGTTATCTTATGAAGAAAGGTTGAGCAGGTTGGGCCTATACTCATTGGAGTTTAGAAGAATGAGAGGGGATCTTATTGAAACATCTAAGATTCTGAGGGGCTTGACAGGGTAGATGCAGAGAGGATGTTTCCCCTCGTGGGGGAATCTAGAACTCGGGGGCATAGTTTCAGAATAAGGGGGCACCCTTTTAAATCGGAAATGAGGAGGAATTTCTTCTCTCAGAGGGTCATGAATCTTTGGAATTCTCTTCCCCAGAGAGCTGTGGAGGCTGGGTCATTGAATATATTTAAGGTGGAGCTAGACAGATTTTTGAACGATAAGGGAGTCAAGGGTTATGGGGAGCGGGCAGGGAAGTGAAGTTGAAGCCAAGATCAGATCAGCCATGATCTTAGTGAATGGCGGAGCAGGCTCGAGGGGCCTACTCCTACTGCTGCTCCGATGTCTTATGTTCTTATGTTTAGCACGACTTCCTGGCTTCTGTATACTCTATGGGCTGGATTTTGATACGGGGTGGGTTGGGGTCGTGTCATCAGCTTTTCGTGTTATCCACCCGACTGCAATTGGATGTGGGAGATTGATGCAATTTTCACCTAATTGGGCAATTGAGTTCCAGCATGTGGGAACCCATGACCCAATTAGTGGTTTCAGTCTGAAAGTCGCCTCTGATGATGTCATCATTGCTGCTGCTGTGAGAGGGACCTGGAGGCAAAATGAGCTGCAGGAGACCTAAGTCTGCTCCCAGAAGTTTTCACCACCACCACCACTACCTCCTCCTCCTCCAGGCTCCAAAGTTCCACAACAATGGTTATGACTGCTAAATGTTCCCCCAGAATGATGAATGATCAAATCTCCTTCTTAATGGTGGACCTGCAGCTGATAGTCAGCAATCCAAGTGTGCTACCGCCAGGTTTCACCGTCGTGTTTCAGAGGAGGCGTACATAGAAACATAGAAACTAGGAGCAGGAGTAGGCCATTCGGCCCGTCGAGCCTGCTCCACCATTCAATACGATCATGGCTGATCATCCAAATCCAGTACCCTGTCCCTACTCTTTCACACAGAATCCCCATCGAGCCTGCACCGACACATATCCCACCCTGTCCCCGTAACCCCACATATTTAATCCCCCCCTAACACAAAGGGTCAATTTATCATAGCCAAATCAACCTAACCCGCACATTTTTGGACTGTGGGAGGAAACCGGAGCACCCGGAGGAAACCCACGCATCACGTCGGAAAAGTGTTAAAATCAGAAAGGCCTCTCAAAATGGGATTATAGAGGCAATTAAGTGCTTGTTAAGGGCCTTAAGGGCCTATCCCGCCTCTTGGAGGCAGGACGGAGACGGGATCAGAAACCACGCATTTGGGAAAATAGCTTGGAGGTGGGGTCGGGCCCGCCCGCCATTTTTTGCAATTTTAACACCCCACACGCCTCCATTCTTGCCTCCTCGGGCCTGGCAAAATCGAGCCCATGGTCTCAGAATATTAACCTCTATGTGGTAACTTGTTGTTGAGTGTCTGATCTACCCGGCATGTATCTCACCCTGATGGCTTCAGGTGGGCTACTCAATTTGAACAACACAGGCTGGAAAATAAGTTTTCAGAAAATGACTGGGGTTAAAGAAATTTAAATATGGGTCTGAAGTCAAAAGAGAGTTGTACACATAGTACAAGTAAAATCCGCAAGAGGCTTGCAATTGAATAAAACGGGTTAGCTAGCCCCTGCCTTAGACAACTGGCCAGACACAACATCCATAATCTGGAGGCAATTGTATCACCTGAGTAAACCTAGTTTTTAGCCCCATGTGCACCATGACCAATACAGAAAATCATATCAGCTGAATCACCAGGCTTGTAAATAGACACTCACAAGGGACTGTATAACAATTCGTTATAACACTGTTCTTTAACCGCTAGGGTTTGGTTTTAAATCCAGTTTATACTGATAGAATGCATGTCTCCTTGCTCAGCCTATAAGGTCTCAAAGGAGATTAGATTGAGCAGGCCCAACCCAAGGCCCAGTGGAAGTGCACGGGAGAAAACAGCCCAGAACAGTAGTCTCAGTCAGAGGGAATATAAGTCTGAAACTAGAGTATTAAACTTAAATAAAGTCAATTTCATAGGAATGAGGGGCGAGTTGGCTAAGGCAGATTAAAAGGTATGACGGTACATAAGCAATGGCGAACATTTAAAGAAATATTTCAGAATTCTCAAAGAATATACATTCCATTGAGAAATAAAAATTCCACAGGAAAAGTGATCCATCCATGGCAAACTAAAGAAGTTAAGGATAGTATGAGATTAAAAGAAGAGGCTTATATAGTTGCGAAGAATAGTAGTCAGCCTGAGGATTGGGAGAGCAGAAAGGATGACTAAAAAATTGATAGAAACATAGAAAAATAGGAGCAGGAGTAGGCCATTCGGCCCTTCGAACCTGCTCCGCCATTCAATATGATCATGGCTGATCCTCTATCTCAATACCATATTCCTGCTCTCTCCCCATACCCCTTGATGCCTTTTGTGTCTAGAAATCTATCTATCTCCTTCTTAAATATATTCAGTGACTTGGCCTCCACAGACTTCTGTGGTAGAGAATTCCACAGGTTCACCACCCTCCGAGTGAAGAAATTTCTCCTCATCTCAGTCCTATATGTCCTACCCCGTATCCTGAGACTATGACCTCTCGTTCTCGACCCCTGCCCCCAGCCAGGGGAAACATCCTCCCTGCATCCAGTCTGTCTAGCCCTGTCAGAATTTTATATGTTTCAATGAGATCCCCTCTCATTCTTCTAAACTCTAGTGAATACAGGCCTAGTCGACCCAATCTCTCCTCATACGACAGTCCTGCCATCCCAGGAATCAGTCTGGTGAACCTTCGCTGCACTCCCTCTATGGCAAGTATATCCTTTCTTAGGTATGGAGACCAAAACTGCACACAGACAGAATATGAGTAATAGAATATGAGAGTAAACTAGCAAGAAATATAAAAAGATTGTAAGAGCTTGTACAAGTATGTAAAAAGAGAGTAGCGAAAGTAAACGTAGATCCCTTAGAGGCTGAGACAAGAGAAATTATAATGGGCAATAAGAAAATGGCAGAGATGTTAATTAAATATTTTGTATTTTTTTTATTCATTCCTGGGATGTGGGCGTCGCTGGCAAGTCCAGTATTAATTGCCCATCCCTAATTGCTCTTGAGAAGGTGGTGGTGAGCTGCCTTCTTGAACCACTGCAGACCATGTGGTGAAGGTACTCCCACTGTGCTGTTAGGGAGGGAGTTCCAGGATTTTGACCCAGCGACGATGAAGGAATGGTGATATATTTCCAAGTCAGGATGGTGTGTAACTTGGAGAGGAACTTGGAGGTGATGGTGTTCCCATGCGCCTGCTGCCCTTGTCCTTCTAGGTAGTAGAGGTCGCGGGTTTGGCAGGTATTGTCGAAGAAGCCTTGGCGAGTTGCTGCAGTGCATCTTGTAGATGGTACACACTGCAGCCACGGTACGCCGGTGGTGGAGGGAGTGAACGTTTAAGGTGGTGGATGGGGTGCCAATCAAGCGGGCTGCTTTGTCCTGGATGGTGTTGAGCTTCTTGAGTGTTGTTGGAGCTGTACTTATCCAGGCAAGTGGAGAGTATTCCATCACACTCCTGACTTGTGCCTTGTAGATGGTGGAAAGGTTTTGGGGAGTCAGGAGGTGAGACACTCGCCGCAGAATACCCAGCCTCTGTCCTGCTCTTGTAGCTACAGTATTTATGTGGCTGGTCCAGTTAAGTTTCTGGTCAATGGTGACCCCCAGGATGCTAATGGTGGGGGATTCGGCGATGGTAATGCCGTTGAATGTCAAGGGGCGGTGGTTAGATTCTCGCTTGTTGGAGATAGTTATTGCCTGGCACTTGCCACTTATCAGCCCAAGCCTGAATGTCGTCCAGATCTTGCTGCATGCAGGCATGGACTGCTTCATTATCTGAGGAGTTGCTAATGGAACGGAACACTGTGCAATCATCAGCGAACATCCCCACTTCTGACCTTATGATGGAGGGAAGGTCATTGATGAAGCAGCCGAACATGGTTGAGCCTAGGACACTTCCCCGAGGAACTCCTGCAGTGATGTCCTGGAGCTGAGATGATCGGTCTCCAACAACCATAACCATCTTCCTTTGTGTTAGGTATGATTCCAGCCAATGGAGAGCCTCTCCCCTGATTCCCATTGACTTCAATTTTACTAGGGCCCCTTGATGCCACACTCGGTCAAATGCTGCCTTGATGTCAAGGGCAGTCATTCTCACCTCACCTCTGGAATTCAGCTCTTTTTGTCCATGTTTGGATCAAGGCTGTAATGAGGTCTGGAGCCGAGTGGTCCTGGCGGAACCCAAACTGGGCATCAGCGAGCAGGTTATTGGTAAGTAAGTGCTGCTTGATAGCACTGTCAACAACACCTTCCATCGCTTTGCTGATGATTGAGAGTAGACTGATGGGGCGGTAATTGGCCGGATTAGATTTGTCCTTGTGGACTGGGCATACCTGGGCAGTTTTCCACATTGTCGGGTAGATGCCAGTGTGGTAGCTGTACTGGAACAGCTTGGCTAGAAGTGTGGCTAGTTCTGGAGCACAAATCTTCAGCACGACAGCCGGGATGTTGTCGGGGCCCATAGACTTTGCTGTATCCAGTGCGCTCAGCTGTTTCTTGATATCATCTGGAGTAAATCAAATTGGCTGAAGACTGGCTTCTGTGATGGTGGGGACCTCAACATAAGGCCGATATGGATCATCCACTTGGTACTTCTGGCTGAAGATGGTTGCAAATGCTTCAGCCTTGTCTTTTACACTCGCGTGCTGGGCTCCGCCATCATTGAGGATGCTGATATTCATGGAGCCTCCTCCTCCCGTTAGTTGTTTAATTGTCCACCACCATTCACGACTAGAAACATAGAAACATAGAATCTAGGAGCAGGAGTAGGCCATTCGGCCCGTCGAGCCTGCTCCACCATTCAATACGATCATGGCTGATCATCCAAATCCAGTACCCTGTCCCTGCTTTAATCCCCACAGTACACATATCCCACCCTACCCCCGTAACCCCCGCCACGACTGGATGTGGCAGGACTGCAGAGCTTTGATCTGATCCGTTGATTATGCAACGCTTAGCTCTGTCTATAGCATGCTGCTTCCGCTGTTTAGCATGCTGTGTTGCAGCATCCCCAGGTTGGCACCTCATTTTTAGGTACGCCTGGTGCTGCTACTGGAATGTTCGTCTGCACTCCTCATTGAACCACGCTTGATGGTAATGGTAGAGTGAGGGATATACCGGGCCATGAGGTTACAGATTGTGGTGGAATACAATTCTGCTGCTGCTGATGGCCTACAGCGCCTCATGGATGCCCAGTTTTGAGCTGCTAGATCTGTTCTGAATCTATCACATTGGTAGTGCCACACAACACAATGGAGGGTGTCCTCAGTGTGAAGATGGGACTTTGTCTCCACAAGGACTGTGCGGTGGTCACTGCTACCAATACTGTCATGGACAGTTGCATCTGCGACAGGTAGACTGGTGAAGACGAGGTCAAGTAGGTTTTTCCCTCGTGTTGGTTCTCTCACCACATGCCGCAGGCCCAGTCTGACAGCAATGTTCTTCAGGACTCGGCCAGCTCGGTCAGTAGTGGTGCTACTGAGCCACTCTTGGTGATGGACATTGAAGTCCCCCACCCAGAGTACATTCTGTGCCCTTGCTACCTCTCAGTGCTTCTTCCAAGTGGTGTTCAACATGGAGGAGTACTGATTCATCAGCTGAGGGAGGGTGGTAAGTGGTAATCAGCAGGGGGTTTCCTTGCCCATGCTTGACCTGAAGCCATGAGACTTTATGGGGTACAGAGTCAATGTTGAGGACTCCCAGGGCCACTCCCTCCCTCCCGTATACCACTGTGCCGCCACCTCTGGTGGGTCTGTACTGTTGGTGGGACTACCCAGGGATGGTGATGGAGTAGTCTGGGACATTGGCTGAAAGGTATGATTCTAAGTATGACTATGTCAGGCTGTTGCTTGTCTAGTCTGTGGGACAGCTCTCCCAATTTTGGCACAAGTCCCCAGATGTTAGTGAGGAGGACTTTGCAGGGTCGACTGAGTTACATAGGATATACGGCACAGAAACAGGGCATTCGGCCCAACCAGTCCATGCCGGCGTTTATGCTCCACACGAGCCTCCTCCCGTCTTTCCTCATCTAAATCTATCAGCATAACCCTCTATTCCCTTTTCCTATGTATACCCTCGCATTTCTGGTATCATCCTTGTAAATCTTCTCTGCACCCTCTCCAGTGCCTCTATATCCTTTTTATAATATGGCGACCAGAACTGTACGCATTTACTCTAAGTGTAGTCTAACCAAGGTTCGATTTAGGTTTAGTACAACTGAGTGGCTTGCTAGTTGAGAGTCAACCACATTGCTGTGGGTCTGGAGTCGCATATAGGCCAGACCAGGTAACAACGGCAGATTTCCTTCCCTAAAGAACCAGACAATTTTTACGTAAATCTGATAGTTTCATGGTCACCATCACTGATACTGATACAGATTTATTTAATTAACTGAATTTAAATTCCCCAGCTGCCATGGTGGGATTTGAACTCACGTCTCTGGATCATTAGTCCAGGCCTCTGGATTACTAGTCCAGTAACATAACCACTATGTTACCGTCCCCAGTAGAAGACACACAAAATAACAGAAATAGTGGGAAGCCAAAGGTTTAATGAGAGTGAGGAACTTAAAGTAATCAATATTAGTAAAGAAAAAGTACTGGAGAAATTAATGGGACTAAAAACCAACAAATCCCCTGGACCTGATGGCCTACATCCTAGGATTCTAAAAGAGGCGGCTGCAGAAATAGTGGATGCATTGGTTGTGATCTTCCAAAATTCCCTAGATTCTGGAATGGTCGCAGTGAATTGGAAGGTAGGAAATGTAACAGCACTATTCAAAAAAGGAAGGAGAGAGAAAACAGGGAACTACAGGCCAGTTCGCCTGACATCAGTCGCCGGAAAATGCTGGAATCCATTATTTAAGGAAGTGGTAACAGGGCACTTAGAAAATCATAATATGATTCGGCAGAGTCAACATGGCTTTATGAAAGGAGAATCGTGTTTGACAAATCTATTAGATTTTTGAAGATGTAACTAGCAGGGTAGATAAAGGGGAACCAGTGGATGTAGTATATTTGGAATTTCAAAAGGCATTTGATAAGGTGCCACACGAAAGGTTGCACAAGGTAAGGGCTCATGGTGTTGGGGTAAAATATTAGCAGGGATAGAAGATTGATTAAAGGACAGAAAACAGAGAGTAGGAAGTAACTGGTCATTTAAGGTTGGCAGGCTGTTACTAGTGGGGTGCCGCAAGGATCAGTGCTGGGGCCTCAGCTATTTACAATCTATATTACTGACTTAGAGGAAGGGACCGAGTATAATGGATCCATGTTTGCTGACGATACAAAGCTAGGTGGGAAAGAGACTGCAAAGTTATACAGACAGGTTAAGTGAGTGGGCAAGAAGGTGGCAGATGGAGTAGGGAAATGTGTGGTTATTCACTTTGGTAGGAAGAATAGAAAAACAGAATATTTTTTAAATGGTGAGAAACTATGAATTGTTGGTGCTCGGAGGGATTTTGGGGGGGTGTCCTTGTACATGAAATACAGAAAGTTAACATGCAGGCACAGCAAGCAATTAGGAAGGCAAATGGTATGTTGGCCTTTATTGCAAGGGGGATGGCATACAAGAGTAAGGCTGTCTTGCTGCAATTGTACAGGGCTTTGGTGAGATCACACCTGGAGTATTGTGTACAGTTTTTGTATCCATACCTAAGGAAGGATACACTTGCCTTAGGGGGTTGCAACGAAGGTTCACTAGATTGATTCTTGGGATGAGAGGAGAGATTGAGTAGAATAGGCCTAAACTCTCTGGAGTTTAGAAGAATGAGAAGTTTTTTTTAAATATTCGTTCATGGGATGTGGGCGTTGCTGGCGAGGCCAGCATTTATTGCCCATCCCTAATTGCAGCACTGAGGGAGTACCACACTGTCAGAAGTGTCAAAACTTTAGATGAAACATTAAACCAAGGCCCATCTGTTTGTTAAGGTGGTTCAGTTGGAGGTTAAGGATCCTGTGGCATTATCTGAAGAAAATCAGTTTTCCCTATGTCCTGGCTAACTTTCTTCCTGCAACATAATATAACTATAAATAATTGTTTGAATACAGACTTTAACTAAGGTTCACTAGATTGATTCTTGGGATGAGGAGCAGCCAGAGATAAAGATAGGCCCGAGAGCGGACCTGCGGGAGAGCAAGAGGAGCGACCGGAGATAAAGGTAGGCCCGAGAGTGGACCTCCGGGAGAGCGAGAGAAGCAGCCGGAGATGATAAGACAAAAGTCGTCAACATCAGGCCTAAGTTTATTTCTGTTAAGTTAGTCAATAGTCTATTAAATAGTGGCATGGCAGGGCACCTCAGTCCCGTGGAATGCACATCTTGTGCCATATGGGAACTCCAGGACACTTCCAATATCCTGGATGACCACGTGTGCAGGAAGTGTCGTCAGCTGGAGGAGCTCAAGCTCTGGGTTTCGGAGCTTGAGCAGCAGCTGGCATCGCTGCAGAGCATCCGTGAGGCAGAGTGCTACGTACATAGCACATTTCAGGACGTGGTCACCCCACAGCGTAAGAGTGTGCAGGATGAGAGGGAATGAGTGACCATCATACAGACAAGAAGGACCAGGCAAGTAGTGCAGGAGTCCTGCAGCCACAGACGTGATTCCAGGATGGTATGTTGCCTCCCTGTTGCCAGGGTCAAGGATGTCACTGAGCGGCTACAGAACATTTTGATGGGGGAGGGTGAACAGCCAGAGGTCGTGGTCCATATCGGTATCAACGACATAGGTAGAAAGAGGGATGAGGTCCTGCAGGCAGATTATAGGGAGCTAGGAAAGAGATTAAAAAGTAGGATCTCAAAGTATAGATCATAGTATCATAAGGTTTAGATTAGCTTTGGAAAAGGACAAGGAAAAATCTAGAGTAAAAATACTTAATTGGAGGAAGACCAATTTCAGTGGGTGGAGAATGGATCTGGCCCTGGTAAATTGGAATCAAAGATTGGCAGGTAAAACTGTAATCGAACAAGGGGCTGCCTTTAATGGGAAGATGGTTCGGGTACAGTCGAGGTACATTCCCACGAGGGGGAAAGGTGGGGCAGCCAAAATCAGAGCTCCCTGGATGACGAAAGAGATAGAGAGTAAGATGAAGCAGAAAAAGGGGGCGTATGACAGATGTCAGGTTGAGAATACAATTGAGAACCAGGCTGAATATAGAAAGTTCAGAGGGGAAGTGAAAAAGAAAATAAGAGGGGCAAAGAGAGAGTATGAGAATAGATCGGCAGCTAACATAAAAGGGAATCCAAAAGTCTTTAATACGCATATAAATAGTAAACGGTAGTAAGAGGTGGGGTGGGGCTGATTTGGGACCAAATGAAGGCAGAGGGCATGGCTGAGGTACTAAAAAAGTACTTTGCATCTGTCTTTACCAAGGAAGAAGATACTGCCAAATTCATAGTGAAAGAGGAGGTAGTTGAGATACTGGATGGGCTAAAAATTGATAAAGATGAGGTACTAGAAAGGCTGGCTGTACTTAAAGTAGATAAGTCACCAGGACCGGATGGGATGCATGCTTGGTTGCTGAGGGAAGTTAAGGTGGAAATTGCGGACGTACTGGCCATAATATTCCAATCCTCCTTAGATACAGGGGTGGTGCCAAAGGACTGGAGAATTGCAAATGTTACACCCTTGTTCAAAAAAGGGTGTATGGATAAACCCAGCAACTACAGCCAGTCAGTTTAACCTTGGTAGTGGGGAAGCTTTTAGAAACAGTAATGAGGGACAAAATTAACAGTCACTTGGACAGTGTGGATTAACTAAGGAAAGCCAGCACAGATTTATTAAAGGAAAATCGTGTTTAACTAACTTGATTGAGTTCTTTGATGAGGTAACAGAAAGGGTTGATGAGGGCAATGCGGTTGATGTGGTGTACATGGACTTCCAAAAGGTGTTTGATAAAGTGCCACATAATAGGCTTGCCAGCAAAGTTGAAGCCCATGGAATAAAAGGGGCAGTGGCAGCACGGATATGGAATTGGTTAAGTGACAAGAAACGTAGAGTAGTGGTGAATGGTTTTTTTTGGACTGGAGGAAGGTGTACAGTGGTGTTCCCCAGGGCCACTGCTTTTCTTGATATATATTAATGACTTGGACTTGGGTGTTCAGGGCACAATTTCAAAATTTCCAAATGACATAAAACTTGGAAGTATAGTGAACAGTGAGGAGGATAGTGATAGACTTCAAGAAGACATAGACAAGCTGGTGCAATGGGCGGACACGTGGCAGATGAAATTTAATGCAGAAAAGTGCAAAATGATACATTTTAGAAGGAAGAACGAGGAGAGGCAATATAAACTAAAGGGTACAATTCTAAAGGGGGTGCATGAACAGAGAGACCTGGGGGTATACGTGCAGAAATCATTGAAGGTGGCAGGGCAGGTTGAGAAAGCAGTTAAAAAAGCATAAGGTATCCTGGGCTTCATAAATAGAGCCATAGAGTACAAAAGCAAGGAAGTTATGATGAACCTTTATAAAACACTGGTTCAGCCTCAACTGGAGTATTGTGTCCAATTCTGGGCACCACACTTTAGGAAGGGTGTGAAGGCCTTAGAGAGGTTGCAGAAAAGATTTACAAGAATGGTTCCAGGGATGAGGGACTTCAGTTACGTGGATAGACTGGAGAAGCTGGGGTTGTTCTCCTTAGAGCAGAGAAGGTTGAGAGGGGATTTGATAGAGGTGTTCAAAATCATGAGGGGTCTGGATAGAGTAGATAGAGAGAAACTGTTCCCATTGGCTGAAGGGTCGAGAACCAGAGGACACAGATTTAAGGTGATTGGCAGAAGAACCAAAGGCGCCATGAGGAAAACCTTTTTTACGCAGCGAGTGGTTAAGATCTGGAATGCACTGCCTGAAAGGGGGGGGGGGTGGAGGCAGATTTAATCATGGCTTTCAAAACGGAGTTGGATAAGTACCTGAAGGAAAATAATTTGCAGAGCTACGGGGAAAGGGAAGGGGGAGTGGGACTAGCTGAAGTGCTCTTGCAGAGGATGAATTCATCCCACTCTTCCATCGTCAGGTGTGCCATCTTGGGAGCAGAGATCTCAATTACAATTTAAGTATGGGCAGTAAAACTAGAAGCCATATGCTTGCAGTACATATGCTTTCTCAGGCTGAAAACTGTAAGAAGTTCACTGAAATAGGGCATGTTTTACACAAACTGCAACTGCAACTGCACCAATAAGAGAAATAAATATCCAACATCCCATTCTGGTGTTCAGCTATTTATCAACAGTATGACACAGTGTCAGCTAAGAAACCAACGTAAAGGCCCGGAATTTGTGGTTGTAATGATGGTGAATCTGTCAGCGTTTGCCATAATTTTTCTGTAAAACAGACAGAAACTTCCTGAGTCCGCACATGCGCAGTTAAACGCAGAAATCTGGAAGTTGCTGTCAGTGATAGCCTGCTCCTCCACAGGGTCCACTGTTGCAGTCCTCGCTGATGGAAATCAATTATAAATCACTGAATTGACGTGAACTTTTACTTTTTATGTACTATTCTCACTATAAAAACCCTTGAAAAAGTTAAGCCTTGTTGAATGAGGTGTATCTGAGATTTAACGCCATACTAAGTCATAATTACTGGTGAACAACCTCTCTGACCCTGAAAAACTAATTTTATATTTGTGGATTGTCATTTTCTCTATTTTATGATAAAAATTCTATAGATGTTTAAAGTAATGAAAATTAATTTTGTTTGTTTATGATATTTCAGCTTCTACGTTAGTCCCATGTGTATGTCCCAATCTTTATTTCACTTTTCGCAAAATTATAAAAAAAGTGATTGATAAAACCTGCTTTTTACTTCCTGGTTTGCTGTCTGAGAATTCTTCAACGTGATTGGCTGCTTAGCCTGCTTGAGGACATCACTGTTGCTGGACACCATAGATCCCCTATAGATGGCGTCAGATGGAAAGTCACATCGGAAAAAGTGAAATTGAAGACACAGGGCTGGATTTTGAATGACCCGTGGAGTCGGGTTTGGAGGCGTGTGGGGGGTTAAATTTGCGGGGTCGGGGGTCCCGACCCCATCCTGACTCCATCCCGCCTCCACGCAATTTTGACAAAATCAGTCGTGGTGTTCCCGACTCCGTCCCGCCTCCAAGAGGCGGGAGAGGTCATTAAAGCCCTTAACAAGCCCTAAATTGGCTCTGTAATGCCATTTTGAAACGTTTTAGCTAGTTTAACCCTTTTCCGACGTGAAGTACGCCTGATGTGAAACACTCCAGTGAAACCTGGTGGGAGCACAAGTGGATAGCTGACGATCAACTGCAGGTCCACTATTACAACGGAGATGTGATGAAGGTAGTAGTAGTATTAGGTCTGAAAATCGCCTCTGATGCTGCTGCATTGAATGTCTTCAGAGACTGCATGGCCTTTGCTGTGAGAGGACTTGGATGCAAAAAAAATTTCTCTCTCTCTCTCTCTCTCCTTTGCATCCAGGTCCACTCACAGCAAAGCCAGGCAAGTCCTCTCTCACCAACATCCAGGCAGTCTGTGAGACCAGGAAGTCAGTGTCTGACCTGCAATGATGACATCATCAGAGGCGACTTTCAGACTGAAACCACTAATTGGTTCATGGGTTCCCACATGCGGGAACTCAATTGCCCAATTAAGTGAAAATTGCATCATTCATCCACATTAATCTGGAGTCGGGGGGGAACACTAAATGCGGATAACACGACCCCAACCCAACCCCAAGACAAAATCCAGCCCTGTACAGTGCCTGCTAAAAGTTTGTGGCCAGCTCTTTTGGAGGTTCGCTGCGTGCCATTATACACACACGTAAAAAGTTGCCTCAAATTCTGGGAAGTACAACGTGCTGATGACAGCATGGATGCAATTTGCACCCAGTTTGTAAATTATACGGCTACAACACCAGCTCTGAATCACCCAACCACAGCCCTCTGCGATCACCACTCCCTAGTGAGAGCATGGAATCATAGAATTAGTCCTTATTTGCACACAGATCATACAAATAGACTAGGTTTTCCGCAAGGTTATCTTTAAACCAGATAGAATGCAAGAGAAAGATCATATATAAGCACCTGACCTGACGGGAAACTACAAACCACTTTGATTAAAGGAAAACAGTACATTAGTAATAACAAAAAAAATGACATTGCCAAGAAAAACTGAATACTCTGCAGTGTTTGCCTACCACTAAATCTCACCCACAGTCCCCAAAATTCATTTATCAAAGTAGTTAATGTCTGATCAGAAGCATAAAATAAATAAAAAATATGAAGTGTACACCCTACCACGTCTTGTCTTTACTTATCTGAAAATGTGCACTAACCTCCATCGGAGACAGCTGCTGTCTGTAAGAAAGGAGAGAGGCATGAGTGAGCACACTTCATTGCAATGATATAAAATCTTTTCTCTGCTGTTTCGTTTAGAAACTAAATGTCAATGATGAATTTAATCAGCTTCCAAACCAAATACGTTCACTCTGAAGTGAAAAGGAAAGACAGGCCCTGCCTGAATGAGCAAAGATGCATTTTTTCCAGCAGCTGTTACCACCTCCCTAGTTAACTCCTCCCAATGGCACTTTTTAGCTGATAAAAAAAAGGGTAAGGGAGAGGCTACATTTTTTACTGTAATCCCACAAACAATTTATACTTTAATCTTGAACAAGCGCCAGAATAAAGGAAAGTATTTCCAACCATTTGAAGTTGTGCAGCCAATCTTACTGTAGGAGACAATCTGCTGCTCAGTAGGCCAACTACCGAATAAAAAGTTTCCGTTTTCCATCTAAGTGGCTCCATGAAGTAACATTATAAAGAAAAGCACACCCTGACAAGGAAAAATATTCCATTTCATATAAGGGGAATGAAACATAGAGCACTTGACTATAGCTATCTATGTGACAGCTGAAACACACAAACTCTGGTGACACCATGGGGGTGAATTTCCTCAGAGCTTCTCCCACCGCCGCCAGAACTTGGCACGTCAACGGGGTTTCCGCCTGACCTCCACCCACGTTACGGCAGCGGAGTGGTATAAGTTCCAAAGAAATTCACGACCCCATGGCTCTTGCTTTCGTTTAAACGCAAACCAATTTCCAATATAAAAGTTCAGATGAGATTAATGCAATTTGGGAAACATGCTGAAGTATTCAGTAGATGAAGCTGATCAGCATCAGAAATGCATACAGATTCTGCTACCATTAAATAGGTAGCTTAAATTTGCTGATGAACAAAAACACAAAAATAAAGAAACGCATCTGTCCCTCCTTCTTACAGAATTTGGGTAGTCAACACTTTATCTTTTTGCCCAGAACTCTTTCTTATTGCAGGTTGATCTCCCATGGTGTTACATATGGTAAGTCGGAGAATCTGGCCTCTCACTTCTTTCTGCTATCTTCATGTTTCTGTTTCTCTCTGTCTCCTCTCTTCGGCATCTCTCTCTTCTGCGTCTCCTTCCTAACTCTTTTTCCTTCTCTCTGTTCTCCGGCTTCTCTCTCTCTCTTTTTCTTTTCTTTTGGGAGAGAGATGGTGTTGTGGGGTGGGAAAATTGACCTGCAGATTGCCTTTGGGGTAGGGATTGCAACGAAAATGTGGCTCCCAACAGCTCCCTTCCCATTCCCTTCCCCTAATCACGCAGGTTTCCTCCCACTCCCTCCCTCCCATTGCACCTCTAACTTAAGGGTTACGTACAAACATTACAGATAGGTATGGATGCATTTAAAATGAGAAAAAGAAAGTAAGAAAGAAAGACTTGCATTTATCTAGCGTCTGTCTCGACCTCAGCTTTACAGCCAATGAAGTAGTTTTTTGAGGTGTAGTCACTGTTGTAATGTAGGAAACGCGTTAGCCAATTTGTGGACAATGATGGTCAGGGAAAGACCAGCTGGTCCATCAAACCTGTCCCATGTCATGTTGCAATTAACAGTGCATCAGAACGGGGGTCAGAGTTGGGAAAAATGGTCAAGAGACAAAATTAAAAGCTCTACATCTGAATGCACGCAGCATTCGTAACAAGATAGATGAGTTGACAGCACAAATAGAAATAAATGGGTATGATCTGATAGCCGTTACATAGACGTGGTTGCAAGGTGACCAAGGCTGGGAACTGAATATTTTGGGGTATTTGCCATTTCATAAGGATAGGCAGAAAGGAAAAGGAGGTGGTGTAGCTCTGTTAATAAGGGATGAGATCAGTGCAATAATGAGAAATGATATTGGCCTAGAAGATCAAGACATAGAATCAGTTTGGGTGGAGATAAGAAATAATAAAGGTAAGAAGTCACTGGTGGGAGTGGTCTACAGGCCCCCAAACAGTAGCCACACTGTAGGACAGAGTATAAATCAAGAAATAATAGGGGTTTGTAAGAAAGGTACGACAATAATCATGGGAGATTTTAATCTTCATAGTGATTGGACAAAGCAAATTGGCAAAGGTAGACTTGAGGAAGAGTTCTTAGAGTGTATATGGGATGATTTCTTGGAACAATATGTTGTGGAACCAACCAGGGAGAAGACTATTTTAGATCTGGTAATGTGTAACGAGGCTGGATTAATTAATGATCTCGAAGTGAAGGATCCTCTTGGGAAGAGTGATCATAGCATGGTAGAATTTCAAATTCAGTTTGAGGGTGAGAAAGCTAGGTCTCAAACTAGTGTCCTGAACTTAAACAAAGGTAATTACAGAGGTATGAAGGCAGACTTGGTTAAAGTGGACTGGGAAAATATATTACAGGGTAAGACTGTAGAAAAGCAGTGGCAAACATTTCAGGAGATATTTCATAACTCTTAGCGAAGATATATTCCAGTGAGAAAGAAAGACTCTAAGGAAGGATGAACCATCCGTGGCTAACTAAGGAAGTAAAGGATGGTATCAAATTGGAAACAAAAGCATACAATGTTGCGAAGAATAGTGAAAGGCCAGTGGATTGGGAAATTTTTAAAAAGCAACAAAGGACGACTAAAAAAATGATAAAGAGAGAGAAGATAGCTTCTGAGAGTAAGCTAGCAAGAAATATAAAAACAGACAGTAAGAGCTTCTACAGGTATATAAAAAGGAAGAGAGTAGCTAAAGTAAACGTTGGTCCCCTAGAGGATGAGTCTGGGAATTAATAATGGGAAACAGGGAAATGGCGGAGACCTTGAACAAATATTTTGTATCAGTCTTCACGGTAGAAGATACTAAAAGCATCCCAATAATGGATAATCAAGGGGCTATTGGGGTGGGGGGGAATTTAAAACAATCACTATCACTAGAGAGAAAGTACTAGGCAAACTAATGGGACTAAAGGTGGACAAGTCCCCTGGACCCGATAGCATGCATCCTAGAGTCTTAAAAGAGGCAGCTGCAGAGATAGTGGATGCATTGGTTGTAATCTACCAAAATTCCTTGGATTCTGGAGAGGTCCCAGCGGACTGGAAAACCGCAAATGTAAGGCCCCTATTTAAGAAAGGAGGGAGACAGAAAGCAGGCAACTATTGACCAGTTAGCCTAACATCTGTCATTGGGAAAATGCTAGAGTCCATCATTAAGGAAGTGATAGCAGGACATTTAGAAAATCATAATATAGTCAAGCAGAGTCAGTGTGGTTTTATGAAAGGGAAATCATGTTTGGCAAATTTGCTGGAGTTCTTTGAGGGTGTAACGAGCAGGGTGGATAAAGGGGAACCAGTAGATGTCGTGTATTTGGATTTCCAGAAGGCATTCGATAAGGTGCCACGTAAAAGTTTACTACACAAGATAAGAGCTCACGGGGTTGGGGGTAATCATAGAGTCATACAGCACGGACAGAGGCCCTTCGGCCCATCGTGTCCGCGCCGGCCATCAAGCCCTGTCTAATCTAATCCCATATTCCAGCATTTGGTCCGTAGCCTTGTATGCTATGGCATTTCAAGTGCTCATCCGAATGCTTCTTGAATGTTGTGAGGGTTCCTGCATCCACAACCCTTTCAGGCAGTGAGTTCCAGACTCCAACCACCTTCTGGGTGAAAAAGTTCTTCCTCAAATCCCTTCTAAACCTCCCGCCCTTTACCTTGAATCTATGGCCCCTTGTTATAGACCCCTCTACTAAGGGAAAAAGCTCATTAGTATCCATCCTATCTATGCCCCTCATAATTTTGTACACCTCAATCATGTCCCCCCTCAGCCTCCTCTGCTCCAAGGAAAACAAACCCAATCTGCCCAGTCTCTCTTCATAGCTGAAGCACTCCAGCCCGGGTAACATTCTGGTGAATCTCCTCTGCACCCTCTCCAAAGCGATCACATCCTTCCTGTAGTGTGGCGACCAGAACTGCACACAGTATTCCAGATGTGGCCTAACCTTCGCCCGGCACCTTCCCGTGCACGCGCAGGAGATGCAACACATGCCCTTACACCTCCCCTCTTCCCACTGTCCAGGGCCCCAAACACCCCTTCCAGGTGAAACAGCGATTTACTTGTACTTCCTGCAATTTAGTATACTGTATTCGCTGCTCACGATGTGGTCTCCTCTACATTGGGGAGACCAAACGCAGATTGGGTGACCGCTTTGCGGAACACCTCCGTTCAGTCCGTAAGGGGGACCCCGAGCTCCCGGTGGCCTGTCACTTTAATTCACCGCTTCACTCCCACTCTGACCTCACCGTCCTCGGCCTATTACACTGTTCCACGGAAGCGCAGCGTAAGCTCGAGGAACAGCACCTCATCTTTCGTTTAGGCACGCTACAGCCCTCTGGACTCAATATCGAGTTCAACAATTTTAGATCATAACCTCAGCTCCAATCACATTTATATTTTATTTTTTCCACCCTTTTATTTGCCCCCCCCCCACCTTTTTTTTCCTCCTAGAAGCTGGCAGCTGTCCTTCATTCTGCCAGTGGATTTCACACTTCTTTCAGCCTTAATCTGTCACATTAACACCACCTCTAGCCTTGCATATCTCTTAATGTCTCTTAATGTCTCTTCATCTCCCCCTTTGTTCTTTTATCCCCTCCCCCTTTTCCCAGCTTTACTCTGGCCTTAAATCTATTTGATTTCCGGCTCTTCACAGTTCTGACGAAAGGTCATCGACCTGAAACGTTAACTCTCTTTCTCTCTCCACGGATGCTGCCTGGCCTGCTGAGTTTTTCCAGCGTTTTCTGTTGGCCTAACCAGTGTTTTATACAGCTCCATCATAACCTCCTTGCTCTTATATTCTATGCCTCGGCTAATGAATGCAAGTATCCCATATGCCTTTTTTACCACCTTATCCACCTGTTCCGCCGCCTTCAGGGATCTGTGTACTTGCACACCAAGATCCCTCTGACCCTCCGTCTTGCCTAGGGTCTTACCATTCATTGTGTATTCCCTTGCCTTGTTAGTCCCTCCAAAGTGCATCACCTCGCACTTTTCCGGATTAAATTCCATTTGCCACTGTTCCGCCCATCTGACCAACCCATCTATATCGTCCTGCAGACTGAGGCTACCCTCCTCGCTATTTACCACCCTACCAATTTTTGTATCATCCGCGAACTTACTGATCATACCTTTTACATTCATATCCAAGTCGTTAATGTAGACCACAAACAGCAAGGGACCCAGCACGGATCCCTGTGGTACCCCACTGGCCACAGGCTTCCAGTCACAAAAACAACCTTCGACCATCACCCTCTGCCTTCTGCCACTGAGCCAGTTTTGTATCCAATGTGCAAAGGCACCCTGGATTCCATGGGCTCTTACCTTCTTGACCAGTCTCCTGTGCGGGACTTTATCGAAGGCCTTACTGAAATCCATGTATACCACATCCACTGCGTTACCCTCATCCACACACCTAGTCACCCCCTCAAAAAATTCAATCAAATTAGTCAGACATGATCTTCCCTTGACAAAGCCATGTTGGCTAACCCTGATTAATCCTTGCCTCTCCAAGTGGAGACTAATTTTGTCCCTCAGAATTTTTTCCAATAATTTTCCTACCACTGATGTTAGGTTCACTGGCCTGTAGTTCCCCGGTTTTTCCCTACTCCCTTTCTTGAATAATGGTACTACATTAGCGGTTCTCCAGTCCTCTGGCACATCCCCTGTGGCCAGAGAGGTTCTGAATATATGTGTTAGAGCCCCCGCAATCTCCTCCTTTGTCTCACACAGCAGCCTGGGATACATTTCGTCCGGACCTGGGGATTTATCCATTTTTAGACCTGCTAAAACCGCCAATACCTCCTCCCTCTCGATGTTAAAATGTTCGAGTATATCACAGTCCCCCTGCCCTAATTTTATGTCTGCATCGTCCTTCTCCAAAAAATTCATTTAGAACCCCACCTACATCTTCCGGCTCCACACACAGATTGCCACTTTTGTCCCTAATGGGCCCTATTTTTTCCCCAGTTATCCTCTTACCCTTAATATACTTATAAAACATCTTAGGATTTTCCTTTATTTTGCTCACCAGTGTTATTTCATGGCTCCTCCTTGATCTCCTAATTTCTTTTTTAAGTATCCCCCTGCATTTTTTGTACTCCTCCAGGGCTTCCTCCGTCTTTAGCATTTTGTATCTGCCAAAAGCCCTCCTTTTTTTCCTGATCCATTCTCGTATATCCCCTGACATCCAAGGTTCCCTGAGGTTTTTGGAACCACCCTTGACCTTTACGGGAACATGCTGCCATTGTATGATCTCAATCTCCCTTCTGAAAGAATCCCATTGCTCCGATGCGGATTTTCCTACAAGCAGCTGATCCCAGTCCATTTTGGCCAGATCCTGCCTTATCCTATTAAAATCGGCCTTCCCCCAATTTAGAACCTTTATTTCCGGCCCATCCCTGTCCTTTTCCATGACCACCTTAAATCTCACCGTATTATGGTCACTGTCACCAAAGTGCTCACCTACTAGCACTTCTTCCACTTGGCCAGCCACATTCCCTAGAATTAGGTCCAGTACCGCCCCCTCTCTTGTAGGACTTTCTACATGCTGGCTCAAAAAGCTCTCCTGGATGCACTTTAAGAATTTTGAACCCCCTAAGCCTTTCACACTCTGACTATCCCAGTTAATATTGGGGAAGTTGAAATCCCCCATTATTATTACCCTATTATTTGCACATTTCTCTGAGATTTGCCTACCTATCTGTTCCTCTATCTCCCCCTGACTGTTTGGGGGCCTATAGTACGCTCCCAGCAAAGTGCTTGCCCCCTTTTTGTTTTTAAGCTCCACCCATATAGCCTCATTGGAGGAACCTGCTAATATATCATCCCTCCTTATGGCAGTAATTGATTCCTTAATTAATATTGCGACACCCCCTCCTCTTATACCTCCCCCTCTGTCTCGCCTGAAGATTCTGGACCCCGGAATATTGAGCTGCCAGTCCTGCCCCTCCCTCAACCATGTCTCCGTGATAGAGGAAATAAAAGAATGACCAGGGTGAGGGTAGGGCCGGTCAAGGACAGTAGTGGGAACTTGTGCATGGAGTCAGAAGAGATAGGAGAGGTGATGAATGAATACTTTTCGTCAGTGTTCACCGAGGAGAGGGGCCATGTTCTTGAGGATGAGAGTGTGATAAAGGTGGATAGGCTGGAGGTGGTAGATGTTCTGAGGGAAGATGTTTTAGCAATTTTGAAGAACCTGAGGGTCGATAAGTCCCCTGGGCCAGATGGGATATATCCTAGGATTCTTTGGGAGGCAAGGGAGGAGATTGCAGAGCCTCTGGCTTTGATCTTTGGGTCCTCACTGTCCACGGGGATGGTGCCAGAGGACTGGAGAGTGGCGAATGTTGTTCCTCTCTTCAAGAAAGGAAATAGGAATGACCCTGGTAATTATAGGCCGGTTAGTCTTACTTCGGTGGTTGGTAAGATAATGGAAAAGGTCCTGAGGGATAGGATTTATGACCATTTGGAAAGGGGCAACTTAATCAGGGATAGTCAACACGGATTCGTGAAGGGTAAGTCTTGCCTAACAAATTTGATTGAATTCTTTGAGGAGGTAACTAAGTGTGTAGATGAAGGTAGAGCAGTTGATGTCGTATACATGGATTTTAGTAAGGCGTTTGATAAGGTTCCCCATGGTCGTCTCATGAAGAAAGTAAGGAGTTGTGGGATAGAGGGAAATTTGGCCGATTGGATAAGTAACTGGCTAACTCATAGAAGGCAGAGGGTGGTGGTGGATGGAACATTTTCGGACTGGAGACCAGTTACCAGCGGTGTGCCACAGGGGTCGGTGCTGGGTCCTCTGCTGTTTGTGATTTTTATCAATGACTTGGAGGAGGGGACTGAAGGGTGGATCAGTAAATTTGCTGATGACACCAAGATTGGTGGAGTAGTGGATGAGGTGGAGGGCAGTTGTAGGCTGCAAAGAGACATTGATAGGATGCAGAGCTGGGCCGAAAAATGGCAGATGGAATTTAACCCTGATAAGTGCGAGGTGATTCATTTTGGTAGGGCAAATTTGAATAAGGATTACAGGGTCAACGGCAGGGTTCTGAGGAACGTGGAGGAGCAGAGGGATCTGGGGGTTCATATCCACAGATCTCTGAAGGTTGCCACTCAAGTGGATAGAGCAGTAAAGAAGGCCTATGGTGTGTTAGCGTTTATTAACAGAGGGTTTGAGTTTAAGAACCGTGAGGTTATGCTGCAACTGTACAGGACCTTGGTGAGACCACATTTGGAATATTGTGTGCAGTTCTGGTCACCTCACTATAGGAAGGACGTAGAAGCATTGGAAAGAGTGCAAAGGAGATTTACCAGGATGCTGCCTGGTTTGGGGGGGAGGTCTTATGAGGAAAGATTGAGGGAGTTGGGGCTTTTCTCTTTAGAGCGGAGGAGGATGAGAGGCGACTTAATAGAGGTTTATAAGATGATGAGGGGGATAGATAGAGTGGATGTTCAGAGACTATTTCCTCGGGTAGAGGCAGCTGTTACAAGGGGGCATAACTATAAGGTGCATGGGGGGAGATATAGAAGGGATGTCCGAGGTAGATTCTTTACTCAGAGAGTGGTTGGGGTGTGAAATGGACTGCCCACTGTGATAGTGGAGTCGGACACTTTAGGAACTTTCAAGCGGTTATTGGATAAGCACATGGAGCACACCAGAGTGATAGGGAGTGTGATAGCTTGATCTTGGTCTCGGACAATGCTCGGCACAACATCAAGGGCCGAAGGGCCTGTACTGTGCTGTACTGTTCTATGTTCTATAGCAACAATATCATACTCCCATGTGTTTATCAACACCTTCAGTTCATCCACCTTATTCGCTAGACTCCTTGCATTAAAATAGATGCCTTCCAGCCTTGCTCTTACATGTTTGCCCTGTCTTCCAAGCTGACTTGCTTTTTTCTCTATATTTGACTGTACATCACCCCCTATTGTAGCTCCACTCTGTATCCCATAATAAAGGCAAGCATTCCGTATGCCTTAATCAAGGATAGTCAGCACGGATTTGTTCAGGGAAGGTCGTGTCTCACAAACATGATTGAATTTTTTGAGGAGGTAACAAGGAGGGTAGATGAGGGTAGTGCGTTTGATGTAGTTTAGACGGACTTTAGCAAGGCTTTTGATAAGGTTCCACATGGCAGACTGGTCACGAAGTTAAAAGCCCATGGGATCCAGGGCAAAGTGTCAAGTTGGATTCAAAACTGGCTCGGAGACAGGAAGCAGAGGGTCATGGTTGATTGGTGTTTTTGTGACTGGAAGGTTGTTTCCAGTGGGGTTCCGCAGGGCTCAATACTAGGTCCCTTGCTTTTTGTGGTATATATCAACGATCTTGACTTGAATATAGGGGGTATGATTAAGAAGTTTGCAGATGATACTAAAATCGGCTGTGCGGTTGATACTGAAGAAGGAAGCTGTAGACTGCAGGAAGATATCAATAAATTGGTCAGGTGGGCAGAACAGTGGCAAATGGAATTCAATCCGGAGAAGTGTGAGGTAATGCATTTGGGGAGGGCTAACAAGGAAAGGGAATACACATTAAATGGTAGGACACTGAGTAGTGTAGAGGAACAAAGGGACCTTGGAGTGCATGTCCACAGATCCCTGAAGGTAGCAGGCCAAGTAGATAAGGTGGTTAAGAAGGCATACGGAATGCTTGCCTTTATTAGCCGTGGCATAGAATACAAGTGTGAGAAGTCGCACAACACCAGGTTATAGTCCAACAGCTTTACTGGAAATCACAAGCTTTCGGAGCGCTGCTCCTTCGTCAGGTGAAGTGAAGAGATGCATATAGGCACAGCATATATAGTCAGAGAACACTGTCAGATGATTACAGTTAATCTTTCTAACTGCCCTTTATCACACCTCGGCAGAGAGATAATCACGGCAATCAAAGGTGTGGATAGTGTCCAAACAGGTCAGTCGGGAAAACATTACATCAAAGACAATGAGGTGGGGTCACAAGGGGTCAAATGTGGCAGATGCTGGGGTCTGTATGGAAAACAAAAAACTTTTTTTGCTGGAAATCACAGCAGGTCTGGCCGCATCTGTGTAGAGAGAACAAGCCAACGACAACTCGAGTCTGGATGACTCTACGTCACGTGGGGTTAAATGTAGTGTGACCAACAGAGTACCCTACGTCGTCCAGTACTTCCCCAGAGCGGAGAAACTACGCCATGTTCTTCGCAGCCTTCAACATGTCATCGATGACGACGAACACCTCGCTAAGGCCATCCCCACGCCTCCACTACTTGCCTTCAAACAGCTGCCTAACCTCAAACAGACCATCGTTCGCAGCAAATTACCCAGCTTTCAGGAGAACAGCGACCACGACACCACACAACCCTGCCACGGCAACCTCTGCAAGACATGTCAGATCATCAACACAGATACCATCATCACACGTGAGGACACCACCCACCAGGTACATGGTACATACTCATGTGACTCGGCCAACGTTGTCTACCTCATATGTTACAGGAAAGGATGCCCCGGAGCATGGTACATCGGCGAGACCATGCAGACACTGCGACAACGTATGAACGGACACCGCGCAACAATCACCAGGCAGGAGTGTTCCCTCCCAGTCGGGGAACACTTCAGCAGTCAAGGACATTCAGCCTCTGATCTTCGGGTAAGCGTTCTCCAAGGCGGCCTTCGAGACACACGACAACGCAAAATCATCGAGCAGAAACTGATAGCCAAGTTCCGCACCCATGAGGACGGCCTCAACCGGGATCTTGGGTTCATGTCACGCTACATGTAACCCCACCTGACATAGAGTCATCCAGACTCGAGTCGTCGTTGGCTTGTTCTCTCTACACAGATGCGGCCGGACCTGCTGTGATTTCCAGCAAAAAAAGTTTTTTGTTTTCCATACAGACCCCAGCATCTGCCACATTTGACCCCTTGTGACCCCACCTCATTTTCTTTGATGTAATGTTTTCCTGACTGACCTGTTTGGACACCATCCACACCTTTGATTGCCGTGATTCTCTCTCTGCCGAGGTGTGATAAAGGGCAGTTAGAAAGATTAACTGTAATCATCTGGCAGTGTTCTCTGACTATATATGCTGTACCTATATGCATCTCTTCACTTCACCTGACGAAGGAGCAGCGCTCCGAAAGCTTGTGATTTCAAATAAAGCTGTTGGACTATAACCTGGTGTTCTGCAACTTCTCACATTTGTCCACCCCAGTCCAACACCGGCATCTCCACATCATAGAATACAAGAGCAAGGGGGTTATGCTTCAACTGTATATAGTGTTTTATACAGTTGAAGCATAACCCCCCTGCTCTTGTATTCGATCGACAGTTCCGACGGGCCACAGCGAAAAACCGCATAGACCTCCTCAGAAGACGAACACGGGACACAACCAACAGAGTACCCTACGTCGTCCAGTACTTCCCCGGAGCGGAAAAACTACGCCATGTTCTTCGCAGCCTTCAACATGTCATCGATGACGACGAACACCTTGCTAAGGCCATCCCCACGCCTCCACTACTCGCCTTCAAGCAGCCGCCTAACCTCAAAAGTACCATCGTTCGCAGCAGATTACCCATCTTTCAGGAGAACAGCAACCAAGACACCACACAACCCTGCCACGGCAACCTCTGCAAGACATGCCAAATCATGGACACAGATACCATCATTACACGTGAGGACACTACCCACCAGGTACACGGTACATACTCATGTGACTCGGCCAACGTTGTCTACCTGATACGTTGCAGTAAAGGATGCTCCAGAGCATGGTACATCGGCGAGACCATGCAGACACTGAGACAACGTATGAACGGACACCGCGCAACAATCGCCAGGCAGGAGGGTTGCCTCCCAGTCGGGGAACACTTCAGCAGCCAGGGGCATTCAGCCTCGGATCTGCGGGTAAGCGTTCTCCAAGGCGGCCTTCGAGATACACGACAGCGCAAAATCATAGAGCAGAAACTGATAGCCAAGTTCCGCACTCATGAGGATGGCCTCAATCGCGATATCGGGTTCATGTCACGATACAGAACGTGACTTGACATCATGGCCGGTCTTCCCAGGTGTTTTTTTTTGGTTTTTTTTTATTTTTTTTTTTTTTTTTTAAAAACACAAGAACACAAATTGACAGGATATGCAGCCAGCAGGTGGTTTGACACGTTGGACCCCCTGGGACACATCTCATTGTCTTGGCTGTGCTCTTTGTTGTAGCGAATAATGTGAATAGATTTTGTCTGGGTTTAAATTGTGAATTCTGGGAGATTCTCTCATTGCTAACTTACCTGACGAAGGAGCGATAGCTCCGAAAGCTTGTAAAATTAAATAAATCTGTTGGACTATAACCTGGTGTTGTGCGACTTCTCATTCTTGTATTCTATGCCACGGCTAATAAAGGCAAGCGTTCCGTAGGCCTCAGCTACAGTACTGCGTGCAGTTCTGGTCACCACATTACAGGAAAGATGTGATTGCACTAGAGAGGGTACAGAGGAGATTCACAAGGATGTTGCCGGGAGTAGAGAATCTTAACTTTGAGGAAAGACTGGATAGGCTGGGTCTGTTTTCCTTGGAACAGAGGAGGCTGAGGGGAGACCTTATTGAGGTGTATAAAATTATGAGGGGCATAGATAAAGTGGATAGAAAGGACCTATTTCCCTTAGCAGAGGGGTCAAAAACCAGGGGGCACAGATTTAAAGTAATTGGTGAAAGGTTTAGAGGGGAAATTTCTTCACCCAGAGGGTTGTGGGGGTCTGGAACTCACTGCCTGAAAGGGTGGTAGAGGCAGGAACCCTAACCACATTTAAAAAGTACTTGGATGTGCACTTGGGATGTTCTAACCTGCAGGGCTACGGACCAAGAGCTGGTAAGTGGGATTAGGCCGAATAGCTCTTTGTTGGCCGGCACGGACACAATGGGCTGAAATGGCCTCCTTCCGTGCTGTAACTTTCTATGATTCTATGAATATGTTAGCATGGATAGAGGATTGGCTAACTAACAGAAAACAGAGAGTCGGGATAAATGGGTCATGTTCAGGTTGGCAAACTGTAACTAGTGGGGTGTCGCAGGGATCGGTGCTGGGGCCTCAACTATTTACAATCTATATTAATGACTTGGATGAAGGGACTGAGTGTAATGTAGCCAAATTGGCTGATGATGCAAAGATAGGTGGGAAAGCAAATTGTGTGGAGGATGTAAAGAATCTCCAAAGGGATATAGATAGGCTAAGTGAGTGGGCAAAAATCTGACAGATGGAATTTAATGTGGGAAAATGCGAGGTTATCCACTTTGGTAGGAAAAATAAAAAAGCAAATTATTATTTAAATGGGGAGAATTACAAAATGCTGAGATACAGAGGGATCTGGGGGTCCTTGTACATGAATCACAAAAAGTTAGCATGCAGGTACAGCAAGTAATTAGGAAGGCAAATGGAGTGTTGGCCTTTATTGCAATGGGAATGGAGTATAAAAGTAGGGAAGTCCTGTTACAATTGTACAGGGCGTTGGTGAGACCACACCTGGAGTACTGCGTACAGTTTTGGTCTCCTTATTTAAGGAAGGATATACTTGCATTGGAGGCAGTTCAGAGAAGGTTCACGAGGTTGATTCCGGAGATGAAGGGGTTATCTTATGAAGAAAGGTTGAGCAGGTTGGGCCTATACTCATTGGAGTTTAGAAGAATGAGAGGGGATCTTATTGAAACATATAAGATTCTGAAGGGGCTTGTCAAGGTAGATGCAGAGAGGATATTTCCCCTCGTGAGGGAATCTAGAACTAGGGGGTATAATTTCAGAATAAGGGGGCACCCTTTTAAATCGGAAATGAGGAGGAATTTCTTCTCTCAGAGGGTCGTGAATCTTTGGCATTCTCTTCCCCAGAGAGCTGTGGAGTCTGGGTCATTGAATCTATTTACGGTGGAGATAGACAGATTTTTGAACAATAAGGGAGTCAAGGGTTATGGGGAGCGGGCAGGGAAGTGAAGTTGAGGCCAAGATCAGATCAGCCATGATCTTATTGAATGGCGGAGCAGGCTCGAGGGGCCAAATGACCTACTCCTGCTCGTACGTCTTATGTTCTTATGACCCCAGTGCTTCCACCCACCAGCAGTCACCTGGGAGAGACAAGAAAACAGCTATAAAAAAAAACAATGCCAATTCATGAAAAATATTCTGTGAAATTCTTCTCTGATTCCCAAAGAGTCCCAGGAGTCCAGAGTGTCAATGTGGCATATCACCCAACATCCCACCTATTTTTTATATGCAGTGATATCAGTCTCAGCCAGGAACCTCTGGGACCTTGCTGTGCAAAAACTGACTGCTGTTAATGATCCCTCTAAACTGCGCACGTGCGCGGCCACGCAGATATCTGCAAGGTCCCGCGCAGGCCTCTCACAAGCTTTTACATTGGAAAAACCGCACATGCGCAGAAATTTAAAGGGACCGCACATTAAAAGAAACAGGCCACGCAGAACAAAGCACAGCTTACAGGGAACATTGGCTGCCATGTTTCCCTTCAATACAACTGTGACTATACTTCAAAAGTACTTTATTGGCTGTAAAGCACTTTGGGACGTCCTGAGGTCGTAAAAGGTGCTATATAAATCTAGGTTTTCTTTCTTTCCTTCGAAAGGTCGATGATCCTGTGAGAAGAAAAAGCTTCCAATATCAAGTCTAGTTTGATGCTTACGTAATTTATACGCACGTCTCCATGTTCTCTCTGACCTATCTAATCATGATGCGGAGATGCCGGCGTTGGACTGGGGTGGACAAAAATGAGAAGTCGCACAACACCAGGTTATAGTCCAACAGATTTATTTAAAATTACAAGCTTTCGGAGCTGTCGCCCCTTCTTCAGGTAAGTTACAGATTCACTCATTGTAACTTACCTGAGGAAGGGGCGACAGCTCCGAAAGCTTGTAATTTTAAATAAATCTGTTGGACTATAACCTGGTGTTGTGCGACTTCTCATTTCTATCTAATTCAAATAGAGTCTGACGTTTCGTTACACGGATCCCTGTTTTGTTTTGGGTGAGTAATAGCACAATCTCTGCTATGCGTTCACACTGGGATGGCGCACTGTTCACTCAGTGATAGCGTGGGTGAACTGCTTTAGGAGTTGACTGGCTCACTGTTTCAGTGGTTTGTTACCTGCTGCAGTTTGCAGCCGTGAGCCAGCATATCTGCCGATGGACTTCCACAACTTTAAAAAGGCTTATAACTGCTCAAGAACACTGACCTGTTTACTCACATAAAATATGTCCTTTCACTTTGATCTCTCTTCAGGTTTGTTTGCTCGAGCAGTTTGTAAACATAATTTTAGGTTTAAATGAATAGTGAGCAATTACTGAAGCTGCTAATTGGAACTCTCACGTAACATTACTTGGATGTGGCTGCAACAGGTTATGTTTCTGCTGCTGCTGCAGAGGAGAGAAGATGTCTCTCTGTCTGAGAGAAGAGGAAGAGATCTCACGTAATGTTAGGTACTGCTGCATTATAATCACTTAGTCGTATAATGTTATGTTTACAGTGCCACCTACAGGTGCAGTTTCCTTGAAATTCAGAGACCATTCATTATTTTAAATATATAATAGATTGGGGAGAGAGTAATATAAAGAGATATTTGCCTAGAAAATGAAAACAAACTACAGGAAGAGAGAAATCATGGGGAAATAAGAGAGAGAGAGTGCACTAAACCAAATAGGGAGTCAATATGATTTTAAAATGATAAGGCAGCATCTGGCCAAAATGGACTGGGATCAGCTACTTGTAAGAAAATCCACATCAGAGCAATGGGAGTCTTTCAGAAAGGAAATAGAGAGAGTACAACGCCAACATGTTCCCGTAAAGGTCAAGGGTGGGACCAACAAGCCCAGGGAACCCTGGATGTCAAGGGATATACAAGAATGGATTGGGAAAAAAAGGGAGGCTTTTGGCAGACACAAAGGACTAAAAACAGTGGAAGCCCTAGAGAATATAGAAAGTGCCGGGGGGGTACGTAAAAAAGAAATTAGGAGAGCGAAGAGGGGGCATGAAAAAACACTGGCGGGCAAAATAAAGGAAAATCCCAAGGTGTTTTATAAGTATATTAAGGGCAAGAGGATAACTAGGGAAAGAGTAGGGCCCATTAGGGACCAAAGTGGCAATCTGTGTGTAGAGCCGAAAGATGTAGGTGAGGTTTTAAATTAATATTTTGCATCTGTGTTCACTATGGAGAAGGGTGATATAGGCATAGAAATCAGGCAGGGGGATTGTGATATACTTGAACTAATTAATATTGAGAGGGAGGAGGTACTAGCGGTTTTAGCGGGCTTAAAAGTGGATAAATCCCCAGGCCCTGATGGGATGTATCCCAGGCTGCTGTGTGAGGCAAGGGAGGAGATTGCAGGGGCTCTGACACAAATTTTCAGAACCTCTCTGGCCACAGGGGAGGTGCCAGAGGACTGGAGGACAGCTAACAGAATCACAGAATCCCAGAATCCCCACAGTGCAGATAGAGGCCATTTCGGCCCATCGAGCCTGCACCGACACATATCCCATCCTATCCCCGTATTTAATCCCCCTAACACTAAGGGTCAATTTATCATAGCCAAATCAACCTAACCCACACATCTTTGGACTGTGGGAGGAAACCGGAGCACCCGGAGGAAACCCACACAGACACGGGGAGAATGTGCAAACTCCACACAGACAGTCACCCGGGGCCTGATTCGAACCCGGGTCCCTGGCGCTGTGAGGTAACAGTGCTAACCACTATGCCACCGTGTTGTTAACGTAGTACCATTGTTCAAAAAGGGTAGTAGGAATAAACCAGGGAATTACAGGCCAGTGAGCCTAACATCAGTGGTAGGGAAATTATTGGAAAAAATTCTGAGAGACAGAATTAGTCTCCACTTGGAGAGGCAGGGATTAATCAGGGATAGTCAGCATGGCTTTGTCAGGGGGAGATCATGTCTGACCAATTTGATTGAATTTTTCGAGAGGGTGACTACGTGTGTGGATGAGGGTAGTGCAGTTGATGTGGTCTACATGGACTTCAGTAAGGCATTTGACAAAGTCCCACATGGGAGACTGGTCAAGAAGGTAAGAGCCCATGGGATCCAGGGCAAATTGGCATATTGGATCCAAAATTGGCTTAGTGGCAGGAGGCAGAGGGTGATGGTCGAAGGTTGTTTTTGTGACTGGAAGCCTGTGTCCAGTGGTGTACCGCAGGGATCGGTGCTGGGTCCTTTGCTGTTTGTAGTGTACATTAATGATTTAGATATGAATGTAGGAGGTATGATCAGTAAGTTCGCAGATGACACGAAAATTGGTGGTGGTAAATAGCGAGGAGGGAAGCCTCAGGCTACAGGACGATATAGACGGGATGGTTAGATGGGCAGAGGAGTGGCAAATGGAATTTAACCCTGAAAAGTGTGAGGTGATGCATTTTGGGAGGACAAACAAGGCAAGGGAATACACAATGAATGGTAGGACCCTAGGAAGGACAGAGGTTCAGAGGGACCTTGGTGTGCATGTACATAGATCCCTGAAGGCAGCAGGACAGGTAGATAAGGTGGTTAAAAAGGCATATGGGATACTTGCCTTCATTAGCCAAGGCATAGAATGTAAGAGCAGGGAGGTTATGATGGAGCTGTACAAAACGCTAGGTTAGGCCACAGCTGGAATACGGTATGCAGTTCTGGTCACCACACTATAGGAGGGATGTGATTGCATTGGAGAGGGTGCAGAGGAGATTCACCAGGATGTTACCTGGGCTGGAGCGCTTCAGCTATGAAGAGAGACTGGACAGGCTGGGGTTGTTTTCCTTAGAACAGAGAAGGCTGAGGGGGGACCTGATTGAGGTGTACAAAATTATGAGGGGCATAGATAGGGTAGATAGAAAGGTACTTTTCCCCTTAGTAGAGGGGTGAATAACCAGGGGGCATAGTTTCAAGGTAAGGGGCAGGAGGTTTAGAGGTGATTTGAGGAAAAACTTTTTCACCCAGAGAGTGGTTGGAATCTGGAACTCACTGCCTGAAAGGGTGGCAGAGGCAGGAACTCTCACAACATTTAAGAAGCATTTAGGTGAGCACTTGAAATGCCATAGCATACAAGGCTACGGACCAAGTGCTGGAAAATGGGATTAGAACAGACAGGGCTTGATGGCCGGCGTGGACACGATGGGCCGAAGGGCATCTTTCTGTGCTGTATAACTCTATAATCTCAAGGAGATAGAGACAAATACTAGAGAACTAAGGGCTATAAATTCGTTATAGCCAAGGAATAGGCGGTATCAGTAGAAAAGTAGGAGAATTAGCAGCAGGTGCAAATGCTTCAGACTGCACGAAAAATTCGTGCTCTCTGCTCAATAAAATGATTGGAGTCCCAAATCAAGTCTTAAAACCCAAGCTCATTGGCGTTAGACTTAATGGGTGGACCAATATCGGGAGCATTCTAATTGCAACTCATCATTGCCACAGGCCTTTTTCACTACTTAAAGGGGAGGTTCATTGATGCTGCAGCACCTCATTCTCACCTCCTTCCCTCCCTGAGAGAGGACAGCGGGTTCCTGCTCCACTGACCCACTGCCACTCCCCCGAGGCAGCACCTCAGCATCTCTAGCAATCTGTTGAGCACAGATTGCTGGTCTGCTGCAACATCGTGAAAGCCCCAGTCGACGGTGGTAGACCCAGCCACAATGGCAGCAGTCAGAGCTTGCGTGGCATCAAGCTGAGACTGCATGAGAGCAGTCTGAGATTGGATGCCACCAAGCATGGACTCCATTATGGCACTAAGACATTGGGTCGCTTCCGCCTGTGCTGCAATGGAAACTGCCAGATCGCCTATCACACGCGACATCAGGTCTAGGTCACCACGGTCTCTCTGGGAGTCTACCATCCTTTGCAGACTGGAAATGATGGGCTCCATGGTTTGCGCAGAGCTTTGTGCAATGTTGGAGGCGGACTCCTCCACGCTCCTTACCGTTGCCACGAGGCTCTCAGGCACCCTTGCCATTGCACCTATCATCTCCGTGTGCATGCCCATCACTCTTCTTCTCAAGGCCTCCCCATCGAGGTCCTCATCTGAGTCCTGTGCAGCAGGGAGCTGACCCCCGAGCTACCCTTTCGCCCTGGCCTTGCTGCAGCCCACTCATCCCCGGTACCTCACCCTGTGCATATCCCACTACTATGCTAGCCTCTAAAGAACGCGTAGTGCCAGTATCTGAGCTGGTGTCTGCGGGTGAAAGATGCAGTGATGTGGTGTGTTCTTCCTCCTCCTCTTCTCCTGCCTTGCTCTCTACTGTGCCCTCATGGACAGGCTGCTCAGGTGCTTGCTCATTATCTGAAAGCATAAAGGCACAAGAGTCGGGTTAAGGTGAGGGGAAGGGGCAGGAAAGGAGAAATGCATGCATACAGCATGATTAGCTGGAAAGTGCGAAACACTTGTGGGGTGAGGGGGAAGTGGGATGCGAGAAGAAGGAGTAGGGATGGACATACCATTGTTGTCCCAAAGGGGCTCAACATCGCCACTGGCCACGACGCCCACCACCTGGCGCCCAATGATTTGCAGCACTCGATTCTCCAGCGCAGACAGTGGTTGGGTGTCGGCTTGTCCCCCACCTGTGCGCTCCTGCTCCCTCCTGTTGTGAGCCACCTTGGCCTGCAAGAGAAAGGAGTGTGTGAGTGAGTGTGAAGCAATGTGTTTGGGTGATGTGCCTGCCATAGTTGAATAGCTGGCATTGTGTGCAAGGTGTGAGATGTGGGTGTGAGTATTGGTAGGTAGAGATTGTTGGTGGGTGAGTGCTGGGGGCGTGGTGCTTTGGTCAGTGTGTGAAGACTGTGGTACAGATGGTGGTATGTAGCATTTGTTGAAGCATTCTCTCACCCTGACCACTCGAGTGAGGTCGTTAAATTTCTTCCTACACTGTGTGTGGGTCCTGGGGACCACAGTGCCGCCCAAGACGTGCTGTGCTACCTCCCTCCAAATGGTGCGGAAGACTTGTGGCGAGGGCCTCCTGCCACTTCCCGGGTAGAGCACCGCCCTCCGTCTCTCCCCAGCAAAAACCAATGCCTCCAATGCTTCAGCGGAGAAACTGCGGGCTCTCTCCCTGGGGCGTGGACCTGCTATGAGCACACCTGGTTCAGTCCTCCAGCTCCTTCTCCTTGACCTGCTGCTGCTTGCTGAGGCAGCTGCACAGTCGGCAATGAGAATGAGGTTCTGCAGCATCAATGAACCTCCCCTTAAAGAACTGAAAAATGTCTGTGGCAATCATGACTTGCGATTAGACAGCACCTGATATTGGTCCACCCTTTGAGTGTACTCTTCTGGGCTTAAAGACTTGAATTAGCGCTCCAATCATTTCTTTGAGCAGTGAGCACGAATTTTGCGTGCCGTCTGAAGCATTAGCACCTGGTGCCAATTCTCCAACTTTTCTAATTATACTGCCCATTCCTGGGCTATAATGAATTTCTAGCCCTCTATGTTTTAAAGTTTAGTCTTGAACTTTGTTTATATAAATTTTCAAATCGTGGTACAGAGCTAGTTCCACAACTGAAGTCAATTTTTTTCACGTCTTATTGAAAAGATTGACAATGTACTAACATCATTCAAAAGAGCAGGATAATCAGGTAGCAACTTGCTGAACATAATTCAGACTGCTTTCACAAGTATTCCTTTTAGTCAAGGTGTGGTACAGAATGCACTGAAACATCTTACATAAAAAGGTGAATTAACCCTTATCCTACTGAACAAATCAGACTTGCAAGTTTGCAAAACAAACGTTTTGACTGAGTAACACTTGGAATTCCTCTAAAAATGGCATGAAAAGTTTCCCTGTCATGTGCAAGTTAATTTACTTGTTTTTTTAATTAATAACATTGATATGACTATGCATTTTAATGTATGATCAACAGTACAGTATAATTATTTACACTTAATCAGAAGTGGAATCCTTACTGTACACAACCACATCATTTCACTCGGACCCTTACTGGTGATTAACATTTCACAACAGTGTAATACCTGCACAGTTAACCACAAATACTAGTTTTCAATTGCTGAGCAACAAAAGATATGTATTGTGCAGATAGACCAGGAATCAACGTTTAAAGTTACAGTGTGAAGATTTTCTTGCAGAGAGAATTGATGGAACAATTTTTTTTTTAAATCATTCATAAAACAGTGAAAGATTTATGAGCATGCACAGACATGGATTATCTTTTCTATATACAAAACCTTGTGCAAGGAAACCAAACTAACAACTTGCTAATTATGCATGCAACATCTCAACAGCAACTTATATTGTTACTGGTTAATACCAGAACAACTTAGATTTATATGTAAGAGAAGTATTCATAGCACTTTACAGGGAAGGATGGGGGGGGTGTGGGGGTGGTGGAGGAAGAAGAAACTGAGTGCAAAATTAAGGAATTTCCAAAGGCATGGTTTAAGGAGGCTCTTGAAGGCAGGGACTGAGGTAGTAAGGAAGTGCCGTAACCTACAGGGCAGCTGACCAGGAGCTGGAAAGTGGAATTAGGCTGGCTAGCTCTTTTTCGGCCGGCACAGACACAATGGGTCGAATGGCCTCCTTCTGTGCCATAAATTTCTATGATTCTATGAAGGCAAAGTAGGTTTGGGAGGGAATTGCAGAGGCAGGAGCCAATAGATGAAGTGGAGGAGGTGAAGGACAAGCGACAATTCAGAATTAGAGGAATGGAGGGTGCACGCTGGGAATAATAGCTGATTTCTCAAAGTGGGTAGGGCAAAGTGACCTGGGTGAGGACAGGGTGAGGGGGTGTGGAGTTGGGCTACAGAGCTCTGGATTAGCTCATGCTTATGGATGGTGAGGATGTGGGGCTGGTAAAGGGAGTGCCTGAGAAAGCAATCTTCCAAGTGATGAAATATGGAAAAGTTAAGTCACTTCCTCATAGTCTACAAGCTGCAGTGTCCTGTGCCTCCCCTGTAAAGTGGATTACAAGCCTTCACAAAAAGATTTTACAGCCTGTGGAGATCCAATTCCACAACAAAAGGTTTACTTAAGGCCTCCAAGCTCCTCCACAGCACACACCAATCTGATCTGGCAAGATTTAAAAACCTCACACAAAACTTGCAGGGGTAAAAATTCAGTTGGTTGCGCCTCCCGTTAGCGCCTTAAGAGGGCGCTAATGGGGCGCAAAGCCGCTAACGCCCGGGCGCAGCGATGTTTGCGCCGCTCGGGAACTTAACTAGACATTGTGCGGCGGCGCTAAACTTTACCGCTGCGACCACCTGCACGCGCAGATTGTGACGTCATTCCATGGTGCAACGCCCTTGTGGCGCCCCGGAGCGGAAATTGAGTGGCGCCCCCTGCCTTACCGCCTGGCGCATCCAACGACCGGAAGACTGGAACGCTATCAATCGCTGTGGGGCTGGGGGGGGCGCTATTTAAAGGGGGCCTCTTCCTGTCTTTTTCTGTGGTTGACATTTTTGCACCGCTCGTTCTGAGAGAGAGAGAGAGATTCGGAGAGAGAGAAAGAGAGACTTCTGCATTGAGTCAACGCTTTGTGAGGTAGTTTTGCCTACTGATCCTAACCCCCCCCCCGCTTTAAGAACTGGCCGGCGCCAGTGTGTCTGTGTTCCCTCGCTAACTGGCAGCACCTGCGCTGCGCTCGCGCGCTGAGTTAGCGCCTCACTGCTCGGCCTTTGCGCCTTAAGACAGGTGTGCAGCGCCTGATTTAGCGCTCCACTCACCTCCCGGGGCGGTAAAAGTGAAGTTTCCAGTCAGTGGCGATAATTAGCGCCAGGCGCTAATATTTGCGTCCAGACGATATTTGCGCCCCAAATGGGGCGCGACCTAATTTTTCCCCCGCAGTGCCACAATATCTGATCATAAACTCTCACAAAAAACTCACAGCAATCCTACCCCAAAAAAGTTGGCAACTCCTCTGAACAGCAGCAATCCAACTTCAGCACACTGTAATTATGTAGTCAAGTGACCCCAGTCTCCCTGGCCGTGATTTCGCCAGCCGTGGAGAGTCCGGTGCGGCCGGAGCAGACAGCGGCCGCAAACTCCGCCCCCGTCTTCATCCCGCCTCCTCCAAGTAATATAGCCCTGATTGGGTTTGTTAAGCCTGCCTGCGAGGTTCCCGGCCAATTAAAAGGAAGCGGGTCTGATGGCGTCATCTGATGACGCGTCATCAGCCGGTTTCCTTAAAGGGACCATGTCCAAATTCATTTTGACAGTTGTGCTGTCAGTGTTCTACAGCACTGAGGTGCTGCAAACACTGCACAAAGGTGCACGGCTGCACCCAGGCTCTCCCATGATGCCCTCTATATGATTATGGAGGGAGTCACAGCATGCAGGGAAGTTCTCTTCCCTTCCCATGGGCGGAAGATACCTCCCCAGGACACCAAAGCAGCCTGGTTGCACATTGCACAGGAGGACACAAGCAGGGATGTTGTCAGGAGGACCAGGCTGCAGTGGCACAAACCTTTCAATGATCTCAGTAGATCATGAAACGTTACTGCAAAGCCACACTCAACCTCATCCTCCTGTGCCACTCATCACATCCCCATCACTCTGCCTTCCCTACCCTATTACTGCACATCCTTACTCACACCAACTTTCCTTGCACCTCCACCCATCCCTCTCTATCTACATTATCACTTCCCCATCTCACTAGCCACCCCTCACACTCACCCTCATCCTAGTCCAATCATACCAACTAACAACACACAAGGGTAGGCACTTGGGTGTTTTAGCCAATGGTCGAGTAAACTTCTGTTAATGTGTTGTCAAACATTGAAATCCTTATTGTCACCACTTTGCGTTCTTGGACAGATTTGTGTGCACCTTTGAAAGTGTGTTAGTGAGTTGCAGTGAATGGTGAGACATAACATCCCCCTCCCCAATGGTGATGAGTGTGAAAGGAATGGCTTGGACATTGTAGGGATGCTTTACGGTGCTGGTGTGGGCTGGTGCCAACCTGGTGCATCATGTGGCAGCCAGGGTGTACAGTGTTGAGTGAAGCAAATCTGGCCATGGTGAGGCCATCGCTGGCATCCTGGGCAGCAATGTGCACGGGTGATGATGCCCTGTGTCCAGTGCAGCATCAGTTGATTGCGGAGAAGGTTGGTGTGGATGTTGGCGCTGCTGGTGTGCCTGGTGATGCTGGTGTTGGGGCTGATCGTGTTGGGATTCTGAGGACCAAGGTGAGATTTTTTCAAGGGCTGATGGAATAGATGGCAGGTGAGGTTGAGATGACAGAAGTAATATGTCAATGTTGAGATAGGTTGTTCCAAGGAGGTGACAGTAGATAGAGAGATTACTCCAAACACTTCAAAAGTGCATAAAGCTCAAAAGTGGGTTCCAAATCATTAATGCTCCAGCTTCTAAGATTGGGAAGTGAACAGCTGTGAAATGGTAGGTTTTAGACCACTTATGCAGCTTTCACCTATTCACAGCAATCCACAGTCATTGAGAACCCGACATACTTACCTAACGTGATAGCCACTCTCCGGGAAACTCGTTGAAAACCTGGTAAAATGGTAAGTACATAGGAAAATGGTTCTTAACTACCTTTTAATGAGCTTTTAACAATCTAAATTGGCTGACCCGCTGCTTGGTGTCGGGTCTGTTCAGGGATGACAGACCCGACACTTGGGAAACTGACAAGGAGGTGGGTTTACGGCGGGATACTGACCCGCTGTCAATCTTTGTGATTTTGACAGCGGACCTGCCTCCAAACCCACACTCTGAGCGCCGGCAAAATTCAGCCCCCTGTGTGGAGGCTTTTTCAGATGACCAAGTATTTTGCAGTTTCCATTGTCTTCAAGTATCACAGCTGGCCAGAGCTTCTATTAATCTGAGTCGCAGAATACCAAAACTCTTGCGTAAATTTTCCGAGACTCATCTGCCAGCACAGTCTTATTCACTGGAAGTGGTAATTGGCGAATCAAGCTGATTAGTCAGCACGCCTGATTCTTCCATTATTAAAATTAATTACTTAATTAAACCAATGGCAAGAAAATTGGGGGCTTTGACCTCCACACCCAGTTCCCTAATGAATGTTTCCATCAAGCGCAGCTCCATGACTTGATGGGACGACACGGGAGGGGAGGTGGAGTCTCAGAAATATACCCTTTGATTTTAAGGTCAGACTTGATTTTAACACAGCGTTAGCAGCGACTTCTGCGAATGTAGTCCTTTGATGCAGAACGGCCCAATTTTATTTTACAGAAGTCTGTGTACCATCTATCAACCATGAAGCCTCCAGAACATTTTTAATGGGACTCCTGACAATTGGTGTCAAGAGTTTAAGAGTTGTACATTTTTGGTCATGGTAAGTTCTAGCCGACAATTTAGAAACTGCCTGAAAAAGCACATCACTGAGTAAAATTTAAATTAACGTGATAAGTCTTACTACATTTTTCATATATGTAGCAATCCTGCTCCAAAAGAGTATGCATTAACCTCGGTCATTCCTTATTTACAGTATTTAATGTGTTGACTAATGAATGTCAAACGAGGGACTTCATGTTTTGGTCTGGATCATTTGTAACTAGTAATTAAAAATTTCCTGTTTCTGCACGACACGCTTTATTTAGTGCAGTTTTTAAACATTACCATCTGTGGCACAGATTCCCCTATTCCTTGTTGGAAAATGGGATTAAGAACTTGAAGTACAATATTACTTCTTACTCTTTAATAAACTTAAATCCTGCAAAATAGGCAAATAATAGCTGCTACCTCTAATGGAAGTAAATAAAGAGGACAATCACAGCTCTTTTCCGCAGGACAAATCAGCGACCGCAATAAAGTAATAAAAGGAAACTATTCTAAGGTCATTTTTGAAATCACAGCAAATGGAAAGTGACAGAAATACAGATCTTTAAATGGTAGCCCTGAAGAAAGGGAGGGGAAGCATGAATTAATGGTTTGTTTAAACAGCAAAGGGAACTACAATTGCATACGTGAACAGACTGAAATATATGTTCCACAGCTGTCCAACGATCAAGTTAACACAAACAAGGGCATTTACAACACTTCTCCACATAAGTGAGCTATCAGACAATGAAAAGGTGACCAGGTTAAATACTGTAGTTGATATACCCTGAACACAGAAGGTGGCAAAATGACAAAATACCAGCAAGAAAACATAGGCACTTGGTTAAATTAAAAGGAACCAAACAGAATATGCTCCCTCAAATCTCTTCAACGTTGAGTGGCTGCCAATTTGCAAATTTCTTTTGTACAGATAGTGAGAAAAATCTGAGACCATCTCAGTCTCCTAACGAAGCTATTGGAATGTTGAATCATCGGACTCGGATAAAGTTTAGATCCATCATTCAAAAAAAATCCTCTAATCAAACCTATAAAATAAATAGGAACAGATAGTACGTGACTTCTGCAATCACAACTGCTTTACAACATAGTTACCTGAGGATTACATAACAGATTTCACAGGTTTATAACTTCTCTCACCAACTTATCTCTCAGTAAAAGTGCTCGAGCCCCAGATTTCCATGGACCTTTGTTCCCAAGTAAGCGGTGTGATTAGCTCCCTTCACCCCCCCCCGCCATGAAGGAGGTTGGGGCAGGCTCCCTAATTTAAGTATTACAGGCAAGCACCTGCAATCTATAGGTGCATTTTGGGCCAGAGGAAGAAATGCCAGTGGTCAGGCGCTCATGGGTCTGCCAGGAAACTGCCATCCTCGGAGACCTCTCTCCCGGTCTGATGCAATGTTCCACACCAAACGAAGGCCCCTGGATACTGGCAGAGGAGGCCAGGACTTGGCATTCTGGGGCTAGGCCTTATTTTCAGGCTTTCTGCCTCAATCCCATCCAATTTACGGTAGGAGAATGCGGAAGGTCTGCAAATTTTAGGGCACACCATCTTTTCCTTTCATTTTTGTCAATTCCTAAGATAAGTTGTCAGCCTTGGCTCAGTGGTAAAACTCACCTCCGAGTCAGAAGGTCGTGAGTTCAAACCCCTCTCCAGGACGAGCACATAATCTAGGCTGACACTTCAGTGCAGTACTGAGGGAATGCTGTCCAAGGTGTCGTCTTTCGGATGACATTAAACCGAGGCCCTGTCTGCCCTCTCAGGTAGACGTAAAAGATCCCATGACACTATTTGAATAGGAGTTGGGGAATTCTCTTCATATATTTATCCTTCAACCATCATCACTAAAAAACAGATTATGTGGTCATTGCTGTTTGTGGGACCTTGCTGTGCGCAAATTGGCTGCTGAGTTTCCCTACATTACAACAGTGACTACACTTCAAAAGTACTTCATTGGCTGTGAAAACGAAAACAGAAAAATATGTAAATACTCAGCGGGTCAGGTAGCATCTGGAGAGAAATGGAAGTCAGTCAGTCGACGTTTCAAGCACATTGGGATTTCCTGAGGTACTATATAAATGCAAGTTCTTTCTTTCTTTATCGAGATGGTGTTCAAGTTAAAGCACCTGGAAATGAACAGGGCAAAAACAAATAGCTAAATCTGTAAATTTTATCTGATATGTGATCAAACATTTGTTTGTGGTAGAAACTATGGCCATGAAATTCAGTAGGTTAGCGCCTCCCGCCAGGCGCTAATGGGGCGCTAAGGGGTCAGTGCCCGGCCGCAGCGAATTCAACGCTGCATGCGACCTTCAGTGGCAAATTAGCGCTGGCACTGTTAGCGCCTAGGCCTCTAGCGCCTCTCACATGGTGACGTCAATGCGTGTGCAAAGCCCCGTTAACGGCCCCGATGCAAAATTGCCTTTCGCCCCCTGCTTTAGCGCCTCGCGCCGACAACACCAGTAAGAGGAGGCGTTGTGCACTCGAAGTGAGCTGCAGGAGCGTTAATTAAAGGGAATGCTTCCATTTCGTTTGAACATCGCGAAAAAGGCGCTTTCAGTGATCGCACCGTTTATTACTTGCACCAGTCTGCTGCCTGCGCAAAATTCTTTACACCTTTTCCTCAAACAATGATTAGCACCTGCCGCTAATTCTTCAACTTTTAAAGTTTTAGCGCCCCAAATTTCTCCCCCTATCTCTCTCAAGAAATGTCGAAGCAAGCACAAATCTACAACATTTACACAGAACTATGGCTGACGGTACGCTACAAATGGAGCAAAGCAGTAAAATGCCAAACTATACTGCTGTGTTATCTTTTAAAATTGCAGAGTACTGGCTTGAAGAATCAATCAAAAATCAATAAATGAATAAAACTACTAAGAAAGCAGGAATGGAGAAAAGGCAATTTGGCCCAGTCTACTCCTTTCACAATCTACACTATCATAATGCGGAGATGCCGGTGTTGGACTGGGGTGGACAAAAGTGAGAAGTCGCACAACACCAGCTCCGAAAGCTTGTGATTTCAAATAAAACTGTTGGACTATAACCTGGTGTTGTGCGACTTCTCACTTTTGTACACTATCATAGGAACAGGAGTAGGACGTTCAGCCCCTCGAGCCTGTTCCATAATTCAATTAGATTATACTGATCTATAATTCAACTCCATTTACCTGCCTATGATCCATTACCCAACAAAAATCTATCGATCTCAGTCTTCAAAGTTCCAACTGTTCCAGCATCCCCAGCCTTTTGGAGGAGAGAATTCCAGATTTCTTCTACCCTTTGCGTGAAAAAGTGCTTCCTGATTTCCCTACTAAATGGCCTGGCTCTAAATTTAAGATGATGTCCCCTCATACTCGATTCCTCCACCAGTGGAAATAGTTCCTCAGTATCTAACCTATCGATTTCTTTTAACATTTTAAACACCTCGATCAGATCACCCCTCAATCTTCTATACTCAAGAGAATACAAGCCAAGTTTATGCAACCTGTCCTCGTAATTTAACCCTCTAAGACGCGGTATCATTCTGGTGAATCTGAGCTATGAAAAGCCTATCAAAGCCTTGCTCCATTCACTTGACCTCCTGAGAAAGATTTTCACAAATATTCCAAAGGTGATCAAGCAAAACTCCAGAATATTCATCTATTCTCACATCACCACTAATAAATTCCAAAATACTGTGTCCCATGCAGTTTTTGATCAGCCCATTACTGTAACCACCAAATCCCACTCCCAGATATTTATCCAGCTTGCTTTTAAAACTATAACCTCAGCCCCAATTGCTTTTACTGAGAGTTTGCCCCACATAGCCACCAATATATGGGACAAAATAAGTCTCTTCGAAGTAAAATAGTCTGTTTGCATCTATGCTATACCTTTATGTCTCTATCTGGGAGGATTACATATCACTTGGGTCAACTCCAACCGTTTATCCTGCAGCCAACCCTGAAGACTGCACTGCTCTAGAAAGCGCAATGGGAAGTTTGCAGGTAGCATCAAGATTGGAGTATCATAAGTGGGCTGCAATCCTTCTGGATAACCTGTAAGGTACAGTAAACTTCTCAGCATTTTAAAGACAGCAACAAAAATGAAGTATTTTTGCTTGTATTAGATTACTGATTCCAACTCTTTCTTACTAGTAACAGCACTCAGGGGTAAAAATTAGGTCGCGCCCCATTTGGGGCGCAAATATCGTCTGGACGCAAATATTAGCGCCTGGCGCTAATTATCGGCACTGACTGGAAACTTCACTTTTACCGCCCCAGGAGGTGAGTGGAGCGCTAAATCAGGCGCTGCACACCTGTCTTAAGGCGCAAAGGCCAAGGAGTGAGGCGCTACCTCAGAGCGCTGGCGAAGCTCATGTAATGTCAGTCAGCAATGGAACACACACACAATGGCACGGGCCAGTTCTTAAAGGGGATGGTTAATCTTGCTTTCCATCCACATCCTGTTCATTGCAGCCTTGAATCTCGGCCTGGAGAGACTTGCACATCAAATGTGCTGGAAAGAACAATGGAGAGTACCAGGCAAAGAGCTCAGAGTGCAGCTCCCACAGTCTCTGCTAAATCGATACAAGGAATGGCAAATCAAAATGAACCTGCAAAGTGCTGCTCAGTACCCAAAACTCCTTCACACAACGTTGAATCTCTCCAGAAGTCTCTCCCTCTCTCTCTCAGAATGCGTAGTTCAAAAATGCCACCAACAATAAAAGACAGGAAGAGGCCCCCTTTAAATAGCGCCCCCCCCCAGCCCCACAGTGATTGATAGCGTTCCAGTCTTCTGGTCGTTGGATGCGCCAGGCGGTAAGGCAGGGGGCGCCACTCAATTTCCGCTCCGGGGCGCCACAAGGGCGTTGCACCATGGAATGACGTCATAATCTGCGCGCGCAGGTGGTCGCAGCGGTAAGTTTTAGCGCCGCCGCACAATCTCTAGTTAAGTTCCCGAGCGGCGTAAACATCGCTGCGCCCGGGCGTTAGCGGCTTTGCGCCCCATTAGCGCCCTCTTAAGGCGCTAACGGGAGGCGCAACCAACTGAATTTTTACCCCTCAGTGTTTTACAACCGTGACTACACTTCAAAAGTGCTCCATTGGCTTATAAAGCACTTTGGGACGTCCTGAGGACATGAAAGGTGCTTTATGAATGCAAGCCTTTCTTTTTTTTTACATAAACATTTGTTTTTTTTAAATTTATATACACACACATTTCCAGTGACATATGTTGGACAGTGATCAGAACCGGGATCAGAATTATTATTTTTCTTCCTAACCCAGAAGCATCTCTACTGCTGCTTCAGCTAAAATCAACTGACTCAGCATAAATTGGAGATTGTACCTTGGATCTTCACAGTCTATATGCTCAGTTACTCATTGGATAACCTATAAGGTACAGTAAACTGATACAACCATCGAGTGAAAACACAAAGGTTTCTGTTTCTAAAAAAAAGCTTTAAAAAAAAGCCATGGAGCCAAAGTCTCATCTTGGTGATTCAACATTCCAATAGGTTCTTTTATAAACTGAGATAGTCCCGTGAATCTAGTTCATCCACTCAAGAGATTTGCCATGTGTTTTGATTCATATTTCCAGCCTGTACAGTTTTTGCATTTTGTTTTCTGAAGGAGTTAATTAACATAGAAAGAATTGGTTTGGATGACAGTCTATTCTGTCGGTCCACTGATCATCCAGGAATTTCCGCCAAGCTGCTCCCGCTCCACCACCGTAACTTCGGCAGACATGAGGCGGAAACTACATTTATGTGCGCAAACAGGATTTACTTTGCACTTCTGGCGAAGTTACGGCGGCATAGCAGAAGCTTCTCTGATGAAATACCTGGTTGTTATTTTTTGTCTTGCGTGAAACTGGCCATAATTTACCCAAATATTCCAATTCTGTAATCCCACTTTCAGTTGAATTATTCATATTAGCCATATTATTCACAACTCTCAATTTTACTCATTCTGTGAGACAGGTAGCCAGGCTTCAACTTAGTCCAACATTTGGGCCTGAGCAGTTTTTGTCTGTGAAGTTCTGCGCTACATTACCACTTGAATCCTTTCTCATACTTTGTTTTCTATCCATATTGCTGAATTGGCAGCCCAATGAGTATTATGACTTGCTCCAAATGAGTCACACCCATGGTAGACAGGAAGTGATACAGCTCAGAGTTGGGTTACTAAAGCAGTGGAAAACAATGAGAATCATAATACACAGAATTTACAACACGGAAACAGGCCATTCGGCCCATCTGGTCTGTGCCGGTGTTTTTATGCTCCACACGAGCCTCCTCCCCCAGCGACAACGAAGGGTCGGCGATATACTTCTAAGTCAGGATGGTGTGTGACTTGGAGGGGAACTTGGAGGTGGTGGTCATAGAGTCATAACGGCACAGAAGGAGGCCATTCGGCCCATCGAGTCCGCGCCGGCTCTCGGTAGAGCAATCCAGTCAGTCCCATTCCCCCGCTCTATTCCCAGAGCCCTGCAAGTTTATTTCCCTCAAGTGCCTATCCAGTCTCCCCTTGAAAATATTGAGTGTCTCCGCTTCCACCACTTCCGTCGGCAGCGAGTTCCAGGTCATCTCCACTCGCTGTGTAAAAAAGTTTTTCCTCACATCCCCCCTGTATCTCTTGCCCAAAACCTTAAATCTGTGTCCCCTAGTCCTTGTACCATCAACTAGTGGGAACAGCCTTTCCCTGTCAAGCCTATCCAAACCTGTCACAATCTTGTACACCTCTAGCAAATCACCCTGCAACCTCCTTTGCTCTAATGAAAACAAATCCAGCTTCTCCGACCTGTCCTTGTAGCTAAAATCCCCCATCCCCAGAACCATTCTGGTAAATCTCCTCTGCACCCTCTCAAGTGCCTTCACGTCCTTCCTAAAGTGTGGTGACCAGAACTGGACGCAATACTCCAGTTGTGGCCTAACCAGCGCTTTATAAAGGTTCAGCATAACTTCTCTACTTTTGTACTCAATACCTCTATTTATGAAGCCCAAGATCCCATATGCTTTGTTAACCACTCTCTCAATATGTCCTGCCACCTTCAGGGACCTAGGTACATTAACTCCCAGGTCCCTCTGTCCCTGCACACTCTTTATAACTGTGCCATTAAGTGGATATTGCCTCTCCCTGTTCCTTCTGCCAAAATGCATCACCTCACACTTCTCTGTATTAAATTCCATCTGCCACTTGTCTGCCCATGCTGCTAGCCTTTCTATGTCCTGTTGCAGTTGATTGGTATCATCATCACTGTTTGCCACACCCCCAAGTTTGGTGTCATCGGCAAATTTAGAAATTCTATTCTGTATTCCAATATCCAGGTCATTTATATATATCAAAAAAAGCAGTGGCCCCAGCACTGACCTTGGGGAACACCACTGTCTACCATCCTCCAGTCTGAAAAACAGCCATTTACCACAACTCGCTGTTTTCTGTCCTTAAGCCAATTTCTTATCCAAGCTGTCACTGATCCACGTATTCCATGAGCCTCAATTTTGTTAACTAGCCTTCTATGTGGTACTTTGTCAAACACCTTCTGAAAATCCATGTAGACAACATCCATTGCATTCCCTTCATCAATCCTTCCTGTTACTTCATCAAAAAATTCAATTAGATTAGTCAAACACGATCTGCCTTTTACAAATCCGTGTTGGCTCTCCTTAATTAGCTTAAACTTCTCCAAGTGCCCATTAATTTTTTCCCTGATTATTGTTTCTAAAACTTTACCCACCACTGATGTTAAGCTGACCGGCCTGTAGTTACTAGGATTTTCCTTACACCCTTTCTTGAACAATGGTGTCACATTTGCCATTTTCCAATCCTCAGGCACCTCCCGCGCATCTAGGGAAGATTGGAAAATTATGGCAAGCCCTTCCGCTATCTCCTTCCCCAATTCCCTTAGCTACCTGGGATGCAAGCCATCTGGACCAGGTACTTATCCACTCTAAGCATACCCAGCCTTTCTAGTACATCTTTCACCCCTTCCTTTGCTTCTACATTTTCCACTTCTACTGATATTTTGTCAGCATCCACCTCCTTAATAAACACCGATACAAAGTACTCATTGAGTATTCTAGCCTTGCCCTACGCATATATCACCTTCTTTGTCCCTAATAGGCCCCATCCCGCCTCTTACTACCCGCTTACTGTTTACATGCCGGTAGAAGATTTTTGGGTTCCCTTTTATGTTAACCGCCATTCTACTCTCATATTCTCTCTTTGCCAATCTTATTTTCATCTTCACTTCCCCTCTCAACTTATTGCATTTGGTCTGGTTCTCCGTTGAAGAATTCATCTGACATTCATCATACACCCTCTTTTTTTGTTTCATCATCTTCTCTATCTCCCTCGTCATCCAAGGAGCCCTTGCTTTGGTTCCCTTACCCTTCCCTCGTGTTGGAATGTACCTAGCCTGTACTTGGAACATCTCCTTCAAGATCACCCATTGTTCCGTTACAGTTTTTCTTGTCAGTCTTTGGTTCCTATTTACTCTGGCTAGATCCTTTCGCATCCCATTGAAGTTAGCCCTATTCCAGTTTAGAAGTTCCACTCTAGATTGTTCCTTGCTCCTCTCCATTGCTAATCTAAATCTTATGATACGATGATCACTCGGACCCAAGTGTTATCCCACAGACACTTGGTCGACCTGGCCCACCTCATTCCCCAACACCAGATCCAGCAATGCCTCCTTCCTAGCTGGGCCAAGAACATACTGGTGAAGGAAATTCTCCATTTCAGAAATTCCTCCCCCTCCTTTCCCTTTACCCTAGCATTATCCCAATCAATATTTGGGTAATTAAAGTACCCCAAAATCACCACTCTATAGCTCTTGCATATCTCTGTGATTTCCCTGCAGATTTTCTCCTCTACCTCCTTCTCACTATTTGGAGGCCTGTAGAATACCCCCAATAGCGTGATCATACCCTTTTTGCTCCTCAACTCTAACCAAATGGATTCTGTCCTTGTCCCCTCAAAAACACCCTCCTTTTCCAACACTACAATGTCTTCCTTAATCAGCACTGCCACCCCACCTTCCTTTTTTCCTTCCCTATCTTTTCTGAACACCTTGTACCCTTGAATATTAAGTGCCCAGTCCTCAATTATACAGTATACTGAGTCACTAACAATACACCGAGGACTGTTCATCAGTAACAAAGCTACAGTTAGAGTAGTAACAGATCACTGAACTCACAAGTGCCAGTGTCATAATACAAATGACAGATAGCCACTGAGTAAAAATTCTTTTGATCCAATGGAATCCAGGAAAAACTCCCAAGATACATATTAATGAATTCTGGCGCACCAAGGACTGCTGTTAATTGTTGAAATAATTTACACGAGTCATATGTAAACCACCAGTCTTTTAGTCAATGAGACTACAAGTCACGCATATTCCATTATACCATTACTAATTATAGCCAAAAATATACAAATTTTTCAAAGTAGTGCAATAAATCTTTACACTGATGTGGCAAAATAATCTCTTAAATATGGTTTACAGAGGTAGCATCATCATGAACTAAGGCTCTGAACTTTCGTCAGGAAGTATTCTGTAGTCAATGTTTTTAACATAAAAGTTTCACATAATTTGACATTGTAAAAGCTACTCTACAAGATCTACAGCAATACCTGTTTACGCGCAAAAAAACATAAAGCAAGGCAATTCAAGGCACTAACACACAATTGCAGGCACCACCCAATTTTAAAAACCTTTATTCATCATGTACGTACCACTAACTTCTGCTGAGCATGAAAACTTTTGAAAGAAAACCTTCTTCTGTACATAATCAACTTCTTAGTTTAACAAGCTGTTTCCAAGTGTAGAACCGACCGTGCCTGTAACATGTAGGCTTGGCAGGATCAATTTACAGTGTCGCGTTATTTCAGTGCCATGTCTGTGCATGTTGAACGCAACTTTGACAAGGCAGTCAACTGGGAAGTTTCTTTCGATTCTTGTAAGGTTACCCATAGCAACACCAACAGCAAGAAGCTGTTTGTTAATTTGGCATTCCTATATTGACACACACGCTCTCTCATCTCCAGCTCGGGGTTACTAGTGGATGGAAATCATGCAACATGCTTACTTCACACAGACCAAATCCATTCCAAGATCATGCCTACCTTCAACCTGATACTACCACTGACACTTGCAGAATCATCTGAATAAATCAATTATAATCACAGTAGATCAGTGGCCCTGACAATCGCTTCGGGGTCATGTGAGCAATGCCACAGGGCATCCACTAGTTCACATAAAGGTTTTGAAAGTCTCAGTCATCCGCTAAATGCTGTATAAAACAACAAGTCACACTTAAACAATATTCTAAAAAAGCATAGTTATTTTATGCTGAGATGATCCCCTTGATCAAATAGCCCAATGAAAGACTATTTGTTATTAGTAAGGAAACTCACCCAGAGTTGAAAATTTACAAGCACGTGTCAATGTGCAAACTTTCTTCAGCAACAGTTTCTAAATTCTGATTGAAAGTTCTCATTTACAGAATTAGACTTTTTGGCATTAAAGGGACAGGCAAGTAGCAGCAGAATAATACATTGTCCTTTAAATGGGAGAACTTTTGTGTAATTATAAAACAATGTAGCATCCTACTTAAAATGACCAAGTCCAATGAGATCATTGTAAAACCAGTTGAGTATCATTCATCCAGTTTGCATTCAAATTTTTTTTTTTTTAAAACACTGTTTGACTTTTCTGCTGAAAAATAAAGGAATTTCACGTGCAGGGCCATCTCCCATCCTGGGGCAGCCCTCAAGGTCACGATACAGTGTAAGTGGGGTAGCGACAAGCAAAAAAGGTCTGCAGCATTATTTAACCTTTGCACCTGGGAAATGGGCATTTCCTAGGGCCAAAGGTCAGGAGAAATTGTCCCACTAAGTCCAAGCAAAGATTTTTGAGAGAGGCCGAGGCCTTCAAATAGAATATTTAATGAAGACAATTCATATTTCACAAAACACGATTGCATTTACAAATGTCATCATTTATAAATGCAATCATGTTATTGTAAACAATGTAATTTTTTATTTTTATATTGTTTATAACCATATTTTGAATATTAGAAATTTCAATTTTTGGGAAAAAAGGCAGATGAAAAAATTTCAGCAAGCATTGACTGGTTTGATTGGTGCACCATTTTTTCATTGAGAACTTCTCCTGTCTGGTCATTCAAGACTGGTTGTTTTTATAAGTCGTTAGAAGTATCACAACACAATTTTACAGCCGTTTACCTTGCTTTTGATTTGTGTGGTCCCTATCTCTGATTTTGACTTGCTGCTGTTTTACTTTGAGCCAAGTACTAACGCAATCTGATGGTGAAATGTTGACAAAGGATTTTACCATCATAATATGTTAACATAAAAAGAGTGACTCAAAAATTGTGACAGAGGAAGCAAGTTTAATTTGGACTGGAAGCGCATACCATACCCAAGACTTTTGTTTCTCATTAATACTGTACTATCTTAGCCAGGATTGTAACAGAAGAGGTCACTCAAAAAAGTGAGCTGATAGGGCCTTAAAAGGTTTCCATGAAAATACCAGGTGTAAACTTGTTAGAAGTACAGTAGCTATGGAGAGCATGGAAATGATACGCATTTCTGTGACATAGCTAGATGCAAATGATTGGTCAGAAATCCAACTAAAGGCTTATAAGGGATTCCAAAAGGATAGACTAGGACAAAAAGGCAGAGATCAGGCTAGATTTGTAGGAGAATCTAACAGTTCTAGAGAAAGGTGATTTTATTTCATGGTAAAACTGAAGCTATTTGGGTTCACATGGAACAAGCTCTTGGCCCAAAATTGATCATTGGCTCAGAGAGAGAAGGAGGGTTGTGGATAAGTATGGGGGAACTCAGGGGGTTGCCAAGTGGGGGCATCAGGCTTGAGGTTTTAGCCTCTAGGACCAAACATAACTAAAGAGGATGTAAAACTGGGAGAGGTATGGGGGTGGACAGAAAGGCAGCCACACCATCAATCTAGCATCTGGAAATGGGTTGGGCAGGTCGGCCTGAGCTCTGGGCTCAAGGCCAGTCTATGATAACTGAGGAAGGGAGATGAGATGGATGGAAAGCAGAAAGACCAGAGGCCTAGATTCAGAACCGGGAAGCCCGGGTGGGTGGTACAAATTTTCAGCTGCCCCAGAAATCAGGTAGACACCCAAAAATCAGCAACCCAGCCCCCTCCCCGAAAATTAAGTAGAAAAACAAAATAGTAGTAGACTTGGGTGACTCCCACCACCTTGTGACCAGGGCCCTGCAATTACAAATGACAAGTCAATGCTGACATAGCTTTTTTCAATTATACCTATTGACAAAAAGTGTGTCTCGAAATCATGACATAGGAAGTAAAGTTAATGTGGATAGAAACTGCCTACCACACACAAGACTTTTAATATATTATAAAAAGATTTTTATGGAAGTGATATTTTTGAGACTAGATGGCACTGTGAAGGCAGAAGTTTTTCAATATTATTACCGGAACCACTCCTTAATCCAAGCACCATAATAGTTTCCATTATAATTAAACTTTACTTCAAATGCATCATTTCAATTACTCATCTCATGTGTGGTGAAAACAAAATATATGCTAATAAAGAGCTGTGGGGTACAATCTATATCTCACTCAGCCTGACTCAATCATGAGATCATTCAGACATGAGCTATAAATCAGCTCATCATGTGCCCAGTATTTATGCCCTTAAGAGATGTCACTTTACCAGGGAAAATCCATTACTTCCCTGTCAAGAAGTAAAATTAAGAAACAACCCATCGTTGCCACGCGGGTGGCTAGAGGAAGTTGAACACTAGCCAGCCCGCTTCCCCAGAATTGCTCAGTAAAGACACATTGTCAATTTCAAGGAGCTTGTAAACAGAGAACTACCAAACTCGATCAATAAAAACAGACAGCACCCAATGGAAAACGCCCATCTACACACCTGCAGCAACACGATCATTCATACCTGTCGGCACTCATGCAACAGAAGTATTTTTCTAGTGCAGATTCACTACATCATTATATAATTAATAAAAATTAGCATAATTAGCCAATTAATCTCATATTTGGTTTATTTGTAAAATTTAAATCTGCATTCCACCCAAGTATTATAAACTAGTCTCATAAAACGGTTACTTCTCCATTTTATTTGGTAGACTTTATGTTGCCATGTTATAGTAATGAAAATATTGGAAGTCTATGTCAAGTCGTCACTTTTGATAGAGGCCCCATTTTTCATGTTTCTTTTAACCGTTCCTTTTTAAATTGCTTTTTTCATGCTGAATTTAATTACATTCTATTTCATAAGGAAACATGGAACAAGAAAAGGATAGAGCTACATCTGAGTCTTTTCTACCCTCCTACTCTATAATGGGGTACCCAAAACTGTACACACTATTCCAATTGTGACCCTACCTAAGGTCCTGTACAAGTTCAACGTTACTACCTTGCTTTTGTATTCTACTTATCTAGATGCAAAACCAAAAATTCTTTTTGTCCTTTTTTTAGTCTTACCTACTTGTGGTGGCACCTTTAAATGACCCCTCTGCTCCATTTAAAATCTTACCACTTAAGAGGTATTTCCTTTGCAGATTCTGTCTTCTAAACTGTACTCCTTCACTTTTTTCTGCATTGAATGAGAGTGAAGCTGGGTTGATTCCCCCAAATAATCTCTTATGCTGCTAACAGACAATCCCAAAGCACAATCCTAGTCCTATGCTAACCTAAAACTGCTCAATTTACATCAAACTCTAGCCCAGCTAAGTCACTGAGCAAGTGGAAATCTGCAGTATAAAGTAGATGTTCAAGTCTGTCGTTTCTGCTGGAACTCCCTCTCTTTTCCCCTCTCTGCTTGCACTGCTACTCCAGATCTGCACTTGTTTCATGCAGTGAAATGCCTGATGTGAAGACAGCTGCTTTTAAATATCCTTCCAGCGCGCTTGAGAGGGTGGAGTCTGTTATTAATGATTTCTTTGTAGGTCAAAGTGCCCAACTTTACCAGCAGTGGAGGACTACTATACTAATTTAGATGGTCATGATGTGGAGATGCCGGCGTTGGACTGGGGTGGACAAAAATGAGAAGTCGCACAACACCAGGTTATAGTCCAACAGATTTATTTAAAATTACAAGCTTTCGGAGCTGTCGCTCCTTCCTCAGGTAGTGTAGCTGTGAGAGAATCTCCCAGAATTCACAATATAAACACAGAAAAAATGTATTCAAATCTTTCCCTACATCAAAGACACACTAAGAGCACAGCCAAGACAATGAGATGTGTCCCAGGGGGTCCAACGTGTCAAAACACCTGCTGGCTGCATATCCTCTGCAGTTGACTTTGGAAAAAAAAGGCTGGAAAGACCGGCCATGATGTCAAGTCACGTTCTGTATCGTGACATGAACCCGATATCTCGATTGAGGCCATCCTCATGAGTGTGGAACTTGGCTATCAGTTTCTGCTCTATGATTTTGCGCTGTCGTGTATCCCGAAGGCCGCCTTGGAGAACGCTTACACGACACAGCGCAAAATCATAGAGCAGAAACTGATAGCCAAGTTCCGCACTCATGAGGATGGCCTCAATCGCGATATCGGGTTCATGTCACGATACAGAACGTGACTTGACATCATGGCCGGTCTTTCCAGCCTTTTTTTTCCAAAGTCAACTGCAGAGGATATGCAGCCAGCAGGTGTTTTGACACGTTGGACCCCCCTGGGACACATCTCATTGTCTTGGCTGTGCTCTTAGTGTGTCTTTGATGTAGGGAAAGATTTGAATACATTTTCCTGTGTTTATATTGTGAATTCTGGGAGATTCTCTCACGGCTACTCTACCTGAGGAAGGAGCGACAGCTCCGAAAGCTTGTAATTTTAAATAAATCTGTTGGACTATAACCTGGTGTTGTGCGACTTCTCAATTTAGATGGTGACATGGGATACCTTGTTCCTCCTGAGTTAGCTGATTCTGATGCAAGGGAAAGAATCTTGGGGGCGAAATTGGGTGCCTTTGCGCCTCCCGTTAACGCCCCCTCGGCCTCGGCACTGAAATCAACTCCCGTCATATTTGGTGGAAGTTTTGCGGCAGCGCTACGGCGTTGCGCCCCATCTCCTTCGCCCAGAGGTCATGACGTAATCGCCGTGCGCATCGCCCCGGTAGCGCCCCAGACCTGAAATTGACTTCCGCCCCCTGCAGCAGCGCCGGTCAAAAACACCGACAGCTGCAGGAGGTGAGCATCAGGCGGCCGGCCGCTTCAGGGGCGATGACTAAAGGCAAGGTGGCCGAGTTAAGTAAAAAGAAACTTACCTTTCTCGTTCCAGTTTTTTTCCCGGGTTCCTGCTTGAGTGCCGGGTTGATCGTGCAGGATCGTGGCTGCCTTGGTGGTCCAGGTAGGTACTTTTTATATTGCTGCGATGGCCCTTCCCTTTAAGGGAGGGAAGGAGTCTTTGAACGCGGCAGCGCTGCACGGCCCAGTGTGCAGCGCTGCTGAAGTCTCCGCCCCGTCTGCTGCCGATTGCGCTCCAAGAAGGAAATGGAGCTTGATTTAGCGTTCCACTTCCTTCCGGGAGCGCAAAACTGAATTTTTTTTAAGTTTAGAAACATTAGCACCTGGCGCTAGTTTTCTCAACTTTTAAAAGTTAGCGTCCCAAACGGGGCTATAATGAATTTCTCCCCCCTTGTTTTTAATTCCAAATAGTTTTCCTCATTGCTATTCAGTCAATGGTTCTCATGTTAAATGTTAAGTTTGATCCCATTCTAATCCATCATGTTTGCCTGCTGGAGGCATTAATTTTGTCTCAACCTCCATTTTAAAATCAAGCACAATAAATACAGTAAAGTTAGATATCCAGTAAGAAAATTCAACGGAAAGCAGATTAAAAAAATTCCGCCAGGAACTATATCCTATTTCCTTACTACTTCTACAAGCCCGTTCTCCTGGTGAAGCACTAAGTTTATTTTTTTCTGCTATTTTCAACAGTAGCAATGTGAGTCAAGTAAGTATTGCAAAAACACTGCAGTTATGTTTTTGTAACTACGTTTTGCAAAGCTTATTAAATGTTATTAGTTTTAAATACCACACAAGCTACAACATGCCTTTCACCAAAGCCAAGTCTTATGTGAGTGCCTCAGGACAATCCACACTTTTATGGGTTCTGAAGGATGGGAATGCTGTTCGGTTAGAACAAATAAAAACAGCTGCAGAAGCTCCGTGACTTTAGTAAGCTCTAAATAGCCAATAACCTCAGCACACAAGAAAAAGGCTGCCAAAAGGGGCAATAAAATGACAAAAAAGCCCAACGTCTCCATTTATTCCTCAGCATATGGCAACAAGGTTTTAAAATGTGGGTCATAGTTCTAATTTAAGACTAACAGCTGATTATCAGCCAACACTAATACTTGGCTAAAATTATGGGAAATATCAATGGAAGTTTTAAATTTTGGATACACATTGTTTAGTGTTGAAAACAGAGAAAATGCTCTTATAATATCAACAGAACCAAAAGCTATGAGGATAGTTGTTTCCGTCTAGCTCCCAAGCAAACAGACCATTTCAGGGTTATAGAACGTGAGCGATCAGGTGTCTGGCTCATAGAAACTCTTTCCAAGAACAAACAGCTGTGCATGCTTTGCAAGGACGACCACCCCATTTCGAGAGTATCACATCTCGCTCAGAATGTACAGCATTTCTGTAAATTTCTGAGAGGTAGCAAAATGCTATAAATATTGCCTTTCAGTAGTGGCTACACCAGAAAATAAAAATTATATCTTCATGAGCGAAGTCAAAGAGAAAATTCATTGTACTCTCAAGCCACATGGTTTAATTCCTGCTAAGGGCAGGAGAGTTATGATCCATCCACAGAAACCTGGACATGGAAAAGAAGTCGGTGAATCTGCATATCAGTATTAGTTCGTTTGCAGTGTGTTTTAGTAGTTTTAAACAAGGTGGCTCTAGGGTCCAAAGAAAAAACAGGCACATACTTCCATGAAGGCAGTAGAACTTGTGCCTCTCCTGCAGACCAATCTCAATTCAATCTCTCGGCAGATGACAATGACATGCCTAAACAACTGGGAGCATCACTGAAAAGAACTGATTCACAGAAGAGGGTCATAGTGAAAGACAAAGAAAACAAAGCTTTCCAAAATTGCTGGAGCCATAGAAAAGTCATGCCATGGAAAGCAACCAGTCAAGAAATAATAATGTAGGTTGTAAAACTGGAAAGATGTTCGAGAGTTTTGCTTGCTTACTTTTAGGGGGGAGAGGGGAGAAAAGAAGGTAGAACTGTCCTTCAAGATAAATAAATATTTAAAGGGCATAAATAGAGGATATATGACTTAAGAGTTAAGGAGTGAACTAACAGGGCAAATTGTACATGGTCTGTGCAAACATTAATAGTGAACGCAACCTTCTTCCTCAAAGAAAATAACGAAGCATAGATCTTAACCACACAACAATAGCAGTGGGGACTAATGACACCACCAACAGCAAGGTAAGAACTAACGGGCTGGATTTTCATTGACCCGTGGAGGCAGGTTTGGAGGTGTGTGGGGGGTTAAAATTGCAAAAACTGGCGGGCGGGCACAAGTCCGCCTCCATGCAATTTTCATTAAATCATGTCTGCTGCTCCCGACTCCGTCCCGCCTTTAAGAGGCGGGCTAGGCTGTTAAGGCCCTTAACAAGCACTAAATTGGCTCTATAATGCCATTTTGAAAGGCCTTTGTGATTTTAACCCTTGTTGTACGTGAAGCACGCCTGTTCTGAAACACGATTGTGAAACCTGGCGGGAGCACATTTCGAAAGCTGACTATCAGCTGCAGGTCCACTATTACAATGGAGAAGTAGTAGTAGGATATCTGGGAGCAGACGTAGGGCTGCTGCTCATTTTGCCTTCAGGACCTCTCACAGCAAAAGTCTCTCTCTCTCGTAAAAATATCTGGGAACAAACTTCCATCCAAGTCCTCTCACAGCAAAGGCCAGGCAGTCTCTGAAGACCTTCAATGCAGCAGCAATGATGACATCATCAGAGGCGACTTTCAGACTGAAAACACTAATTGGTTCATGGGTTCCCACATGCTGGAACTCAATTGCCCAATTAGGTGAAAATTGCATCAATCTCCCACATCCAATTGCAGTCGGGTGGATAACACGAAAAGTGGATAACATGACCCCAACCCGCCCCAGTATCAAAATCCAGCCCAACATGTCAGAACAGGGGAGGTGGTCAGTGGTCCTGAATTTTCTCAGGAGTTTCACTGGACCCCCACCATTACACCAGTAAATGGTAGGGACCCAAATGCACTGGGTGCCCGTCGTTTCTGCGTTTTTCCAGTTGAACTTATAAGAGGCAGAAACTTTTTCCACTCTTTACAAGGCCAATGACATCAGCAAGCAACTAGATGCGAGGAGTTCCTGTGCCGAGTTCATGTTGCCCCAGCTCCATCGGGACCTACTGAAGGATTGGACGCCAAATGAGTTGCGGCATACTGGGCTCCAGTTGGGCAGAAGTGGGCCTCATAGAGTCATAGGGCTGGATTTTGATACTGGGGCGGGTTGGGGTCGTGTCATCCGCATTTCGTGATATCCACCCGTCTGCAATTGGATGTGGGAGATTGATGCAATTTTCACTTAATTGGGCAATTGAGTTCCAGCATGTGGGAACCCATGAACCAATTAGTGGTTTCAGTCTGAAAGTCGCCTTTGATGATGTCATCATTGCTGCTGCATTGAAGGCTTTCAGACACTGCCTGGTCTCAGACACTGCCTGGCCTCTGCTGTGAGTGGACCTGGATGCAAAACGAGCAGCAGCTCAGAGAGAGAGAGAAATTTTTTTCCATCCAGGTCCTCTCACAGCAAAGGCCAGGCAGTCTCTGAAGACATTCAATGCAGCAGCATCAGAGGCGACTTTCAGACCTAATACTACTACTGCCTTCATCACATCTCCGTTGTAATAGTGGACCTGCAGCTGATAGTCAGCTATCCACTTGTGCTCCCGCCAGGTTTCACTGGCATGTTTCACATCAGGCGTGCTTCACATCGGAAAAGGGTTAAACTAGCTAAACCGTTTCAAAATGGCATTACAGAGCCAATTTAGGGCTTGTTAAGGGCTTTAATGGCCTCTCCCGCCTCTTGGAGGCGGGACGGAGTTGGGAACACCGCACACGATTTTATCGAAATTGCGTGGAGGCGGAATCAGGTCCACCCGCCACTTTTTGCAATTTTAACCCCCCACACGCCTCCAAACCCGCCTCCACGGCCCTATGAAAATCCAGCCCATAGAGTTATACAGCACAGAAAGAGGCCCTTCGGCCCATCGTGTCCGCACCGGCCATCAAGCCCTGTCTATTCTAATCCCATTTTCCAGCACTTGGTCCGTAGCCTTGTATGCTATGGCATTTCAAGTGCCCATCTAAATGCTTCTTGAATGTTGTGAGGGTTCCTGCCTCTACCACCCTTTCAGGCAGTGAGTTCCAGATTCCAACCACACTCTGGGTGAAAAAGTTTTTCCTCAAATCCCCTCTAAACCTCCTGCCCCTTACCTTGAAACTATGCCCCCTGGTTATTGACCCCTCTACTAAGGGGAAAAGTTCCTTTCTATCTACCCTATCTATGCCCCTCATAATTTTGTACACCTCAATCAGGTCCCCCCTCAGCCTTCTCTGTTCTAAGGAAATAAACCCCAGCCTGTCCAGTCTCTCTTCATAGCTGAAGTGATCCAGCCCAGGTAACATCCTGGTGAATCTCCTCTGCACCCTCTCCAATGCAATCACATCCTTCCTATAGTGTGGTGACCAGAACTGCACACAGTATTCCAGCTGTGGCCTAACTAGCGTTTTGTACCGCTCCATCATAACCTCCCTGCTCTTATATTCTATGCCTCGACTAATGAAGGCAAGTATCCCATATGCCTTTTTAACCACCTTATCTACCTGTCCTGCTGCCTTCAGGGATCTATGTACATGCACACCAAGGTCCCTCTGAACCTCTGTCCTTCCTAGGGTCCTACCATTCATTGTGTATTCCCTTGCCTTGTTAGTCCTCCCAAAATGCATCACCTCACACTTTTCAGGGTTAAATTCCATTTGCCACTGTTCTGCCCATCAAACCAACCCGTCTATATTGTCCTGTAGCCTGAGGCTTCCCTCCTCGCTATTTACCACTCTACCAATTTTCGTGTCATCTGCGAACTTACTGATCATACCTCCTACATTCATATCTAAATCATTAATGTACACTACAAACAGCAAAGGACCCAGCACCGATCCCTGCGGTACACCACTGGACACAGGCTTCCAATCACAAAAACAACCTTCGACCATCACCCTATGCCTCCTGCCACTAAGCCAATTTTGGATCCAATGTGCCAAAGTTGCCCTGGATCCCATGGGCTCTTACCTTCTTGACCAGTCTCCCATGTGGGTCTTTGTCAAAAGCCTTACTGAAGTCCATGTAGACTACATCAACTGCACTACCCTCATCCACACACCTAGTCACCCTCTCGAAAAATTCAATCAAATTGGTCAGACATGATCTCCCCCTGACAAACCCATGCTGACTATCCTTGATGAATTCTTGCCTCTCCAAGTGGAGACTAATTCTGTCCCTCAGAATTTTTTCCAATAATTTCCCTACCACTGATGTTAGGCTCACTGGCCTGTAATTCCCTGGTTTATCCCTACCACCCTTCTTGAATAATGGTACTACGTTAGCTGTCCTCCAGTCCTCTGGCACCTCCCCTGTGGCCAGAGAGGTTCTGAAAATTTGTGTCAGAGCCCCTGCAATCTCTTCCCTTGCCTCACACAGCAGCCTGGGATACATCTCGTCTGGGCCTGGGGATTTATCCACTTTTTAGCCCGCTAAAACCACTAGTACCTCCTCCCTCTCAATACTAATTTGTTCAAGTATATCACAATCCCCCTGCCTGATTTCTATGCCTACATCGTCCTTCTCCATAGTGAACACAGATGCAAAATATTCATTTAAAACCTCACCTACATCTTTCGGCTCTACACACAGATTGCCACTTTGGTCCCTAATGGGCCCTACTCTTTCCCTGGTTATCCTCTTGCCCTTAATATACTTATAAAACACCTTGGGATTTTCCTTTATTTTGCCCGCCAGTGTTTTTTCATGCCCCCTCTTCGCTCTCCTAATTTCGTTTTTAAGTACCCCGCCCCCCCTGCACTTTCTATACTCCTCTAGGGCTTCCACTGTTTTTAGACCTTTGTATTTGCCAAAAGCCTCCCTTTTTTTCTTAATCCATTCTTGTATATCCCTTGACATCCGGGGTTCCCTGGGCTTGTTGGTCCCACCCTTGACCTTTACGGGAACATGTTGGCGTTGTACTCTCTCTATTTCCTTTCTGAAAGACTCCCACTGCTCTGATGTGGATTTTCTTACAAGTAGCTGATCCCAGTCCACTTTGGCCAGATCCTGCCTTATCATATTAAAATCGGCCTTCCCCCAATTTAGAACCTTTATTTCCGGTCCATCTTTGTCCTTTTCCATGACTACCTTAAATCTCACCGAATTATGGTCACTGTCACCAAAATGCTCTCCTACTGACACATCTACCACTTGCCCGGCTACATTCCCTAGAATTAGGTCCAGTACCGCCTCCTCTCTTGTAGGACTTTCTACATGCTAGCTCAAAAAGCTCTCCTGGATGCACTTTAAGAATTCCGCACCCTCTAAGCCTTTCACACTCTGACTATCCCAGTTAATATTGGGGAAGTTGAAATCCCCCATTATTATTACCCTATTATTTCTACACTTCTCTGAGATTTGCCTACATATCTGTTCCTCTATCTCCCCCTGACTGTTTGGGGGGCTATTGTACACTCCCAGCAAAGTGCTTGCCCCCTTTTTGTTTTTAAGTTCTACCCATATGAATAGCCATATAGCCATACTCATCTGGAAGGGAGTGGGGGTTCAGGCAAGGGAGTGGCCTGAACCCACTAAGAAAAGTCAGGTTTTTTTTTAATTGGATCGGCTCTCTTGCACAGGTGAGAAAGAGAGAGGGCTAGAGTCTCGGGGGAGATGGGTGGGGCTGGGGAACTCCACTCCTAAAATGGCGTCATACACTGGATTTTTCCATCTGTGTGGTGTAGGTATGTATCGAAGATGTGCACATAGTGGTGCATGCACTTGCCACTACGTCTGCCTCACACTGACCATGTAAACTCTGGCGGGGTCAGCACAAAAGGGCACCAATGGGTGTGATCCTGGTGGAACCACTGGGATCGTGGCCCACAGATTTACAGGGCCAATACGATTTTCCATTTTCCAATGAAGACGAACTTATTAATAAAATAAAGCTGCATTCTAAACTCTTAATACTAAGTACATATTTTAAATCTTAAAGTGCATTAAATAACAATCTAAACTATTTTCACAATTGCTATCAACGGACTAACGTTCATTGTGACCGTGTCGACGTTGACAATAAATTCTACAGTTGAAATTGCCACCAAAAATAAAATGTTACTGGTTAAATCATTTGATTTTAAAAGTTTAACAGTATGCACTCAACAACAATGACACAGCGCAAATAACACTGCTACGCGACTGCGGGTCTGAGCAATAGGAAATCTTGCAATAATGGTTTTAATTTTTTTAAATATACAGTAAAGTGCCATTTAACTACATTGTTTACAAGTTTGATTAAGAAATCAACTGAACTTTGTGTATAAGCCAAGTTTGTTTCGACTGCTTAATAGAATTTCTATTTCTCTTCAATCAAACCCAGAAAAAGACTGGCCCCAAAACTTCTTCGTGAAGACAGAACAGTAATTCTGTTTCAGACACGCACATTTCCAGCATACATGTATATACAAAAGAAATTCAGTAAATAACAAGAAGTTACTCGTCTGAACTGGCAAAGTTCCAATTAAATATCAAAGAAGCACTGTCTTCATGAAAAAAGTATTGAGCAAATCATTTGCTTGTTTATTTGAAGAAACACAATGTGATATGTAAGCTGTGCTAAAATACATCATCAGTGTGAGGTGTCCAGAGAAAACCAGAGGCTTATGAAAAGATGTGACTGTTAGTTCATGTTACTGAGGAAACATACCACAACACTCCAGGGTACATGCACTCCAGGGTACATGCATACCATGACCATTTTCATTAGCAAAAGCAGTTTTTTTTTGTTGTAAAAAGCACTTCCTTTCATCCAAGCTTTCCAACAAAGCGAGTTCTTGATCTCAGCCTTGCTATGAGGATGGAGGTTGAAGAATTGAGACCATGAACTTCTCCACAAGCAGGAAATGCAGGTGAGAAGAGAAACCATCCTTTTCACACCTCACATCAGCTGGACAAGGTACATCATCAGCAGAGGACTGGGAACTAACTGGTCACCGACAGTCTACTTGCTTAGGAACTGGTGCGTTGTGCAAGCGAATGTCAAAGAGGGGAAGAAAAATAATTAAATAAAAAAGCAGAAGAGAAAAGTAGGTGAGGTGGTGGGGGGGGGGGGGGAATCCCCTCCCAAAATGGGAGGCAGGTACCGGATTTTCTGGCTGTATGGAGCAGGCGAGCACCAGAGATACGCCCGTAGTGACGCTATGTGCTCACCGGCCCCACATGTTGCAGATTTTAAGTTATTCAGTGACAAGTTCGTTTTTACAGTGGGGCAGTGTTTTTTTAAAAACACCTCTTGCAATGCAGGGAACTCAAAATAAAAAGGGAAGTTAGAAATTGCAGTAAGTTATAGCATAAACAAAGAGTCAATGTTCATAAAATACTTTGAGCAGTATATACTTTGGGCTGGTCTTTTTATTGGGTGTTTGGAATATAGTAATACTACTTCTGGGTTCCCTCAATGGTTCAGTGGATTTAGAAAACGAAGGGTTGGCCCATCTGGATCTGGAAGGCCCCAGGTTTGATTCATGGTATGTGATGAGTTAGCCAGAACAGCAGTTCGGGTACTATAATTGGCCTCAGCAGTCAAGGGTGAGGAAGCAGAAAAATCAACTCGGGTTCCTGCTCCTGATTGCTATCCATTGATCCCTGCTGAAAACCTGTGTGTTTGGACAGGATGGGGCTCAGCTATGATGTCCCCCACCAACTGAACAGCTCAGTAACACTCATTGCAAGGCTCACACGTGAATGATGGGCCAGAGGATGATGACTACCTGTGGGGAACCATGCCCCAGCAAGGAACTAACTCCTTCAGGAGGGCAGGGAAGGAAATCGGAGTGGGGAAAAATGATGCTTGTCATTTCAAAATTAGTTCTGCTTGGTCATAGATTATAATGGTTTTCCTCTGCGGTGTACCACAGCATTATGTTGCCTTATCTCAGACATACATACCACAAGAATCATTTCTCTAGAACAGCATGAACCTCAGTTTTATAAGGCATGTAAGTTAATAGAAATCATTTGATATATGTGTCAAATGTAACTATATTTTAACATATAGTTTACATTTTTATGAGAAGTTCACAAACTGAAAAAGTAAATCGATCTAAAGTAGCTATTCAAGCACTTTGGTTAATGTACTCTAAATTTCATGAATGATAGCTAATCCTGTGCAGAAACCAGCTTATGATATTTATATTCTTTAAATGAAGGTGACCCTGCATTACATCTTGGCAGTATAAGGATGAGGGATGTCAGTGCTAGGGAGGTGAAACACTTCCTTCACTTTTGGCACTGTTACAGCACTCTGGTCTGTTGTAGCACGAGACAAATATGCTCAATAATGTGCCCAGTCAACAAATTTCTCCTACTGCATCAAGTGTGAATTTTCTAATGCCTGTAATAGTTATTCTTACACAGGACTGCATACATGGATTTGACATTTTTGTGTTAACTCCTTGCAAAGAATGGACCGTTTTCTACTGTAGATATATGTTAATTTATAAGAGTTGATATTGCCCAACAGCCAGCAGAAAGGAGGCGACTTTCACTGCCTCGCTCTCAGCTACATTAGAATGTCGGTTATGTAGGTGAAAAGAAAGTGTTCTAACCCATTGCGCCCTGCAGTTCCCTTACGGTAAGCTAGTGAAATAGTTGATTCACAACTTGAGAACATGCAAATCCCATCCCGCAGAAATACAGTATGTATTGCAAAACCAAAATGCAATAGTGAAAAACTAGAGATCTAAAAAAAAGGACTCATCTTCAGATCTGGTAGTTATTATTTAAATTGAGATGAACTGCAACTACCGGGAGTAAGTTAACCCAACTAACTGATATAAAACCATGAGATGTCATCAAAATCATGTGACTTCCACTTCCTAAACGTATATGGTCCAGGATGGGGACAGTCACATGGTGATCCTAGGTTCATTATGATTTGACGAGAGGAGGACTAGCATAAATTTGAACAATGAAACTACTAAGTTTCGGCTTCTCAACGTTCTCCTTGCTAGAGCCCTTCTCCACTCTTCACTAATGACAATTTGCCGAGAACATTGTGCTCATCTTCTCTCACACTAAACAAACCCGCATTACACTCTTTCTTGCCAAGCTCCACTGATTTCCAGTACCCCAATAGAGCAATAATAACATCCTCAATCTTAAGAACATAAGAAAGCTTGCATTCAAATGTTTCCAGAAACTCACCCATCTACCTTCTGCAATCGACTCCACCCATATACCCCTACACACATCTTCCACTCCTCAGACACAGGTCTACTTCTCATTTCTATTCATTTTGCTTCACCACTGGCAGCCATTACTTCAACTGCTATGCTCCCATCCTACAGACCTCCCTCCCAAAATCCTTATGCCATGCCACCCTCCTTAAAACTATTCTTTTTGGCATTGCATTTGGAACATTCCTGATGTTTGGAGCCACTTGCTTTTAGATGCCACTTCCTTTTATTCGGTTATTTTTCATATAACCGAGTGCAGGGAAGTATACAGTGGTAGCTACCCCCAGGGATCAGTATTAGGACCATTGCCCTTTTTGACATATACTGGGCCAGATATTCCGACCCCCACGGGTGCATACGTGGTGTGTACGCACCCATAGGGGCCTCGCAAGTGCCGGTTTCAGGTATGCGAAGCGCATGCGCTAAAACCCAGCACTTCCAATCTGTCAAGAATCCTCTAGACAGATCATCCGCCTGCCCGAGAGAAGGGCCTCCGCGGGCAGAGAGTTCCGCTTTCTGCACAACTTCCGCCCACTGAAAATCCTTAAAAATCTTACGCCTGGTAAAAGCAAGCGACCAGCATAAGAGTTTAAAAAAATAAAAAAATATTTTTTATTTCACTCATTTATAATTTAAAAAGATAAGTTTATTTTTAGCCCCGTAAAAAACTTTTTCAAAAAATTAAATTTTTGTTTAAAATATTTAATTTAATGTAATTTTAATTAATTTTAAATACGTGATTTAAAAAAAATGTATTTAATGTTTAACTTTTTTAAGTGATCCCCGTTCATACTTTTGACAGATCTATGCAGAGAGACCTGTCAAAAGTGTGAATGGGGATTCCCTTCTTTGATTGGTTCCCCATGGCCCACGTGATCCCAGGGACGCTTGCGAACCGCATGCGCCCCTGGGATACCTGGGCCTCTGCGTGCGCACACCAGGAGAGGCCCAGGATTGGAGGTCTCGGGACCTACGGAGCCAGCAGGTAAGTGCGTAGATTTTTCCCGATCGGAGGCATCCGCATGCAGGAAGCCTCCGATCGGAAAATCTGGCCCATTAATGACCTGGAGTTGGGTATGCAGGGCATAATTTCAAAGTTTGTAGATGACACGAAACTCAGAAATGTAGTAAACAGTGAGGATAGTAACAGACTTCAGAAGAACATAAACAGATTGGTCAAGTGGGCAGACACGTGGCAGATGCAAGAGAAGTGTGAAGTGATACATTTTGGTAGGAAAAATGAGAGGCTGCAATATAAACTAAAGGGTACAATTCTAAAGGGGGTGGAGTAACAGAGCGATCTGGGGATGTATGTATAGGACAAGTTGAGAAGGTTGTTAAAAAAGCATACGGGATCCTTAGCTTTATAAACACAGGAATGACATCAATCCAATTCCTTTTTGTACGTTACTATTGAATCTGCTTCCACTACCCTTTCAGGCCGTGCATTCAAGATCACAACAACTCGCATAGAATCATAGAATGGTTACAGCAGAGAAGGAGGCCATTCGGCCCGTCGAGCCTGTGCCGGCTCTCTGCAAGAGCACCTCAGCTGGTCCCACTCCCCTGCCCTTTCCCCGTAGCCCTGCAATTTTTTTTCTTTCAGGTACTTATCCAATTCCTTTTTGAAAGCCACGATTGAATCTGCCTCCACCACCCTTTCAGGCAGTGCATTCCAGATCATAACCACTCGCTGCGTAAAAAAGTTTTTCTCATGTTGCCTTTGGTTCTTCTGCCAATCACCTTAAATCTGTGTCCTCTGGTTCTCGACCTTTCCGCCAATGGGAACAGTTTCTCTCTATCTACTCTGTCCAGACCCCTCATGATTTTGAACACCTCAATCAAATCTCCTCTCAACCTCCTCTGTTCTAAGGAGAACAACCCCAGCTTCTCCAGTCTATCCACGTAACTTAAGTCTCTCATCCCTGGAACCATTCTTGTAAATCTTTTCTACACCCTCTCTAAAGCCTTCACATCCTTCCTAAAGTGCAGTGCCCAGAATTGGACACAATACTCCAGTTGTGTCCAAACCAGTGTTTTATAAAGGTTCATCATAACTTCCTTGCTTTGGTACTCTCTGCCTCTATTTATTAAGAGGTCGCACAACACCAGGTTATAGTCCAACAGTTTTATTTGAAATCACAAGCTTTCGGAGCTTTCTACTCCTTCGTCGGGTGAAGTAAAGAGATACAGAATCGCCAAAGCATATATAGATAGAGAACAATGCATGTGTACCTTACAATTGCAGACAACTAAATTAAATCATCCTGACTGTTTATCTGCCGCGGTGTGATAAAGTTAATCAGGTCAGCCAGGAAGGTACCACATCAAAGACATAGCAAGATACAACTGAGACAATGAGGTGGAGTCGCAGGGGGTCTAACGTGTCAAAAGCTGCCGTCTGTATGTAAAACGATAAGCTTTAAAATTTTTACTTTTTTACTGGGAATCACATCTGTGAACAAGCCAACGATGACTCGAGTCTGGATCACGTCATGTATCGTGACATAAACCCAAGATCCCGGTTGAGACCGTCTTCATGAGTGCAGAACTTGGCTATCAGTTTCTGCTCGATGATTTTGCGTTGTCGTGTGTTCCTAAGGTCGCCTTGGAGAACGCTTACCCGCAGATCCGAGGCTGAATGTCCTTGACTGCTGAAGTGTTCCCCGACTGGGAGGTAACAATCCTGCCTGGCGATTGTTGCGCGGTGCTCGTTCATACGTTGCAGGAAAGAATGCACCGCGGCATGGTACATCGGCGAGACCATGCAGACACTGAGACAACGTATGAACAAGCACCGCGCAACAATCGCCAGGCAGGATTGTTACCTCCCAGTCGGGGAACACTTCAGCAGTCAAGGACATTCAGCCTCGGATCTGCGGGTAAGCGTTCTCCAAGGCGACCTTAGGAACACACGACAACGCAAAATCAATGAGCAGAAACTGATAGCCAAGTTCCGCACTCATGAAGACGGTCTCAACCGGGATCTTGGGTTTATGTCACGATACATGACGTGATCCGGACTCGAGTCGTCGTTGGCTTGTTCACAGATGTGATTCCCAGTAAAAAAGTAAACATTTTAAAGCTTATCGTTTTACATACAGACGGCAGCTTTTGACACGTTAGACCCCCTGCGACTCCACCTCATTGTCTCAGTTGTATCTTGCTATGTCTTTGATGTGGTACCTTCCTGGCTGACCTGATTAACTTTATCACACCTCGGCAGATAAACAGTCAGGATGATTTAATTTAGTTGTCTGCAATTGTAAGGTACACATGCATTGTTCTCTATCTATATATGCTTTGGCGATTCTGTATCTCTTTACTTCACCCGACGAAGGAGTAGTAAGCTCCGAAAGCTTGTGATTTCAAATAAAACTGTTGGACTATAACCTGGTGTTGTGCGACCTCTCAATTTTGTCCACCCCAGTCCAACACCGGCATCTCCGCATCATGACCTCTATTTATTAAGCCCAGGATCTCGCATGCTTTTTTAACCGCTTTCTCAACCTGCCCTGCCACCTTCAACGATTTGTGCACATATACCCCCAGGTCTCTCTGTTCCTGCACCCCCATTAGAATCGTACCCATTAGTTTATATTGCCTCTCCTCGTTGTTCCTACCAAAATGTATCACTTTGCACTTATCTGCGTTAAATCTCATCTGCCACGTGTCTGCCCATGTCACTAGCCTGTCTATGTCCTCTTGAAGTCTATCACTATCCTCCTCACTGTTCACTATACTTCCAAGTTTGTCTCATCTACAAATTTTGAAATTGTGCCCTGTACACCCAAGTCCAAGTCATTAATATATTTCAAGAAAAGCAGTGGTCCTAGTACCGACCACTGGAGAACACCTTCCTCCAGTCTGAAAAACAACCGTTCACCACTACTCTCTGTTTCACTTAGCCAATTTTGTATCCAGGTTGCCATTGTCCCTTTTATTCCATGGGCTTCAGCTTTGCTGGCAAGCCTATTATGTGGCATTTTGTCAAACGCCTTTTGGAAGTCCATGTGCACCACATCAACCGCATTGCCCTCATCAGCCCTCTCTATTACCTCATCAAAAAACTCAATCAAGTTAGTTAAACACGATTTGCCTTTAACAAATCTGTGCTGGCTTCCCTTAATTAATCCCTACTTCTCCAAGTGACTGTTAATTTTGTCCTGGATTATTGTTTCTAAAAGCCTCCCCACCACCAAGGTTAAACTGACTGGCCTGTAGTTGCTGGGTTTATCCTTGCACCCTTTTTTGAACAAGGGTGTAACATTTGCAATTCTCCAGTCCTCTATAGGGTCATCGACCTGAAACGTTAACTCTGTTTCTCTCTCCACAGATGCTGCCTGACCTGCTATACCTTCCACTACTTGCTCCGCCCAGATCATTGTGGTGGCGGTATGGCTCTCATCACCAAATTACACCTTGGTCTGTCCCCCTACTCCTCTGGCATTTTCTCCTCCTTTGAGCATCTCACCTTATTCCAGCATTTTCTGTCAGTCTTTTCTCATACTCTCTTTGCCCCTCTTACTTCCTTTTTCACTTCCCCTCTGACCTTTCTATATTCAGCCTGGTTCTCACTTGTATTCTTAACCTGACATCTGTCATACTTTTTCTGCTTACTCTCTATCTCTTTCGTCAACCAGGGAGCTCTGGCTTTGGTTGCCCTACCTTTACCCCTCGTGGAAATGTATCTCAACTGTGCTTGAACCATCTCCTCTTTAAAGGCAGCCCATTGTTCAATTACAGTTTTGCCTGCCAAACTTTGATTCCAGTTTACCCGGGTCAGATCCATTCTCAACCCAATGAAATTCACCCTCCTCCAATTAAGTATTTTTACTCCAGATTGCTCCTTGTCCTTTTCCATAGCTAGTCCAAACCTTATGATATTGTGATCACTATTTCCTAAATGTACCCCTACTGACACTTGCATAAAAAAAATTCTTATCTCCCCTCTGGACCTGAGCCGTTCACTTCTATTTCCACTTTTCTCTCCCCCCTTTTCCTTTTCTCTCTATCCCTCCCTGACCGCTCTCTCCTATCGTCATCCTTCCTTTCATCTCTCCGCTCTCGTATACTCTGCCCTCCCAAATCCCTACCCCAATATTACTCTTCGACCTTCCTACTCTCCTGCCGACGTCCCAGGCTTGACTCGCTCTTAGATAAGTCTACAGCTTCCCTCTGTGCCTCTCTTGGCATCCTCCAAAAGGCCCACCGTGGCACTTGTCGCTGTCTCCTCACAAGCAGCAACTCCAACTGTTCCATCCTACTCTCTCGCCGACCTTCCCGCCCGTTAGAGGCTAATCTTGCCAATCTCCTCCCAGTCCAACTCACCCCTCCCAGCACTGACCCTGTGGACACTGGCAGTGGGTCAGGCATCACCAACCCTCTCCGCATCTCCCTCCAGAATGTCCGTTCGCTTGCGAACAAGGCCCTTGCCATCCATGAGCGTATCGTCGATGATTGCATCGGCATCATGACACTGATGGAAACTTGGCTGAGGGGTGATGACACCTTACCCTTAAATGAAACCTCCCACCCTGGCTATACCTTCCACCACTTGCTCCGCCCAGATCGTTGTGGTGGCGGTATGGCTCTCATCACCAAATCACACCTTGGTCTGTCACCCTACTCCTCTGGCACTTTCTCCTCCTTTGAGCATCTCACCTTATTCCACCGCTCTGCACCAAGCGACTTCTCATCTTCTGTGATTTCAACCTCTATCTCAATTCATCATGCTCTCTCTCCTCTGAGTTCACTAGCCTCCTATCCTCCCTTAATCTCTCCCTCCATGTAAATTCCCCAACCCATGTTCACAGCCACCCCCTCGACCTTGCCATCTCTCGTGGCCTCGCTACTCGCATCGTGTCAATCGCAGATAAGCCCATCTCTGACCACTTCCTCGTATCGCTCTCCACCCACATCCCCCTTCCTCCCCACCCGTCCCCACCCCCCACAACCCTACTTTATTCTGTGACCGCCTCTGGAAAAAACTCTCCCCCAACTCTCTTACAACTGCACTTACAAAATCGCAACTGTCCAGCCTTTGGCCCTCCATTCACCACAACATTTCTGCAGCTACCGATCTGCTCAACCACACCCTCACCACCACCTTTGATGCTCTACTCCTTATTAAAACAATTATCTCCTTCACCCTGGCCGTTCCCCCTGGTATGGCCCTCATCTTCACTCCCTTAAGCCCAAGGGACGCAGACTTGAACGGATATGGCAGACAACTGGTTTAGCCAATCCCCGCCAGATCTGGCTGGACCACATAAAGCATTATCAGGTCCTGCTCTCATCTGCCAAAACTGCTCATATTCCAGAATCATTCTGGAATGCAAAGATAAAGCACGGATTCTATCCTCTACTGTTAGCCATCTTCTTAAACCCCTCTCCCCATCTCCTCCACCCTCACCTCCGACAACAAGTGTGAGGAACTCATGGATTTCTTTGTCTCTAAGATTGAGACCATCCATTCAGCTGCCTCTGCCACTTCCCCTCCTTCTCCTAGCCCACCGGGCCAAACATTCTCTAATGTTTACCCGTGCCCTAGCCCTGAGCTCGCTTCTTTCTCCATCTTCTCTCCGATCTGCCCTGGGCCCTCAGTGGTCATTTTGTCCATGAGACCCACTTCCAGCTCCCTCGACCCTATTCCCACCAAACTGCTGACCACCCAACTTCCTTTTCTGGCTCCCATGTTAGCTGACATTGTTAACGGTTCTCTCTCCTCAGGTACTGTCCCCCTCTCCCTCAAATCTACCGTCATCACCCCTCTCCTCAAAAAAACAACCCTTGACCCCTCCGTCCTTGTAAACTACCAACCCATCTCCAACCTTCCTTTCCTCTCCAAAGTCCTTAAACGTGCTGTCACCTCCCAAATCCGTGCCCATCTTTCCCGCAACTCCATGTTTGAATCCGTCCAATCAGGTTTCCGCCCCTGCCACAGCACCGGAACGGCTCTCATCAAAATCACAAATGACATCCTTTGTGACTGAGACAAAGGTAAGCTATCCCTCCTCATCCTTCTCGACTTGTCTGCAGCCTTTGACACGGTTAACCACTCCATCCTTCTCCAATGGCCTCTCCACCGTCGTCCAGCTGGGTGGGACTGCACTTGCCTGGTTCCATTCTGATCTATCTAATCGTAGCCAGAAAATCACATCCAACGGCTTCTCTTCCTGCTCCCGCATCGTTACCTCTGGTGTCCCCCAACGATCTATCCTTGGCCCCCTCCTATTTCTCATCTACATGTTGCCCCTTGGCGACATCATCCGAAAACACAGCGTCAGTTTCCACATGTATGCTGATGACACCCAGCTCTACCTCACTACCACTTCTCTCGACCCCTCCACGGTCTCTAAATTGTCAGGCTGCTTGTACGACATCCAGTACTGGATGAGCAGAAATTTTCTCTAATTAAATATTGTGAAGACCAAAGCCATTGTTTTATCGGTTCCCGCCACAAACTCTATTCCCTAGCCACTGACTCCATCCCTCTCCCTAACATCTGTCTGAGGCTGAACCACACTGTTCGCAACCTTGCTGTCATATTTGACTCAGAAATTAGCTTCCTACCACATATCCACGGCATAATTAAGACCGCCTATTTCCACCTCCGTAACATCGTCTGTCTCCACCTCGCCTCAGCTCATCCACTACTGAAACCCTCATCCATGTCTTTGTTACCTCTGGACTTGACTATTCCAACGCACTCGTGGCTGGCTGCCTACGTTCGACCCTGCGTAAACTTGAGGTCATCCAAAACTGGCTGTCCGTGTCCTAACTCGCACCAAGTCCCGTTCACCCATCACCCCTGTGCTCACTGACCTACATTAGCAACCGGTTAAGCAACGCCTCGATTTCAAAATTCTCATCCTTGTTTTCAAATCCCTCCATGGCCTCGCCCCTCCCTATCTCTGTAATCTCCTTCAGCCCCACAACCCCCTGAGATACCTGCGCACCTCAAATTCTGCCCTCTTGAGCATCCCTGATTATAATCGCTCAACCATCGGTGGCCGTGCCTTCAGTTGCCTCGGCCCTAAGCTCTGGAATTCCCTCTCTAAACCTCTCCGCCTCTCTATCTCTCTTTCCTCCTTTAAGACGCTCCTTAAAACCTACCTCTTTGACCAAGCTTTTGGTCATCTTTTGCTTCTGGCAAATCGTGTATAACCAACTTGATCGAGTTTTTTGGGTTGATGAGGGCAATGCGGTTGACGTGGCGTACATAGAGTGATAACGGCACCGAAGGAGGCCATTCGGCCCATCGAGTCTGTGCCGGCTCTCTGTAGAACAATCCAGTCAGTCCCATTCCCCCGCTCTATCCCCGTAGCCCTGCAAGTTTATTTCCCTCAAGTGCCTATCCAGTCTCCCATTGAAAACATTGAGTGTCTCCGCTTCCACCAGTTCCGTCGGCAGCGAGTTCAAGGTCCTCACCACTCGCTGCGTAAAAAAGTTTTTCCTCACATCCCCACTGTATCTCTTGCCCGAAACCTTAAATCTATGTCCTCTACTCTTTGTACCATCAACTAGTGGGAACAGCCTTTTCCCCTCTAGGTTCAGCATAACTTCTCTACTTTTGTACTCAATACCTCTATTTATGAAGCCCAAGATCCCATGTGCTTTGTTAACCACTCTCTCAATATGTCCTGCCACCTTCAGGGACCTATGCACATTAACTCCCATGTCCCTCTGTCCCTGCCCACTCTTTAAAACTGTGCCATTAAGTGTATATTGCCTCTCCCTGTTCCTTCTGCCAAAATGCTTCACCTCACACTTCTCTGTATTAAATTCCATCTGCCACTTGTCTGCCCATTCTGCTAGCCTTTCTAAGTTCTGTTGCAGTCGATTGGTATCATCCTCACTGTTCGCCACACCCCCAGGTTTGGTGTCATCGGCAAATTTAGAAATTCTACTCTGTATTCCAATATCCAGGTCATTTATATATATCAAGAAAGCAATGGCCCCAGCACTGACCCTTGGGAAACACCACTGTCTACCATCCTCCAGTCTGAAAATCAGCCATTTACCACAACTCGCTGTTTTCTGTCCTTAAGCCAATTCCTTATCCAAGCTGCCACTGACCCACCTATTCCATGAGCCTCAATTTTGTTAACCAGCCTTCTATGTGGTACTTTGTCAAACGCCTTCCGAAAATCCATGTAGACAACATCCATTGCATTCCCTTCATCAATCCTCCCTGTTACTTCATCAAAAAATTCAATTAGATTAGTCAAACACGATCTGCCTTTTACAAATCCGTGTTGGTTCTCCTTAATTAGCTTAAACCTCTCCAAGTGCCTGTTAATCTTTTCCTTGATTATTGTTTCTAAAACTTTACCCACTGTAAGAATAAAAATATATGTTTTGTATGTGTGATGGACTCGAGACTATTAATATAAGATGTATGTAATAAAGATGAATTTGAAGTGTATGGATCTATCTCCCTGGGAGCAGAACTCAGGGTAACAGCACGAAACTTAACAAAGGAAACCTGCATAACAGGATAACCCCCACAGACTCACCATCGAAACTCACCATCGAAACTCAAGAGCCATTAAAAGGTGTTAACAAACAAATAACTTAAGCAAGAAATGGCACCAGCCACTGCAGACAGACACATGTTCAAAGGAAAGCCAATCAAGAACTGCCATGAAACTAAGACCCAATCCTGGAGTCTTAGCAATTTAGACTAGAGACAATGGACTTAAAAAGATATAAAATAAGGAACCCAAAGGCTCTCGCTCTCTCTCTGGATGACCACGTGGAAAAACAAGAAGCCCTCCCTCTACAGACCAGACCAAGAAGCATTGCTTGACTCAGGGAAGTACAAGTCTGTGTAAATCTAACCCATGACCTTACCTGTTGTAATCGAGTAGAGTCATTAGGATACCAGTAGGCTATTGTTTTGATGTGCATGAGTGTGTGTGTTTAATAACTTATTCCAAATTGTTTCAAAACAATTGGTCTTGCTGTCAATTTAATGCCAGTCGAAATAAAAAGCTTACCCCACACACTGATGTGAAACTGACCGGCCTGTGGTTACTAGGATTGTCCTTACACCCTTTCTTGAACAATGGTGTCACATTTGCCACTTTCCAATCCTCAGGCACCTCCCCCGCATCTAGGGAAAATTGGCCCAAAAATTCGTGAGGAAGCCTTCGTGCGAGGGTAAGGCTTCCCCGCGATCTCTCACTGCGCGTTGGCTTTTTCAGTTCCAGCTCGCACGAACTTGATGTTCTGGACAGCTGCTGTGCTGGGCTTGCGTATCCCACAGGCGCAGTTAATTCGTGCGAGCTGTGGGATCACGTGACTCAGTTAGAGCCAATGGCAGCACACCATCTTCCATTCATAACTTTCACATAAGTGCTGTGAAAGCTATGAATACTATAGCCCCCCAAAAGAACAGTTAAACCTCAATTAAATTTTTTAAAAAACCATCACATTAATAAAATAAGTATAGTTAAATAAATTAACCATTTTAAATAAAAAATTAAATTTTTGAAAAAATTTAAAATCTTTTACAAAGTTATAAAAATAAACTTACCTGTCTTTAAAGTCTCTAAAAAAGATATACCTGTTAAAAAAAATTCAAAATAATACTTAATTCACTACTTACCTTGTTAAAAGTGGGTCTTACTCCTCCTTTTTTTATGTGTAAAATCTTCCATACTTACCTGCGCGTTGAAACCACTAAGTGCACTGCATGCGCGCAGCCTGTAGCGCGCACGCGGTTCACCTAGGAACCGCCCCCTTTTCCATTCACCAAGTGCCGGTTTTCAGCGCATGCGCAGTGCATGCAGAAAACCGGCAATTGGAGACAGAATACGCGAGAGTACACAGTGCGTACTCTCGCGTATCAACACAAATTTTTGGGCCATTATATAAGCCCTTCCATTATCTCCTCCCCCAATTCCCTTAGCAACCTGGGATGCAAGCCATCTGGACCAGGCGACTTATCCACTCTAAGCATACCCAGCCTTTCTAGTACATCCTGTCTATCAATTTTCACCCCTTCCATTGCTTCTACATTTTCCACTTCTACTGATATTTTGTCAGCATCCACCTCCTTAGTAAAAACCAATACAAAGTACTCATTGAGTATTCTAGCCTTGCCCTGCGCCTCTAAGCATATATCACCTTCTTTGTCCCTAATAGGCCCCACCCCGCCTCTTACTACTCGCTTACTGTTTACATGCCGGTAGAAGATTTTTGGGTTCCCTTTTACGTTAACTGCCATTCTACTCTCATATTCTCTCTTTGCCAATCTTATTTTCATCTTCACTTCCCCTCTCAACTTATTGTATTTGGTCTGGTTCTCCCTTGAAGAATTCACCTGACATGCAGCATACATAAGAAATAGGAGCAGGAATAGGCCACTTGGCCCCTCGAACCTGCTCCGCCATTCAATAAGATCATGGCTGATCTTGGGCTCAAAGCCACTTCCCCGCCCACTCCCCATAACCCTTCACTCCCTTATCTTGCAAAAATCTGTCTATCTCCACCTTAAATGTATTTAATGACCCAGCCTCCACGGCTCTCTGGGGCAGAAAATTCCACAGATTTACGACCCTCTGAGAGAAGAAATTCCTCCTCATCTCAGTTCTAAAAGGGCAACCCTTTCTTCTGAAACTATGCCCCCGAGTTCTAGATTTCCCCACAAGGGGAAACATCCTCTCTGCATCTACCTTGTCGAGCCCCCTCAGTATCTTATATGTTTCAATAAGATCACCTCTCATTCTTCTAAATTCCAATGAATATAGGCCCAACCTGTTCAACGTTTCTTCATAAGTCAACCCCCTCATCTCTGGAATTAACCGAGTGAATCGTCTCTGAACTGCCTCCAATGCAAGTATATCCTTCCTTAAATAAGGAGACCAAAACTGTACGCAGTACTCAAGGTGTGGTCTCACCAATATCCTGTACAGTTGTAGCAGGACTTCCCTGCTTTTATACTCCAACCCCATTGTAATAAAGGCCAACATTCCATTTGCCTTTTTGATTACTTGCTGTACCTGCATGCTAACTTTTTGTGTTTCATACACAAGGACCCCCAGGTCCCTCTGAACTGTAGTATTTTGTAATCTCTCTCCATTTAAATAATTATTTGCTTTTTTATTTTTCCTGCCAAAGTGGATAACCTCGCACTTTCCCACATTATACTCCATCTGCCAAATGTTTGCCCATTCACTTAGCCTGTCTATATCCCTTTGCAGATTTTTTGAATCCTCTGCAGAACTTGCTTTCCCACCCATCTTTGTATCATCCACAAACTTGGCTACATTACACTCGGTCCCTTCATCCAAGTCATTAATGTAGATTGTAAATAGTTGAGGCCCCAGCACCGATCCCTGTGGCACCCCACTAGTTACAGTTTGCCAATCGGAAAATTACCCATTTATCCTGACTCTGCTTTCTGTTAGTTAGCCAATTCTCTATCCATGGTAACATATTACCCCCAATTCCGTGATCTCTTATCTTATGCAGTAACCTTTTATGTGGCACCTTATCAAATGCCTTCTGGAAATCCAAATACACCACATCCACTGGCTCACCTTTATCTACCTTGCTCATTTCATCCTCAAAGAACTCCAGCAAATTTGTTAAACATGATTTCCCTTTCATAAAACCATGCTGACTCTGCTTGACTGCATTATGATTTTCCAAATGACCTGCTACCGCTTCCTTAATGAAGGACTCCAGAATTTTCCCAACGACAGATGTTAGGCTCTTTTCTTGTTTCATCATCTTCTCTATCTCCTTCATCATCCAAGGAGCCCTTGTTTTGGTTCCCTTACCCTTCTCTCTTGTTGGACTGTACCTAGCCTGTACTTGGAACATCTCCTTCAAGATCACCCATTGTTCCGTTACAGTTTTTCCTGTCAGTCTTTGGTTCCATTTTACCCTGGCTAGATCCTTTCGCATCCCATTGAAGTTAGCCCTATTCCAGTTTAGAAGTTCCACTCTAGATTGTTCCTTGCTCCTCTCCATTGCTAATCTAAATCTTGTGATACGATGATCACTCGTACCCAAGTGTTCTCCCACAGACACCTGGTCGACCTGGCCCACCTCATTCCCCAGCACCAGATCCAGCAATGCCTCCTTCCTAGTTGGGCCAAGAACATACTGGTCAAGAAAATTCTCCTGAACACATTTCAGAAATTCTTCCCCTTCCTTTCCCTTTACCCTAGCATTATCCCAATCGATATTTGGGTAATTAATGTCCCCCAATATCACCACTCTATAGCTCTTGCATATCTCTGCGATTTCCCTGCAGATTTGCTCCTCTCCCTCCCTCTCACTATTTGGAGGCCTATAGAATACCCCCAATAGTGTGATCATACCCTTTTTGTTCCTCAACTCTAACCAAATGGATTGTGTCCTTGTTCCCTCAAGAATATCCTCCCTTTCCAACACTACAATGTCTTCCTTGATCAGCACTGACACCCCACCTCCCTTTTTTCCTTCCCTATCTTTTCTGAACACCTTGTACCCTTGAATATTAAGTGCACAGTGCTCACCGTTTTTAAGCCACATTTCCGTTAGTGTCATAACATCATATTGCCACACGGCTAATTGTGCTTGTAGTTCACCAAGCTTATTCACCACACTTTGTCCGTTTACGTACATGCATTCTAAACCCATTTTTGAATTTTTCGTAGTCTTTCATAGTCTGCTCCTATCTAATATGGTACTACTTCCGCCTCTAGTACTACTTTCTTCTCTAGTACTATCCAACACACTCACTCTTTTATGCACCTTATTCCTCTTTTCTACTCCTATATGCTGGTGCCCATCCCCCTGCCAAGCTAATTTAAACCTTCCCCAACAGCACTAGCAAACCTCCCCGCAAGAATATTGGTTGTGGCTCTGTTGAGGTGTAACCCGTCTGGCTTGTACAGGTCCCACCTTCCCCAGAAACGGTCCCAATGCCTCAGGAATCTAAAGCCCTCCCTCCTGCACCATCTCTCCAGCCACACATTCATCTGTTCTATCCTCCTATTCCTGTACTCACTAGCACGTGGAACCAGGAGTAATCCGGAGATTACTACCTTTGAGGTCCTGCTTTTTAATCTCTTTCCTAGCTCCCTATAGTCTGCCTGCAGGACCTCATCCCTCTTTCTGCCTATGTCGTTGGTACCGATATGGACAACAACCTCTGGCTGTTCACCCTCCCACCTCAGAGTGTCCTGCAGCCGATCAGTGACATCCTTGACCCTGGCACCGGGGAGGCAACATACCATCCTGGAGTCACGCCTGCCTCCACAGAAACGCCTATCTGTTTCCCTAACTAATGAATCCCCTATCACTATTGCTCTTCCACTCGTCTTCCTCCCCACCCCGCCCCCCCCCCCCCCCCCCCCTGTGCAGCTGAGCTACCCGTGGTGCCGTGGCCTTGGCTCTGGCTGCTCTCCCCAGAGGAACTATCACCCCCACTAGTTTCCAGAACTGTGAACCGGTTAGCGAGCGAGATGCACTCTGGCGATTCCTGCCCTATCTGCCTGGTCCTCCTTTTCTGTCTGGTGGTCACCCATTCCCTCACTGCCTGCACATTCTGAGGCTGCGGGGTGACCACTTCTAGAAACGTGCTTTCCAAGTATTTCTCAGCCTCGCGGATGCACTGTAGTGACTACAGCTGCCGCTCAAGCTCCGAAACCCGGAGCTCGAGTTGCTGCAGTTGGTGACACTTCCTGCACACGTGGCCGTCCAGGCCGCAAGAAGCATCCAGGATTTCTCACATGGCACAGGATGTGCAAATCACGGGACTGAGCTGCCCTGCCATGCCTCTATTTACCAGACTATGGAGGTAATTTAGCAGAAATAAACTTAAAACTTAACAAGAAACACTCAACAGCTACCCACCAATCAGCATTTCCCTCTATTAGATAGACTATGAACTACTTAGCAGAAATATACTGAAAACAGAACAAAAAAACTCACCACAAATACTCACCCTATACTCACCTCTCAGCTCCCTTGTGCCAGCGACGCCTTTGAATTTTGACGTCACTCCTTCGTTGTGTCGCTTGCCAACTGTCTCCCTCGCAGGTAGTCCGCTCGCTCAGACTCCCAGGTCTCTTCTCCGCACTGCCTTTATCCCCGGTCTCCGACTCCGTTCCTCCCGCAGGTCCGCTCACTCAGACTCCATGGATTTCCAAAAGGCGTTTGACAAAGTGCCACATAACAGGCTTGCCAGCAAAGTTGAAGCCCATGGAATAAAAGGGACAGTGGCAGCATGGATACGAAATTGGCTAAGTGACAGGAAACAGAGAGTAGTGGTGAACGGTTGTTTTTCAGACTGGAGGAAGGTATACAGTGGTGTTCCCCAGGGATCGGTTCTCGGACCACTGCTTTTCTTGATATATATTAACCGACACCTGGGAATCCCTGGCCCAAGACCGCACAAAGTGGAGGAGAAGCATCCGGGAAGGCGCCGGACACCTCGAGTCTCTTCGCCGGGAGCAAGTGGAAGCCAAGCGCAGGCAGCGCAAGTCAACCCAAGCACCCCACCCGCCTGCTCCTTCAACCACCGTCTGCCCCACCTGTGACAGAGACTGTAGGTCCCGCACTGGACTCATCAGTCACCTGTGAACTCATTTTTAATGTGGAAGCAAGTAATCCTCGGTTCCGAGGGACTGCCTAAGAAGATATTAATGACTTGGATGTGGGTGTACAGGGCACAATTTCAAAATCTGCAGATGACACAAAACTTGGAAGTATGATGAACAGTAAGGAGGATAGTGATAGACTTCAAGAGGACATAGACAGGCTTCATGAATAGAGGCATAGAGTACAAAAGCGTGGAAATTATGATGAACCTGTATAAAACACTGGTTTGGCCTCAACTGGAGTATTGTGTCCAATTCTGGGCACCGCACTTTAGGAAGGATGTGACGGCCTTAGAGAGGGTGCAGAAAAGATTTACGAGAATGATTCCAGGGATGAGGGACTTCAGTTACGTGGATAGACTGGAGAAGCTGGGGTTGTTCTCCTTAGAGCAGAGAAGATTGAGAGGAGATTTGATAGAGGTGTTCAAAATCGTGAGGGGTCTGGACAGAGTAGATAGAGAGAAACTGTTCCCATTGGCAGAAGGGTCGAGAACCAGAGGACACCGATTTAAGGTGACTGGCAGAAGAACTAAAGGCGACATGAGGAGAAACTCTTTTACGCAGCGAGTGGTTATGATCTGGAATGCAATGCCTGAAAGGTTGGTGGAGGCAGACTCAATCCCGGCTTTCAAAAGGGAGTTGGATAAGGGCCTGAAGAAAAAAAAATTGCAGGGCTACAGGGAAAGGCGGGGTAGTGGGACTAGCTGAAGTGCTCTTGCAGAGAGCCGGCACGGGCTCGGCGGGCCAAATGGCCTTCTTCCGTTGTGAAACCATTCTATGATTGCCCTAATATCTCCTTATGTGGCTAGGTGTCAACTTTTTTTGTCTTATAATGCTCCGGTGAAGCGCCTTGGGTCGTTTTACTACGTTAAAGGCGCTATATAAATGCAAGTTGTTGTTGGTTCTGTTGCCAATTATCATAAATCTGTGTCCTCTAGTTACTGATCCTTCTGCCACTGGAAACAGTTTCTCCTTACTTACTCTGTCATAACCTTTCATGATTTTGAACAACTCTATTAAATCTCCCCATAACCTTCTCTGCTCTAAGGACACCAGCCCCTTCTTCTCTAGTCTCTCCACTTAATTGAAGTCCCGCATCCCTAGTACCATTCTAGTAAATCTCTTCTGCATCCTCTCTGAGGCCTTAGCATCCTTCCTAAAGTGTGTCGCCCAGATTTGAACGCAATACTCCAGTTGAGGCATAACAAGTGATTTATAAAGGTTTAGCATAACTTCCTTGCTTTTGTATGCTTATACTTCCTTGCTCTTGTACTCTAGATAAGGCCCAAGGCTCAATTTTCAGCGAGTTTTGGGCCAACATGTTTGTGCGCATCTTCCTCTCCCACAGTCTTCAAATTGCTTTGAGACCATAATCTGAAATTTCACAACAATGCAGGAAGCACTACATAAGACATAAGACGTAGGAGCAGGAGTAGGTCATTTGGCCCCTTGAGCCTGCTCCGCCATTCAATAAGATCATGGCTGATCTGATCTTGGCCTCAACTCCACTTCCCTGCCCACTCCCCATAATCCTTGACTCCCTTATCGTTCAAAAATCTGTCTATCTCCACCTTAAATATATTCAATGACCCAGCCTCCACAGCTCTCTGGGGAAGAGAATTCCAAAGATTCACGACCCTCTGAGAGAAGAAATTCCTCCTCATTTCCGATTTAAAAGGGTGTCCCCTTATTCTGAAATGATGCCCCTTAGTTCTAGATTCCCTGACGAGGGGAAACAGCCTCTCTGCATCTACCCTGTCAAACCCCTTCATAATCTTATATGTTTCAATAAGATCCCCTCTCATTCTTCTAAACTCCAATGAGTATAGGCCCAACCTGCTCAACCTTTCTTCATAAGATAACTCCTTCATCTCCGTAATCAACCTCGTGAACCTTCTCTGAACTGCCTCCAATCCAAGTATATCCTTCCTTAAATAAGGAAACCAAAACTGTATGCAGTACTCCAGGTGTGGTCTCACCAACGCCCTGTACGGTTGTAACAGGACTTCCCTACTTTTATACTCCATTCCCTTTGCAATAAAGGCCAACACTCCATTTGCCTTCCTAATTACTTGCTGTACCTGCATGCTAACTTTTTGTGATCCCTCTGTATCTCAGCATTTTGTAATTCTCCCCATTTAAATAATTATTTGCTTTTTTATTTTTCCTACCAAAGTGGATAACCTTGCATTTTCCCACATTAAACTCCATCGGCCAGATTTTTGCCCACTCACTTAGCCTATCTATATCCCTTTGAAGATTCTTTGCGTCCTCCACACAATTTGCTTTTCCACCTATCTTTGTATCATCAGCAAATTTGGCTACATTACACTAAGTCCCTTCATCCAAGTCATTAATATAAATTGTAAATAGCTGAGGCCCCAGCACCGATCCCTGCGGCACCCCACTAGTTACAGTTTGCCAACCTGAAAATGACCCATTTATCCCGACTCTCTGTTTTCTGTTAGTTAGCCAATCCTCCATCCATGCTAATATATTACCCCCAACCCCATGAGCTCTTATCTTGTGTAATAACCTTTTATGTGGCACCTTATCGAATGACTTCTGGAAATCCAAATACACGACATCTACTGCTTCCCCTTTATCCATCCTGCTCGTTACATCCTCAAAGAACTCCAGCAAATTTGTCAAACATGATTTCCCTTTCATAAAACCATACTGACACTGCTTGACTATATGATGATTTTCTAAATGTCCTGCTATCACTTCCTTAATGATGGACTCCAGCATTTTCCCAATGATAGATGTTAGGCTAACTGGTCGATAGTTGCCTGCTTTCTGTCTCCCTCCTTTCTTAAATAGGGGCGTTACATTTGCGGTTTTCCAGTCCGTTGGGACCTCTCCAGAATCCAGGGAATTTTGGTAGATTACAACCAGTGCATCCACTATCTCTGCAGCCACCTCTTTTAAGACTCTAGGATGCACGCCATCGGGTCCAGGGGACTTGTCTCCCTTTCGTCCCATTAGTTTGCCTAGTAAAACAGTGCTGTTTTTGATACAGTTCATCATACAAAACTATGGGTTTTAAAATGTGAATAGTTTATGCATCCAAAGTGCAATAGTAACACGAAATCAACTGTAATCTCAGATTACCTCAACTTTAGCAGAGAGCTGAGCTGGATATAATTTTAGCAACACATCAAATGATGTAGGTTGCAGCATCTTCAATAAACAATGTGCTGCACCATGCAATCCTCCACCTGATCTCAGCTATAACACTGTGGAGAGGCAATGAATGATGGGCAGACTTTTTCCTACAGAGGTGGAAAGAAAATCAAGTGTCACCTCAGCCAAGTTCCGTACAGCTCCTTCCGCCAATCAGAGCAGCAGCAGCAAATATTTTGCACTTGCCATGTCCAAACTTGAAAGGTGGTGGGGAGAAAATGCCTCATTAAAAAGGGAATGTGCTTACACTCAAGCCAATTTATAGTGCAAGACACTGCACAAACCATATTTAGCAGGATAACTAGAGTGAACATATAGCAATGGAAAATAATCCTGCTGCTAGCAGAACCAGACTTGACCCAGACACTACTTTAATGTCTGGACCGCCACATCTTATATAACAGCAGGAAGCTGCAACAAATAACATTCATTAGTAGTATTCACTGGGAGCACAATATGGGGAAAAGCAAAACGAGTCTGCCCATATGCTCCCTACACTGTACTTGTTGATGGCAGATAGCAAGAGCAATAAAAGGTAAACTATGCCAGCCATCTTTAGCAGTGTATGAAAGTAGTGTTATAACAACGTTTATATGTACTTCATATCAGTTATAGAACTGAAAAAACAAACTGATTTAACTTCAATCTTAAGATAATATACACAAATGCTCACAAACAATGTTCCCTCTAAAAATTTATTGTTGTGCGCAGCCAGTTTTTTCTATCCACGGTAACTTTAATTTTTTTGCGTGGCCACGCAGCGGTATTTGAGAGCTTGTGAGCGGCCTGCGCAGTACCTTAAAGATTGCTGTGTGCCCATACGCAGCTTAGAAGGAACATTGGACATAATGCTGATCTCCAAGTAGAAAACTTAATTAGATAATGACTGAGGAATAATAAAGTGGTGAACCTTTTTCTACAGATGGTCATACAGAGAGGCATTACTACCCCCTGCTGTCTGGTTAAAACACTACAAATGCTGCTGTAATTAATAGTTAACATAAACTGTTAACTAACGCAAATAAATCTGATATTTTTGTTAAACCAAAAAAATTGTGTTTGTTAACAGTTTATATTAAGTAAGCGGAAAATTAAATTTTTTCCAAGTTGTTCGACGGCAAGTATCATTTCTCTCTGTGCTTACCCAATTCTTAAGTTTTTATATACTCGGAAATACAGTAATAGTAAAACTGATCAAGGCCAATCATAAATTAGTGCTTCATACTGGCTGGCCAAACCTACAACATTAATTTTTAAACTGAGCATCTCATACTCTGGGTCTTTTTGCTTCCTGTTACTTACAATAGTTGTAATGACAAATAATCACAATAAGCATTTGTTAATTTTGCTTAGTTTAAAACTTTTAAGCTTACAACTCTAACCAGCATTACATATCTTTTTAGAAATTAAAATAATTACATCAGAGTATATCCTTTATGCCCAGCACCAGATCAAGCAAAGCACAATGCTTTTACTTACCCGATTGTCTATGAAAGTATGCTCCATGTACTGTGATGTTTTCCAAAAATGTCCTTGGCACAGATTATAGCACATGAACTTCAGAAGAATACTGGTTAATACCAATGCATGACTTTCCTAAGATGTTAGGTGAAAAAATACTTCTGTTTGATACAGTACCATCATACCCCTGGTTCTTCCCTTCCGTGTTCTTTCTCTTTCCAGACTAAATGCTATTTCTCCAGCTGCCCACTGCCTCAGCATGTTAAATGCCCTCAGGCTGCACAACAACGTTGCACAAGCATGCTCAGTAAAAGAAAACCTTTAACAGAGAAAAATATCCTGTCACTCGGGAATTTTTTAATCTCTGATTGCAACACAAGCCTGACAAGAGGTGGGGGAGGAAAATCAAACACGCTGTTTTTACAATGTCCTACCAGACTTAATTTAGTAGCTTATCAGTAAAATAAAGTGCTCTGGTATTAATTTGAAACAATTTATAACATTAAACACTCATCGATTGTGGTATTCACTCAAATATTGCTTCCTTTACTAGTCCAATTAGTATTTAGCCAGGTCAAACTTATATAAAAAAAGAAAAGAAAGACTTGCATTTCTGTAGCACTTTTCACAACCTCAGGATGTCCCAAAGTGCTTTACAGCCAATGAAGTACTTTTGAAGTGTAGTCACTGTTGTAATGTAGGAAATGGGGCAGCCAATTAGCGCACAGCAAGTTCCCACAAACAGCAATGTGATAATGACCAAATAATCTGTTCTTGTGATATTGATTGAGGGATAAATATTGGCCAGGACACCAGGGATAACTCCCCAGCTCTTCTTCGAAATAGTGCCCATGGGATCTTTTACGTCCACCTGAGAGGGCAGACGGGGTCTCGGTTTAAAGTCTCATCTGAAAGACGGCACCTCCGACAGTGCAGCTTTCCCTCAGCACTGTACTGGAGTGTCAGCCTAGATTTTTGTGCTCAAGTCTCTGAACTTGAACCCACGACCTTCTGACATCCTTCTTAAAAAAAGCAACAGATCACAAGGCAATATTGAATAGAGGCCAATATAGAAATCTCTATAATAATGCATTTTATTGTCCCTCTAAGATTTCAACAATTCAGTAAAATGTAACAGCCAAATTAATGTTTCAGGTGTAACCCTCCGTCATAATTGAAAAGGAATTAAAAATTAATAGCATTTAAAAAGAAACAGAACAAAGGGAAGAGGGAGGAAAGGGAAAAAATAGAGAAAGTAAAATGCTTAAAAAGTAAATATATTCAATGGCTTAAGTGATATTAACATGAGATGATAGGAAGAAGCATAATAAAATGAATGAAGAAGATAGTAAAAAGACACAGACAACATGTGAATAGCTAAGGTGGTAGGTAGGGTTACGGCAGGACTGAAATGGAAATGAGGAGGGCTGGCAAAGTGGGACAGAATTTAGCAGACTGAGTAGAAAGAGGCAGGTCAACGATCAGAGGTAGACTTCACCGATAGCATGGTGATCCGATGGAGGGTTTCCACACAGGCACAAACTCGCCTTACCCTCCCCCAAGAAACTCCACCATCAGGGCATTCTATCTCCTCCTTTGTGTGTGTGTCTGTTTTTCCTTTTCCTCCCCCTTCCTTTTTAAATCTGTTAATCTTTAAGATTTCCATTTCTGGTGAAGGGATAACAGCTGAAATTGAACAAGTCTGTTCTCGCCACAGATGCTGACTAGGTTTTATCATGAAATACGCAAAAGTGATACCTGGGGATTACTGTTCAAGACTGGGAAGGATATTAACAATATCACAAAATAAGTACTAATGAAGAAGGTCCGGGTTGGATCGGGTGGATGCGGGGAGGATGTTCCCGATGACGGGTGAGACGAGAACTAGGGGACATAGTCTTAGAATAAGGGGCTGCTCTTTCAAAACTGAGATGAGGAGGAACTACTTCACTCAGAGGGTGGTAGGTCCATGGAATATGCTGCCACAAAAAGCTGTAGAAGCTACAACATTAATTAAATTTAAAACAGAAATAGACAGTTTCCTAGAAGTAAAGGGCATTAAGGGTTACGGGGAGCGGGCAGGAATTTGGACATGAGTCTAGGTTCGGATCGGTCATGGCCCTGTGGGTAGTGGAGCGGGCCCAGGGACAGTGTAGCCTGATTCTGCTCCTATTTCGTGTGTGCAATTCTGTTAGATGCAGGAGATGGTTCTGTGATAGATAGTAGATTGGCGGTTAGGATCAGATCAGCCATGATCTTATTGAATGGCGGAGCAGGCTCGAGGGGCCGATTGGCCTACTCCTGCTCCTATTTCTTATGTTCTTATGTTCTTATGTAGAATGTTTCCAGCATTTTCCCTTTTTATTTCAATTTTCCAACAATTGCAGTTTTTTGCTTTGTTACTTAGATGTGTCAATGAGTGACTAGTATGCCAATATCAAGGGTTTAAGATTGACTTCAGGGTAGAGGATGTGAAAACCCCAGAATCATTTAAGGAACAACTAGGAGCCATGATAGAGATTGCTGGGATTTTATGAAGAATCAGCCAGAATGGGCCAAATGAGCCTCCTCATTAGTACTTATTTTGTGATATTGTTAATATCCTTCTCAGTCTTGAACAGTAATCCCCTGCATCATTAACAAAACTATTTCAAATTGGTCAAGTCGTGGTATGTATTAAGCCAATGGGGAGGAAGAGAGTGCAAGAAGACTGCAGTAAATATTTGAGTGATGTTTATCTAGCAAGGGATGATTTTAAAGCAGTTTTGCATATTTCCTGATAAAACTTAGTCCAGTGCGAAGAACTGACAGTCCAGAGCACAATCATCACAATCGCTCCACAATGGTCCACCTGGTGCTCTGGCACTATCAATAATAACACATTTATTTTTCTAATATAACCCAATTTTTGCCAATGGCAACCAACTGCCAATGGCACCCTAGGAAGCCCCCCTCATCTAAGCAGGGTTGGTACCTCAAGAGGATACTGGCACTGTGTCATTTACTTTACAGAGTTGTTCTTTTGGACAAAGATGTAAAATAAATTACATATAATTTTAATGAAGAACTAGGATTTAAATTTGTGATCTGCTTGAGGGTCAATCATTAGAGTTACAGGTGTGACATTTCATATTGAAGTACATAGAATACTTAAATTTTTTTAATTAAACATCGGGAACGGTAGCATAGTGGTTATGTTACTGGACTAGTAACCAGAAGCCTGGACTAATGATCCAGCGACGTGAGTTCAATACCCACCACGGCAGCTGGGGAATTTAAATTCAGTTAATTAAATAAATTTGGAATTAAAAAGCTAGTATCAGTAATGGTGACCATGAAACTATCGGATTGTCATAAAAACCCATCTGGCTCACTAAGGAAATCTGACTCCAGACCCACAGCAATGCCCTCTGAAATGGCCTAGCAAGTCACTCAGTTGTATAAAACCACTACAAGAAACAATAATAAGAATAAAACCAGACAGAGCACCTGGCATTGACCTCGGATGCAGCAACGGCACACCCAGCCCAGTCGACACTGCAAAGTCCTCCTCACCAACATCTGGGGACTTGTGCTATATGATAGAATTCTTCATTAAAATGGAGAGTGAAGTAGTTGACTCAGAGACTAGGGTACTGAATTTAAATAAAGGAAACTACGATGGTGTGAGTTGGCTAGGATGGATTGGGGAACGTTACTTAAAGGGTTGACGGTGGATAGGCAATGGCAAACATTTAAAGATCGAATGGATGAACGACAGAATTTGTTCATCCCTGTTTGGCATAAAAATAAAACAAAAAAGGTGACTCAACTGTGGCTAACAAGGGAAATTAGGGATAGCATAAGATCCAAGGAGAGGACATATAATTTGGCCAGAAAAAGCAGCAAATCTGAGGATTGGGAGCAGTTTAGGATTCGACAAAGGGATTAATTAAGAGGGGGAAAATAGAGTATGAGAGTAAGCTTGCAGGGAACATAAAAACTGACTGTAAAAGCTTCTATAGATATGTGAAGAGAAAAAGATTGGTGAAGTCAAGCGTAGGTCCCTTGCAGTCAGAATCAGGGGAATTTATAATGGGGAACAAAGAAATGGCAGACCAATTAAATACATACTTTGGTTCTGTCTTCACAAAGGAGGACACAAATAACCTCCCAGAGATGTTGGGGAACATAGGGTCTAATGAGAGGGAGTAATTGATGAAATCAGTATTTGTAGGGAAATTGACGGGATTGAAGGCCGATAAATCCCCAGGGCCTGATAATCTACATTCTAGGGTACTTAAGGAAGTGGCCCTAGAAATAGTAGATGCATTGCTGGTCATCTTCCAAAATTCTATGGACTCCGGAACAGTTCCCATGGATTGGAGGATAGCTAATGTAACACCACTATTTAAAAAAGGTGGTAGAGAGAAAACGGGGAATTATAGACCGGTAAGTCTGACATCGGTAGTGGGGAAAATGCTAGAGTCCATTATAAAAGATGTAATAGCAGAGCACTTGGAAAACAGTGACAGGATCGGACAAAGTCAACATGGATTTACAAAAGGTAAATCATGCTTGACTGATCTACTGGAATTTTTTGAGGATATAACTGGTAGAATAGATAAGGGAGAACCTGTGGATGTGGTGTATTTGGACTTTCAGAAGGCTTTCGATAAGGTCCCGCATAAGAGATTAGCGTGCAAAGTTAAAGCACATGGGATTGGGGGTAAGGTACTGTCTTGGATAGAGAACTGGTTGGCAGACAGGAAGCAAAGAGTTGGAATAAACAGGTCTTTTTCCAAGTGGCAGGCAGTGACTAGTGGGGTACCGCAGGGATCGGTGCTAGGACCCCAGCTATTCACAGTATATATTAATGATCTAGACGAGGGAACTAGATGTAATATCTCCAAGTTTGCAGATGACACAAAGCTGGGTGGGCGTGTGTGCTGTGAGGAGGATGCAGAGAAACTCCAGTATGATTTGGACAGGTTGGGTGATTGGGCAGATGCATGGCAAATGCAGTATAATGTGGCTAAATGCGAGGTTATCCACTTCGATGGCAAAAACAGGAAGACAGATTATTATCTGAACGGCAATAGATTGGGAAAAGGGGAAATGCAACGAGACCTGGGTGTCCTTGTGCACCAGTCGCTGAAGGTAAGCATGCAGGTGTAGCAGGCGGTTAAGAAGGCAAATGGTATGTTGGCCTTCATAGCGAGAGGATTCGAGTACAGGAGCAAGGATGTCTTGCTGCAGCTGTACAGGGCCTTGGTGAGACCACACCTTGAGTATTGTGTGCAGTTTTGGTCGCCTTATCTGAGGAAGGATGTTCTTGCCATGGAGAGAGTGCAGCGAAGATTCACCAGATTGATACCTGGGATGGCAGGAATGTCGTATGAAGAAAGATTGGGTCGATTAGGCTTATATTCGCTAGAGTTTCGAAGAATGAGAGGGGATCTCATTGAAACTTATAAAATTCTAACAGGACTAGACAGACTAGATGCAGGAAGGATGTTCCCGATGGCGGGGTGTCCAGAACCAGGGGTCACAGTCTAAGGACTGAGATAAGGAGGGATTTCTTCACCCAGAGAGTGGTGAACCTGTGGAATTCTCTACCACACAAGGCAGTTGAGGCCAATTCATTAAATATATTCAAGAAGGAGTTAGATATATTTTTTAAGACTAAAGGGATCAAGGGATATGGGGAGAAAGCAGGGACAGGGTACTGAATTTGGATGATCAGCTATGATCTCATTAAATGGCGGAACAGGCTCGAGGGGCCGAATAGCCTACTCCTGCTCCTATCTTCTATGTTTCTCTGTTTTAATTGGGAGAGCTGTTCCACAGACTAGTCAAACAACAGCCTGATATAGTCATACTCATAGAATCATACCTTTACAGCCAATGTCCCAAACTCCTCCATCACCATCCCTGGGGTGGCGGCACAGTGGTGCACTGTCAGGATAGGAGTGGCCTTGGAAGTCCTCAACGGTGACTCCGGATCCCATGAAGTCTCATGCCTTCAGGTCAGGCATGGGCAAGGAAACCTCTTGCTGATTACCGCCCTCCCTCAGCTGATGAATCAGTACTCCTCCATGTTAAACACCACTTGGAAGAAGCACTGAGAGTAGCAAGGGCACAGAATGTACTCTGGGTGGGGGGACTTCAATGTCCATCACCAAGAGTGGCTCATTAGCACCACTACTGACCGAGCCGGTCAAGTCCTGAAGGACATAGCTGCCAATCTGGGCCTGCGACAGGTGGTGAAAGAACCAACACGAGGGAAAAACCTACTTGACCTCACCAATCTACCTGTCGCAGATGCATCTGTCCATGACAGCATTGGTAGCAGTGACCACCGCGGAGACGAAGTCCTGTCTTTTCACTGAGGACACCCTGCATCGTGTTGTGTGGCATTACCACCATGCTAAATGGGACAGATCTAGCAGCTCCGAACTGGGCATCCATGAGGCGCTGTGGGCAGAATTGTATTCCTCCACAATCTGTAACCTCATGGCCCAGCCTATCCCTCACTCTACCATTACCATCAAGCCAAGGGACCAACCCTGGTTCAATAAGGAGTGTAGAGGAGCAGCACCAGGCGTACCCAAGAATGAGGTGCCAACTTGGGGAAGTTGCAACACAGGACCAAATGCATGCTAAAAACGGAATCAACATACTATAGACAGGGCTAACAGATCAGATCAAAGCTCTGCAGTCCTGCCACACCCAGTCGTCAATGGTGGTGGACAATTAAACAACTAACGGGAGGAGGAGGAGGCTCCATGAATATCCCCATCCTCAATGATGGTGGAGCCCAGCACGTTGAGTGCAAAAGACAAGGCTGAAGTCTTTGCAACCATCTTCAGCCAGAAGTGCCGAGTGGATGATCCATATCGGCCTCCTCCTGAGGTCCTCATCATCACAGTAGCCAGTCTTCAGCCAATTCGATTCACTCCACGTGATATCAAGAAACAGCTGAGCGCACTGGATACAGCAAAGGCTATGGGCCCCGACAACATCCTGGCTATCGTGCTGAAGACTTGTGCTCCAAAACTAGCTGCGTCTCTAGCCAAGCTGTTCCAGTACAGCTACAACACTGGCATCTATCCGACAATGTGGAAAACTGCCCAGGTATGTCCTGTCCACAAAAAGCAGGACAAATCCAATCCGGCCAATTACCGTCCCATCAGTCTACTCTCAATCATTAGCAAACTGATGGAAGGTGTCATCGACAGTGCTATCAAGCGGCACTTGCTCACCAATACCCAGTTTGGGTTCTGCCAACACCATTCGGCTCCAGAACTCATTAAAGCCTTGGTCCAAACATGGACAAAAAAGCTGAATCCAGAGGTGAGGTGAGAGTGACTGCCCTTGACATTAAGGCAGCATTTGACCGAGTGTGGCATCAAGGAGCCCTAATAAAACTGAAGTCAATGGGAATCGGGGGGAAAACTCTCCACTGGCTGGAGTCATACCTAACACAAAGGAAGATGGTTCTGGTGGTTGGAGGTCAATCATCCCAGCCCCAGGACATCGCTGCAGGAGTTCCTCAGTCCTAGGCCCAACCATCTTCAGCTGCTTCATCAATGACCTTCCCTCCAACATAAGGTCAGAAATGGAGATGTTCGCTGATGACTGCAGTGTTCAGTGCTATTCACAACTCCTCAGATAATGAAGCAGTCTATGCCCGCATGCAACAAGACCTGGTCGACTTTCAGGCTTGGGCTGATAACTGGCAGGTAACATTCGTGCCAGTCAATTACTATCTCCAACAAGCGAGCGTCTAACCACCACCCCTTGACATTCAACGGCATTACCATCGCAGAATCCCCCACCATCAATATCCTGGGGGTCACCATTGACAAGAAACTTAACTTGACCAGCCACATAAATACTGTGGCAACAAGAGCAGGTCAGAGGCTAGGTATTCTGCAGCGAGTGTCTCACCTCCTGACTCCCCAAAGCCTGTCCACCATCTACAAGGCACAAGTCAGGAGTGTGATGGAATACTCTCCACTTGCCTGGATGAGTGCAGCACCAACAACACTCAAGAGGCTTGACACCATCCAGGACAAAGCAGCCCGCTTGATTGGCACCCCATCCACCACCTTAAACATTCACTCCCTCCACCACCGGCGTACCGTGGCTGCAGTGTGTACCATCTACAAGATGCACTGCAGCAACTCGCCAAGGCTTCTTCGGCAGCACCTCCCAAACCCACGACCTCTACCACCTAGAAGGACAAGGGCAGCAGGCGTATAGGAACACCACCACCTCCAAGTTCCCCTCCAAGTCACACACCATCCTGACTTGGAAGTATATTGCCGTTCCTTCATCATCGCTGGGTCAAAATCCTGGAACTCCCTCAACAACTCTGTGGGAGTACCTTCACCACACGGACTGCAGCGGTTCAAGGCGACGGCTCACCACCACCTTCTCAAGGGCAACTAGGGATGGGCAATAAATGCTGACCTTGCCAGCGACGCCCACATCCCATGAATGAATAAAAAAATTATCAAATGTTACCAATTTTTCAATTCCATCTTATAAATAAATTAAAACCTGAATACTTCAAAGAGGGCACATACAACTCTATTTGAATAATGATTATCTTAGCACAGTCCTGGATGGAATAACATGTTCTGAAGAGAATTAATGTCAGAAGATGCCAAAATTAACTAGTTAAGACAGTGCTCATCAATAAGGAGCTTTTCCTAGCAACATGCGCAAGATCTCTAAGTGATCAGTTTTACAATTGCTTATTATTTCTCTGGCAGGTATTGCACACAATACAATTACAGATGAGGAAGGCCATCTTAATTCATGCATCTAGAAAGTTCCTAAAGTCTCTTCATTGTAGCAGCCCATTATTTCTTAAATGATTCCGGGTTCTTTTCCTCCACCACTATCTGGAAGCCCATTCCATTTGTTAAGGGTGATTGATGGTCCATTAACCAAATTTTCCATTTGAGTAGCAGCTCAAAAGATCAGTGGCTTTACAAGAAATAGTAAAACATGCACATTTAAACATAAGAACATAAGAAATAAGAGCAGGAGTCGGCCATACGGCCCCTCGAGCCTGCTCCGCCATTCAAAAAGATCATGGCTGATCATCGACCTCAACTCCACTTTCCCGCCCGATCTCCATATCCCTTGATTCCCCTCGAGTCCAAAAATCTATCTATCTCAGCCTTGAATTTACTCAACGACTCAGCATTCACAGCCCTCGAGGGTAGAGAATTCCAAAGATTCACAACCCTCTGAGTGAAGGAATTAGAACATAGAACATAGAACAGTACAGCACAGTACAGGCCCTTCGGCCCTCGATGTTGTGCCGAGCATTGTCCGAGACCAAGATCAAGCTATCACACTCCCTATCACTCTGGTGTGCTACATGTGCTTATCCAATAACCGCTTGAAAGTTCCTAAAGTGTCCGACTCCACTATCACAGCAGGCAGTCCATTCCACACCCCAACCACTCTCTGAGTAAAGAATCTACCTCGGACATCCCTTCTATATCTCCCCCCATGCACCTTATAGTTATGCCCCCTTGTAACAGCTGCCTCTACCCGAGGAAATAGTCTCTGAACATCCACTCTATCTATCCCCCTCATCATCTTATAAACCTCTATTAAGTCGCCTCTCATCCTCCTCCGCTCTAAAGAGAAAAGCCCCAACTCCCTCAATCTTTCCTCATAAGACCTCCCCCCCAAACCAGGCAGCATCCTGGTAAATCTCCTTTGCACTCTTTCCAATGCTTCCACGTCCTTCCTATAGTGAGGTGACCAGAACTGCACACAATATTCCAAATGTGGTCTCACCAAGGTCCTGTACAGTTGCAGCATAACCTCACGGTTCTTAAACTCAAACCCTCTGTTAATAAACGCCAACACACCATAGGCCTTCTTTACTGCTCTATCCACTTGAGTGGCAACCTTCAGAGATCTGTGGATATGAACCCCCAGATCCCTCTGCTCCTCCATGTTCCTCAGAACCCTGCCGTTGACCCTGTAATCCTTATTCACATTTGCCCTACCAAAATGAATCACCTCGCACTTATCAGGGTTAAATTCCATCTGCCATTTTTCAGCCCAGCTCTGCATCCTATCAATGTCTCTTTGCAGCCTACAACTGCCCTCCACCTCATCCACTACTCCACCAATCTTGGTGTCATCAGCAAATTCCTCCTCATCTCAGTCTTAAATGGCCTACCCCTTATCCTGAGACTATGCCCCCTGGTTCTAGACACTCCAGCCAGGGGAAACAACCTCTCAGTATCTACCCTGTCAATCCCCTTCAGAATCTTGTATGTTTCAATGAGATCACCTCTTATTCTTCTAAACTCCAGAGAGCATAGGCCCATTCTACACAATCTCATCATAGGACAGCCCTCTCATCCCTGGAATCAATCTAGTGAGCCTCCAAGGCAAGTATATCCTTCCTTAGATAAGGAGACCAGAACTGTGCACAGTACTCCAGGTGTGGTCTCACCAAGGCCCTGTAAAATTGTAGCAAGACTTCCTTACTCTTATACTCCAACCCTCTTGCAATAAAGGCCAACGTGCCATTTGCCTTCCTTATTGCTTGCTGTACCTGCATGCTAGCTTTCTGTGTTTCTTGCACGAGGACACCTAAATCTCTCTGAACACCAACATTTGAAAGTTTCTCACCATTTAAAAGATATTCTGTTTTTCTATTCTTCCTACCAAAGTGAATAACCTCACATTTCCCTACATTATACTCCATCTGCCACCTTACTGCCCAATCACTTAGTCTATCTATATCCCTTTGCAGACTCTGTGTTCTCCTCACAGTTTACTGTCCCACCTAGCTTTGTATCATCAGCAAACTTGGATACATTACACTCGGTCCCTTCATCTAGGTCATTAATATAGATTGTAAATAGCTGAGGCCCCAACACTGATCCTTGCGGCACCCCACTAGTTACAGCCTGCCAACCTGAAAAAGATCCGTTTATCCTTACTCTCTGTTTTCTGTCCGTTAACCAATCCTCTATCCATGCTACTATATTACCCCCAACCCCATGAGCCCTAATCTTGTGTAATAATCTTTTATGTGGCACCTTATCGAATGCCTTTTGGAAATCCAAATATACTACAGTTCTTAAACAGTTTAACTAATTCTAAATGAGTCACATCATTCCACATCAATCAGGAAAAACAGTGTGACACAAGGCTTTTCAACTGCCAAAGCTTACAACCAAATCTACTCATATACAGAGGAACTGCCTAGTGTCAACGTTATCAGGCACATTATCTGTTTAAAAACCCACAGCAGTTACACTTCTACATGTTTCTGTAAAATCAATAGCGATGATAAGTTGTAAAGGCTAAAGAACACAGAAAGGTTCTTATGTTTAAACCAAAGCATGTGTGATTTATAACATTTATTGATTGAGTCTTTCATTTTTGAATATGTAGTTTAGTCTCGGAATAAGAAGTCAGACATTTAGGACTGAGATGAGAAGAAATTTCTTCATACAAAGGGATGTGAATCTTCGGAATTCTCTATCCCAAAGTGCTGTGGATGCTCAGTTGTTGAGTATATTCCAGGCTGAGATCGATAGATTTTGGACACTAAGGGAACCAAGGGATATGGGGATAGTGCGGGAAGGTGGAGTTGAGGTAGAAGATCAGTCATGATCTTACTGAATGGTGGAGCAGGCTTGAAGGGTCAAATGGCCTACTCCTGCTCCTATTTCTTATGTTCTTAGTTGCTCCATTCGCTTGACTGTAGCTTCATAATTTTGTAACTTGTTGGGAAGTCTTAAGACTACTTGCAAAAAAAATGATCAAACATTAAATGTTATCTTCAGAAATGAATAGTTTCTTTTGCCTGTTTACTTTCAGTTGATCAGTATTATTACTGCAGAGTACAACAGGAACCTCACCAACACCTCAGTTGTCGTTAGCACATTTAAAAAAATTGCAGGTGGAAATCAAAAAACAAACACAAAACAAACCCAAGCAGTGCTTGACACATTATTATTTTATATCCGCTAAATAGATTTATTCAGCTTTTCAGTGCAACAATAGGAAGATTTAAAACCATGGAACCAAAGAATGGAATTTCAGCAGTTTCACAGGAGGGAATTTTCAATAATTAGACTACGCACTCAGCTGCCAATAATAAGTGTTTGTACAGCAGTGCAAAGCACATTTGTGAGCAACTAATCTCATATAAATAAATAAAACCGCTGCTTTTGGTCTTTCATGTTTACTGCACATCTGGGGCTAAACTGAAAATGTCAGGCAAATGGGATTTTTGACAGACTGTTAAGCAGCTTGCCCTACCACATAAAAAAACAAAATCCAATCCCAAACTGGAGTCTGAGTATTTTCTTTATTTACCCCCTCACCTGAATGCAAACCAGTAATAAAAAGGCAAATTGTAATTGGCAGAAAGAGGTATCTCGAGAAACTATATCAAGATAGGCAAGAGATTGGCCATATAAGCTAATTTTTCAACGGTGAGATACTCACAAAGGCACACCGGAAGGCTAGTTTTACGAAAAGACTAATTAATTTGTAAATATTGTCAGTTTGTTTCATCTACATTCTTTTTTGTTTCTAATTGTCTAAATTGTAATACTGCCAATATTTTGCTGATAAACATCAACGAAGAGTCCTTGTGGTCCAAATAAGGCAGTGTTAGTGGCTGTAGTACACGATAGGAGGGATCATAATCCACTGCGCCCAGCAGACACCAGGCGGAACGGGAGTTAAAATCAAACGGGACTTTTCCTGCTCCAATACCACCGCGCAGCGATTATATATAAACTAATTGGGGACCTATCGCTCAGATTGGACCCCGAGGCAATCTGAATGGTCTAGTGGCCAGAGCGACTACCGTGGTCGCTGTGACCAGTGAAAGTTGCTCGACACCTAGCGGAGGCGCCACAAGGTAAGTAAAAAATACTTTTCTTTGTGGGCCTCTGCCGCCCCGGGCTCCCCTCCCTCCCCACCCGCGGAGCCCATTGACCGATAGGCGGCCTCCAGCCTGCCTGATCTTTGCCTGGAGGCAGTCAGCCAGCCACCTCTTTAGGCTGGCAGCTAGCCGGCTGGATATTTACGATGCCCAGCCATTAAAATCGGCCGAGACTCCCGGGCGGGAGTTCGGTGTCTCCCCCAGCTTTCTGTCCGGGAGTTAAAATCCACGCTATTGTCAAACTATTTCATATCTGCATTGGGCAACAGAGTTCTTGCATTGGACCACAGAATTTTTAAACTTACCTCCAAGTCATCCAAGGACCGGGTTATACTGAAACGTTTTGATCTTCCATATGATCGCCTAACAGAAGAACGTTGGGGAGCTTGTGGGAATCCGACTGAAATTCCATAAAACTTTGCACCCTGAAAAATGAAACAAAATATACAGAATCAGTATCATACTGTAATTTGTAAAATTGAAAAGCAAGCTTCCATAATAGCATAGTGGATAAATGTATTGCATGTGTGGTACTAAGCTAAACAGACCAGGAATACGCAAATTTAATCCTGATTTGTCCTAAATTACACAATCTCAGTCTAAAAGGTGGCTGAGACATTCCAGGTTTGGGAGAGGAAAAACTAGACAAGGTTTCCTTTCCTGACAAGGTTCCTGGTAAGTATCAGTCTGGCCTCAGTGGGTAGCGCTCTCACCTCGCAGTCAAAAGGTCATGGGTTCAAGTTCCACTCCAGAGGTTTGAGCACATAATCTCAGCTGACACAGTGGTACCGTCTTTCAGATGAGACGTTAAACCGAGGATCTGTACACCTCTTAGGTAGACATAAAAGATTCTATGGCACTATTCGAAGAAGTGCGGGTGAGTTCTCCCACTGACTGGCCAACATTTATCCCTCAACCAACATCACTAAAACAGATTATCCATTTTACAGCGATGTCCACATCCCGAATAAATAAAAAAAACGTTTCTCCTGCTCTTTGTGTTAAACTTCTTATGCATAAGCCTACTATTTTGTCCTTGTACAAGTCACTGGTCAGGCCTCAGGTTGTGGGTGATACTGAGGCTTTGGAAAGGGTGCAAAGGAGGGACACTAGACTAATTCCCAGGAAAAGAACCAGCTTGTACTGAACATTGTTTTCTTTACATTATACTACAGAAAATGTTTTTTTTAAAAACTTATATTTGAAATGCTATGCTTAAGTTATTCCATACTGAGGTGGTGGTGATGTGCTATGCTACTGAATGCCAAGGTGCAGATTCATACTTGCTACTCCCCATGCAGCAAATTTTTAATCTTATCTAAAACTTCTGGACAAACACAGACAGGGGAAAAACAAAGGGCAAGTCAAATCCTGCCAGTCTTACTCACTTCATGGCAACCAGCTCGGGGGCCCAATCAGGAGAGAATACAGCAAACTGTCTGCCTACTGTCTCCACTGGGAATGATATATGGAAAGACTAGCAAAAAAGGCTTATTTTATTGCATGAAAAATGGGTATTTATTTTTACATGCTACAACTTTCTGGTCAAATTGTTCTTGGACAGCATGATTTGATGAACAAATCCCAGCTTCTACTTTATACATGACCAACACCCACCGCCCAGCAAAAAAAATACTAACAAATACATTTTATTGTTTTATTACAATGACATCTGTAGAATGAAGTTTTAAGCAAATCAAAAGTGTTATAAAATGCCCAAAGCAACTAGCTAGATTCAAACAGATTTAATTAAATTTCTCTCAACTAGTCACCACACCTAAATTTTTAATACATTTTCAGAGCAACACAAACAGAAGCAAACAAGAGTATAATAGGTCAACAATTCACATCGCCAAATCGCCAAGTAACATTTGCATCACACAAATGCCAGGCAATGACCATCTAGAGAGAGTCTAGCCACCTCTCCATGACATTCAATGGGATTACCATCTCCAAATGCCCCACCATCAACATCCTGGGGGTCACCATTGACCAGGAACCTAACTGGACCAGCCACATAAATATTGTGGCTACAAGAGCAGGTCAGAGGCTAGGTATTCTGCGGCAAGTGTCTCACCTCCTGACTCCCCAAAGTCTGTCCACTATCTACAAGGCACAAGTAAGGAGTGTGATGGAATACTCTCCACTTGCCTGGATGAGTGCAGCTCCAACAACACTCAAGAAGCTCGACACCATCCAGGACAAAGCAACCTGCTTGATTAGCACCCCATCCACCACCTTAAACATTCACTCCCTCCACCACCGGCGCACTGTGGCTGCAGGGTGCACCATCTACAAGATGCACTGCAGCAACACGCCAAGGCTTCTTCGACAGCACCTCCCAAACCCGCGACCTCTACCACCTAGAAGGAGTGTGATGGAATACTCTCCATTTGCCTGGATGAGTGCAGCTCCAACAATACTCAAGAAGCTCGACACCATCCATGACAAAGCAGCCCACTTGATTGGCACTCCATCGACCACCTTAAATATTCACTCGATCCACCACCGGTACACATTGGCTGCAGTGTGTACCATCTACAAGACGCACTGCAGCAACTTGCCAAGGCTTCTTCAGCAACACCTCCCAAACCCGCGATCTATACCACCTAGAAGAACAAGGGCAGCAGGCGCATGGGAACACCATCACCTCCAAGTTCCACACCATTCTGACTTGGAAATACATCACCGTTTCTTCATCGTCGCTGGGTCAAAATCCTGGAACTCCCTCCCTAACAGCACTGTGGGAGTACCTTCACCACACTGACTGCAGCGGTTCAAGGCGAATGCTCACCATCCCTAGTTGGGCCAAATGGCCTCTTTCTGTGCTGCAATTCTGTGTAATTCTATGTAACCTGCTGTCCTTACCTGGTCTGAACTACATCATTTGGATAGAGTAAATAAGGAGAAACTGTTTCCACTGCAGAAGGGTTGGTAACGAGAGGACACAGATTTAAGATAATCGGCAAAAGAACCAGAGGGGAGAGAAGGAAAAAGGTTTTTGTAGCAGCAAGTTGTTGTGATCTGGAATGCGTTGCCTGAAAGGGTGGTGGAAGCAGATTCAATTGTAACTTTCAAAAGGGAAATTGGACAAATACTTGAAGGGGAAAAATTTGCAGGGCTATGGGGGAAAGAGCAGAGTGGGGTGGGACTAATTGGATAGCTTTTTCAAAGAGCTGGCACAGGGACGATGGGCCGAATGGCCTCCTTCTAGTGATGTAATATTCTATTCTATTCTATAACTGATTTCATGTTTAGGTAAAATATGTAACTGTTATAGCGTTGGAATACAAAGAAGCTCATATTAACTCTGTTACACTAGGATCCTAGAAGTACTTTAACAAGCTCTTCTATCTTCTTACCAAAAACCAGAAAACTTTTTGCACGGTTTAGTAAAGCAACATTACAAAAATGTTTGAATTCACTAAGTCAATGCCACTGTTCATAATGGTGCCATCTAGTGGAGCAGCCATATAATGGTAATACTCGTTTCCATTATTTGCTGTCATTAATGTTCAAAGATATTTACTAATTCAGCAGAATCATGTTTGAATGGCGGGGATGTTATTAGTAAATCTCTGTAAATATGCACGCTCTCAAACTGCTTTAATGAAGGGGAATAGTATTCTAGTAAATTAGCACATAATTCTCAATACATAAAGGGATTCTCATAGATTAGCAACACTATAGAGTTTGCATCAATTCAAAGCAGGTTATGGCTTCACATCGATGCAAGCCATATATTCAGTTTGGTGTGACGTTGCCCAAGTTGCATTTAGGCATGAGGTGCAAAATCATTTGCGGGCGGTATATCTCTAGCCAACTGTCCACAGGTTCCTTTGGGATAACCATGCCTTTTGGGACTGGGCAGATGAACAGCAGTCTTTTCCAGTTCTGTACTTCCACATATAGGGTCACTAATAATTAACCATGTTTTATGCTTTAAAATGCTAGTTACAGGCAGCATGTAGCAAACATTTTGTGCAGACTCGTGCCCTCAAGAGACCATAGTGAGGTTTTGCTCCAATGGGATCAGGAATGGGGAGTTACCAGGATATACTTCTTATAACCATATTTAACTAGAAACCATCTTAAACATTTTTGGCCTGGAACTTGCAGTCCTGATGACGGCGAACTTGCAGCGTTCACATCATTTCGCCTTTGAAACTGACCGCGACGTCAGGATTTATGTGCAGCCTAAAGCAGAAATCCTGAAGTTACAGTCTGTCATTCACTGCTCCTCCACAGGCTGTGCTGTGGATCTCCCCCACACCCTCACAGAGCCGGCAATCAGTGAAATCACTGATCTGATGAAAACTTCCCCTCTTCCGAATAAATATCACTGTTAGAAACCCCATAAAAAGTTAGACCCATTCAAATGAGGTGTAACTGGGCTTTTACCAGCGATCTGAGTAATAACTACTGTTAAACAAATGTTATGGTCCTGAAAAACTAATTTTAATTTTGTGGCGTGTCAAATTTATTCATTTTAATAAAAAAATAAAGTTTTAAAATTTAAAAAAAAAGTTTGTTCATCTTTATTTCAGGTTTTCCTTTTCCCCATGTGAGAGCCCCAATCTTTGATTTTCTCTTTATAACATATTTTAAAAATTAGAATCAAAGGAATTTACTCACTTCCTAGGTCTCGGTCTGTGAGAATTCTGCATTGTGATTGGCTTCTGAGACAACTTGTTGACATCACGGCAGCCCGCAATATGGGATTCCAACTATACTACGTTGATTTGAATTGCACGTCGGAAAAGTCGAACTTCTCGCCACAGAGATCGCGAGATCTTTGTGGGAAACTTACTTCAGGGCCAGCAGCGAACGCCTTTGCTTCGCCGCTGACTGCAAATTACGGGCCAATACTTCTGTTATTAGTTGGCACTGAGCTCTGAAAACTTCAATTAAGCACAATCACAACATGATGGGGTTCAATAAAATAGTATCTATGTGCATATGCATTCAATTGTTACAAAATGTATTGTAGTGTAATGATAAGGTTGTATGGATAAGTTTTCATAAGTGCTAATTAGTGACTGTAGTGTTCATTTGTGTATCTTTTTTTTTAATTGTCTTTTTTTTAATGCTTGTTGACTGTTGTCAGTGCTAAGGAATGGAATTAGTTTCCATTTTGAGCATCCAGTGTTGGCATTAAGCTCTCCCAGGCCAGGCATTGCATATCTGTTAAAGCTTCAACCCAACACTGTGTCAGCTGTGGCTCAGTGGGTAGCACTCTCGGCTCTGAGTCAGAAGGTTTGTGGGTTCAAGTCCCACTTCAGAGACTTGAGCACAAAAATCTAGGCTGACACTCCAGTGCAGTACTGAAGGAATGCTGCACTGTCAGAGGTGCTGCCTTTCGGATGAGACATTAAACCGAGGCCATGCCTACTCTCTCAGGTGGATGTAAAAGATCCCATGGTACTATTTCAAAGAAGAACAGGAGAGTTATCCTTGGTGTCCTGGCCAATATTTATCCCTCAATCAAAAAAACAGATAATCTGGTCATTATCACATTGCTGTTTATGGGAGCTTGCTGAGTGCAAATTGGCTGCTGCATTTCCTACATTACAACAGTGACTACACTTCAAAAAAAAGTACTTCATTAGCTGTAAAGTGCTTTGGGACATCCAGTGGTCGTGAAAGGCGCTATAAAAATGCAAGTCATTCAACACTGTACTGTGACCCTGCCCATACCTCATAACCATTCCCACACTACACTGGGGTGCATTAGAATCAGGAAGAAAATATACCCACAAATTTGAAACAAGATTCTTTTTTCATTTGCGAGTGATGCTGCAAAGGCCACATATATGGTTCATCCCCAATTGCCTTGAAAAGTTGATAGTGCGTCTTCTCTGAACTGCTGCAGTTCTTCTGATGATAGAGCTTCCAAAATGGTGGGGGGTTTTATTCGTTCATGGGATGTGGGTGTCGCTGGCAAGGCCGGCATTTATTGCCCATCCCTAGTTGCCCTTGAGAAGGTGGTGGTGAGCTGCCTTCTTGAACCGCTGCAGTCCGTGTGGTGAAGGTACTCCCACAGTGCTGTTAGGGAGGGAGTTCCAGGATTTTGACCCAGCGACGATGAAGGAACGGCAATATACTTCCACGTCAGGAGGGTATGTGACTTGGAGGGGAACGTCGAGGTGGTGGTGTTCCCATGCGCCTGCTGCCCTTGTCCTTCTAGGTGGTTGAGGTCGCAGGTTTGGGAGGTGTTGCCGAAGAAGCCTTGGCGAACTGTTGCAGTGCATCTTGTAGATGGTACACACTGCTGCCACGGTACACCGGTGGTGGAGGGAGTGAATATTTAAGGTGGTCGATGGGGTGCCAATCAAGCGGGCTGCTTTATCTTGGATGGTGTCGAGTTTCTTGAGTGTTGTTGGAGCTGCACTCAACCAGGCAAGTGGAGAGTATTCCATCACACTCCTGACTTGTGCCTTGTAGCTGGTGGAAAGGCTTTGGGGAGTCAGAAGGTGAGACACTCGCCACAGAATACCCAGCCTCTGACCTGCTCTTGTTGCCACAGTATTTATGTGGCTGGTCCAGTTAAGTTTCTGGTCAATGGCGACCCCCCCCAGGATATTGATGGTGGGGGATTCGGCGATGGTAATGTCGTTGAACGTCATGGGGCGGTGGTTAAACGCTCGTTTGTTGGAGATATTCATTGCCTGGCATTTGTGTGGTGTGAATGTTAGGTAGAGAATAACCCAGCAGCGAAGGAACAGCAATATATGTCCAAGTCAGGATGGTGTGCGACTTGCTGATGTTTCCAGGACATTGGTCATTCTCAGTGGTAGAGGTCGTAGGGGAGGGCAGCCAGGGTCTCATCCAAAAGACAGCACGGTGTCTCCTTTCATCACTTTACTCATGATTGGGAGAAGGCTGATAGGGTGATAACTTGCCCAATTAGATTTGTACTGTTTTTTGTGGCTCAGACATACCTGGGCAATCTTCCACGTTGTCAGGTAGATATCAGTGTCATATTGGAACAATTTGGTTAGGGGAACGGTTCAGAGTCAATGTTGAGGACTCCCAGGGACACTCTCTCCGGACTATGTCACTGTGACAACCCCGCCCCCCCTCCCCCCATGTGTCCATCCTTTTGGTGAAACAGGACATACTCGGGTGATGGAGGAGTCTAAGATGTTGGATGATATAGATAATTCTGTGAGTATAGCTAAGGCATGCTGCTGCTCAACTAGTCTGTGGGGCAGCTTTCCCAACTTGGACACCATCCCCCTGACGTTCGTGGGGAGGACTGTGCAGGATCAACTGTGATAAAATTGCTGTAGTCTTATCCTGATACAATGCCTGGGTCGTTGCAAATAGATCCACCCAATTTTCTTATTGAACTTTGTAGCAATTGTTTACAACTCGGTGGCTTGCTAGGCCACTTCAGAGAGTATCAAGAATCAACCACCGAATGTGAGGACTGGAGCCACCAGTAGGACAGACCAGTTCAGGGTGAACCGGTTGGGTTTTTATGACAATCCGGAAGCACTCATACAATAGCAAAATACTGCGGATGCTGGAAATCTGAAACAACAACAGAAAATGCTGAAAACACTCAGCAGGTCAGACAGCATCGTGGAGAGAGAAACAAAGTTAACGTTTCAGGTCGATGACCCTTTGTCAGAACTGGAAAAAGTTAGTGAAGTAACAGATTTTTAAGCAAGTGTGAAGCAGGGGCAGGGGGGAGGGGAGGAAAGAACAAAGGGAAGATCTGTGATAGGATGGAAGGCAGGAGAGATTAAGAGACAAAAGGGATGATGGTGCAAGGCAAAAGGAGATGGTAATGGGACAAGTTAAGAAACAAAAGATGACTCTAGATGAAGTGTAAATGACAATGGCAGAATCATCAACAGCTGCCATGTGAGAGAAAAAAGAGAAAACATAGGGGCCGAGGTTATAGTCTGAAATTGCTGCTTTCATGATGCTAGCCACAAATTACCAGATTTTATTCAATTCAACTTCATAATTTGCCATGGGATTTGAACTCACGGCCCATGGGTTGCTAATTCAGCACTATAAACTATTAAGTTACAGTACTTTGTTATATCAAAACTACAGACACTTCTCTGCTTTCACAACTCCTTATACAAGAGTTTTTATAATATTAACCCTTCTCATATTATGGAACAGCTATGATGTGATTGATATTGATGGTGAGAGACAAGAGAAATGATGATAAGAAATCAAGTGGCACTTATAGGCAAGTGTAATTTTTCAAGTTGCATATTTTATTTTAACCATTTTAATAGAAGTGTAACTGAATGAAGAATGCAAACCGGGTGGTGCAGTGGGGTGGTAAACTGCCCTTTCACGTGCAGGACCCGGGGGCAAATCCAGTTAGACTGTTGGGATATCTTCTCCAATTGCTGGCTGCACGGGTCCCACATGAAATGAGTCGAGGGCCTAGTCTCAACTCGATTATTCAGGTGCATAGTTCTGCATAACTGCCTAAAATTTGGCACAAATTTGCAACTTCTCTCAAAGATAGTTGATATGTGAACTGGAAAGGTCATATCGTTAGGTTTTCTGCAGTTAAGGTGCAATGGGGGAGGGGTGGAAAGAGGAAAATTAGCTTTATTCTGCATCTGACTGTTATTACTGAACTTGGAAGCAATAAGAATCTGTATTTTTTTATTGAACAAGGTCTACACACGTTATTGGGTCATGAGGCATTGCAGGTTACAGGGCACTTGCAAATACATTCACTGAAGAAGGCAGATCCGTACAATTGGGTGGCACTAGGAATGAAGTGCCACCAGAGCCGAGGTCATTCTTCGACACAGGGCTCAGATTAAGCGACGGATAAGGCAATCAGGGTCTTGCTGGGCACTTGGTGTGTGCAAAATATCAGTCCTGTGTTATACTTGCAGGAGTGTAGGTAGGCTAAGGAGTGCTAATGATTCTCCAGTCATTCCAGGTTTTCATCAACTGACTATTAGGGACAGTAGTTGGAGCAGAATGTCTCTAGAAAGTGGCCCACACCTCCTGATGGCTCCAAATGCAGTCTGTGCATTACGTGCTCAATACCCTGCATATGTTGGAGGAGGGTTGCAGCCTCATCTGAGGGATACACCAATTCACTGCCAGAACAGCATTGAGCAAGCTCATCCACTGTGATGACCTATTGCCAAAAAGCTTGGGTAAAGGAGACATGGGCAATTCTAAGGTTCCAATAAATTCCAAACTTCACGCAGAAAGCAGGAGGCATGGAATGAATTAGAACGTGTCTGAGTATAGAAGAGACTAGATTCAATCTCCAAACTGGGTTGAGGTTGCTTATCTCAGTCACAGTGGTAGGAATGCTACAATTAGTTACAGCTGTGGGCCGAGAGCAAGGTTGGAGGGGGGGGGTGTGGAATTAAAAAAAAAATCAGCCAAGGTTCCTGCTCCTGATTATTTAGGGGCCGCTGCTGGTAGTTGCCTTTTATTAGGGAGCACCCCAAAGTTATACAGGCTTTTTGTATGTTGGCTCCTTGCTGGGGTACCTATTTTGATGAACCAATAAGGGTGATACTGGGTTAACCCCAGGTTGATCAAACAAGAATCAGCACAACAAGTGCCCCTTTTAGGGCACCACTAATATAGGAAAGAAACATATGGTCCAATCAAATTAAAACAAGCTCGACATAAGTAATATTGCCGCAGTGTCACCAGACAGGAATGAATACCGTTATGGCAAGTGCCCTAGGGCACCACAAGTATAAAACAAACAATAATAACTGTATATAGTACAGCGACATACTGGGGTATGATTCCACAGCTACCAGTCACTTACTGATACCATGCCAAAGTGATCATTAATCATGTGCAAATCTTGAGTGTTAACAGGCTATGTGACCACAGAAGGCATCAGAGCCAAATCCAAAGCAGTCCTCGCCAGATATCTGCATGCACACTTCCAGCGAGAGTCACTGGATAGCATTCAGGAGCAGGAATACCTGACCGACTTTCCCCTTCTTTATCTGAGCCACGTGTAATGCTGCTGCAACCATTTTTTTTAAAAGCAACCTAGGGTCCGATAATAGGATGGCACTTTTAAGTATATACGAATCTCCTGCAGCATTGCTCACAGGGCGTGAAGACCAAGTGCAGACTTCAGATGAAGTGGGGTTAGAGGGCAAGGGATAATTGGACTAGGGTGCACAGATATAGTTTTGAAGGCTGTTCAAAAGGCATTCGGGATCTTTGGCTTTGGGCCAGAAATTCGGCTCTCCGGCTTCCCGCGGGTGCAAGGATCGCGCGCGTACTTACCTACCGCGCCTGCCGTTGTGCTTCGGGCCCGCGTGGAATTCGGCTCCTGGGCCTCCTGCAGCTGCCGGCGCGCAGTGCTTGCGTATCCCAGGGGCGCAATTAGTTCGAAGCGTCCCCTGGGATCACGTGGGCCATGGAGAGCAGGGAATCTTCATTCATAGATTTGACAGGACCTGTCAAATCTATGAATAGAGAGCGGCCCCAAAAGCTCACTAAAACTTCAAATAAATTTTTAAAAAACATCACATTTTTAAAATAACTATAAATTACATAAATTAACTACTTTAAACAAAAATTTAAATTTTTGAAAAAATTAATTACACTTTTTAACGGTGCTAAAAATAAACTTACCTTTCTTTAAAGTATGTAAAAAAGATAAACCTGTTGAAAAAATGTTTAAATTGTACTTAATTCACCACTTACCTTGTTAAAAGCAGGCCTTGCGCCTCCTTTTTCCCCGCGCAGCTTCTCCGTACTTACCCTCACAGAGAAACCTGAAAAAAAAAACGAAGTTCGAGGTCTACGCGCTGCCTCTCCGGCGCACGCGTTCGACCTCTGAACCCCTTCCTTCAGGGGAATGGAAGTTCCGGTTTCCAGCACATGCGCAGTGCATGCGCAAACCCGGCACTTTCGTTGGGTCTACAGGTGAGTACCCAGCGCGTACTCACCCGTGGAGACCCGAATTTCTGGCCCATGGAGTATAAAAGCGAGGAAGTTATGCTAAACCTTTATAAAACACTGGCTAGGCCCCAGCTGATGTATTGTGGCCAATTCTAGCCACCACACTTTAGGAAGGATGTCAAGGCCTTAGTGAGGGTGCAGAGGAGATTTACTAGAATGGTACCAGGCATGAAAGACTTCAGTTATGTGGAGAAACTAGAGTTGCCCTCCTTAGAGCAGAGTTTAAGGGGAGATTTGATAGAAGTGTTCAAAAGTAAATAAGGAGAAACTGTTTCCAGTAGCAGAAGGGTCAGTAACCAGAGGACACAAATTCAAGATAATTGGCAAAAGAATCAGAGGTGACATGAGGAAAAAAGAATTTACGCAGCGATTTGTTGTGATCTGCAATGTACAGTCTGAAAGGGTGGTGGAAGCAGATTCAATAATAATTTTCAAAAGGGAATTGGATAAATACTTGAAAAGGAAAAATTTTCTCCGAGCCAGTTTTGAATCCAACTTGACACTTTGCCCTGGATCCCATGGGCTTTTAACTTCATGACCAGTCTGCCATGTGGAACTTTATCAAAAGCCTTGCTAAAGTCCATATACACTACATCAAACGCACTACCCTCATTTACCCTCCTTGTTACCACCTCAAAAAATTCAATCAAGTTTGTCAGACACGACCTTCCCTTAACAAATCCGTGCTGACTATCCTTGATTAATCCGTATCTTTCTAAATGAAGATTTATCCTGTCCTTCAGAATTCTTTCCAATAATTTTCCCACCACCGAGGTTAAGCTGACTGGCCTGTAATTACTCGGTCTATCCTTTTCTCCCTTTTTAAACAAGGGTACCACATTAGCAGTCCTCCAGTCCGCCGGCACCACACCTGAAGCCAGAGAGGATTGAAAAATGATGGTCAGGGCCTCTGCTATTTTCTCTTTTGCTTCGTTTAACAGCCTGGGATACATTTCATCCGGGCCTGGGGATTTATCCACTTTTAAAGCTGCTAACCCCCTTAATACTTCCTCTCTCACTATGTTTATTTCATCTAATATTTCACACTCCTCCCCCCTGATAGCAATGTCTCCTTCACCTCTCTCCTTTATTAGTAGTGTTCATTCCAGTTTCTTCTTACTAGCTTCCAGTAATGATATACTTGTTAACAGTCTTGTTCTTGACCCACAAGTAATTTGCTTTTTAATAAAGACTTGCTAATAGCAGTGATCCCATGGATTTTCATTAAAGGTGGCATGATGGCCAGGACTGCACTGTGGGATGAAAACTGGGAAGATATTCTTTACCAAAAATCCACAGCCAACTTGGGGCTTGACTACCGACAGGAAATCAGTTTTAGAATTCAATGAATGCTTTGATCCTCCCTTCCACCTCCACATGCAACCTTTCTCCCTCCCTCCTTCTCCTGAAGGCATTATATGGGTACGGATGTATAGGCACTGGTGGTTCTGTTACCTGCCATCACAGCCCAGCACAATCCTATCCACACGAGCACTTCCAGCAAGGGTCACAGGATAGCAGGAACCCTGGCTGATTTCCCTTCCCCAACCCAAGACTGCTGAGCTTCAACTATTAGCAAGATCATTCCACCTCAGCAACATCCACTTCCACTCCCCTTATCTCAGCTCAATAACTGAACAACTTCTCGCACACCTGCCTCCCAAGTTCCATCATGCACAAATCACAACTCCTTCAAAACCCCACCACATGCATCCTGTCCCACTCAACCATCATGCCATTCTTGCAACCTTCATTAGCTCTCTTTTCTCCAACATGTCAAATTCAAAAGTGCACACCCCAGTCTGTGCACATCTGCCCTCCATCACAGACCTCTTGTGCATTCCCCCTCCCTCCACTATCAGTGGGAGAGCCTTCAGCTGTCTTAGCCCTAATCTCTGCAACTCCCTCTTCACATTGCTATTTGCCTCCCTGCTTTTAAAAGCCTTCTCAAAACCTATCTTTTCAATCCAATTTTCGGTCATCTCACAACTTTTCCACTACTACTCGCTGTTCATTTCTGCTTCTGAAGCATCTTTTCTGTATTAAAGGTAACACATAAATAGGTTTACACACCATCCTGACTTGGAAATATATTGCCATTCCTTCATAGTCACTAGGTCAAAATCCTGGAACTCCCTACTTAACAGCACTGTGGGAGTACCTTTACCAAACGAACTGCAGGGGTTCAAGAAGGCGGCTCACCACCACCTTCTCAAAGGCAATTAGGGATGGGCAATAAATGCTGGCCTTTCCAGCAACGCCCACATCCTCAATGAATAAATTAAAATAAGTTGTTGTTTGGTATCACCAACTAACTCACAGACTGTTTTTTCCTGGCCTATACGTCTTAAATACTGTCTTAGTCAGCTCAGTTCACCCACTTTTTAAAATGAAGATTATGGAGATATAAACTATCAATGAGAAATTCAGCTTCGAGGCCTTTGATGAACTACCATGATTTAAATTTGTTAGTCAATCACAGGTGAAAAAATTACTGACACAAAGAAAAGAAAGACAGTAGACGCCAAATACAATTTCAAACCCAAAGATTCCAAGTAAAAAAAAAGTTTAATAAAAAAACAAAGTTGAATTGAACATTTAAACTCTTAGCCTTGAGAAAATAACTTCATAGAGACTACAATTTATGCAAACATTAAAATCAGCTATTTTTCTGCTACATGCATTTTATCTACTTCACTTCATGCAAGTTTCATTAATTTAATGCACCGATTAAAATCTAGATTGAAAATACTGCATAATAAAATGAAACATTTTGTTTTCACAAAAATGCTTTGTTCCTTATCACTGAAGCATATTATATGCTTTTGTTTTGTTATTTCCTTTTTCGCAGAAAAATACTGAACTAAATTATCCATACAAAAATAACAATATGGCTCCATTTCATTAAGTGTATTGCCAAAATAAGTGTTTCATTTACTGTTTCTCCATTCAATTTCCCCCACAATAGCCTTTTCATTACTAATACAGAATGCCCAAATCCCCCAAACTCTTCTAAACTTCCAATTTTCCACCTTTTTCAGTACCCCCGTCAATGATCATGTGAAAAATACTTTACTAAGTCATTATTACTGAAAATCCACTCACGTTATTCCTCATGCGCAAGTCTAGATACCAAATCTTGACAGGCTATTTGACTATCAAGGGAATCACAGCCAAGCTGGATTAGGTTTCCCTTTCTCTCACGTACGCATACGCACTTGCTTGCCAGCAGGAATAACTAGATAATAATTAGGAGCCCAATTCTGCTCCAGGGTTCGAATTGCAAATCCCAATTACTGACTATTTGAGATCAGCCAACCCAGCAAACCAAACACTGATCCTGGAACCATCTGGTTTGCACAGCGTGCTGCCTTCACTCACGATGCGATGGGGGAACGGATCTGCGTCTGGTGGATTTCATTTAATGTAGATAAATGCAGTGTTATGCATGTGGGTAGGGCCAACAGCAAGCATGTATGTACCATAGCAAAATACTGCGGATGCTGGAAAATTGAAACAACAACAGAAAACGCTGGTTTAATTCACCTCTCCATGCCCACTCAGACCTCACCGTCCTCGGCCTCGTGCATTGCTCCACGGAAGCTCAGCGTAAGCTCGAGGAACAGCACCTCATCTTCCGATTAGGCACTTTACAGCCTTCTGGACTCAATATCGAGTTCAACAATTTCAGATCATAACCTGGGCCCCTACCATACATTTCATCCACCCTTTTGGTTTGTGCCTTTTCCCTTTTTTTTCTCTCTCTCCCCCCACGGCAGCTGTCTCTCATTCTGCCAGCATTTCACACTTCACACTTCTAGCCACCTTTTGTTTCTTAACCTGTCCCATTACCATCTCGTCTTGCCTTGAGCATCTCTTAATGTCTCTACTTACTATAGACCACCCCTTTTGTTCTTTTATTCCTCCCCCCAGCCTCCCCCTTGCTTTTTTATGTTTCATTTCCTGCTTTTTTCTCAGTTCTGACGAAGGGTTTCGACCTGAAACATTAACTCTGTTTCTCTCTCCATGTATGTACCATGTTTGAAACAGAATGGAAGCCTGTTGACCTCAATCAAATCTCCGTAAAAACCCCCTAAGCTTTCTGAGCTTATTGTGATACCTAAAGGCCTTTAAACTAAGTATCAATCTGGAGGCCCTCCTTGGATACGACTGACAGCAAGCATGTGCATACCATGCACGGCTCTGAACTGAAGTTGAGCGGGAAAGGGACCTAGGTGTTACAGTGCACGAGACTCCAAAGGTTCACAGTACCATAAGGCTATAGCAAAGGGTAATAGAGCATTGGGATGTATTGCTAGGACAATACAATGTAAAACAAAAAGCATTGTAATGTCCTTGTACAAGACCTTGGTTAGACGTCATCTAGAATACTGTGTCTAGTTTTAGCCCCTCACGTAGTGGGTGATATAAAGGCCCTGGAATGGCTTCAAAGGAGGGCTACTGGATTGATCCCAAGTTTAAAAATCCTTAGTTATCATGATAGACTTTAGTCTTTTTAATCTAGAAAAGCAAAGGCTTTGGGGCGGTTTAATTGAAGTGTTTAAAATGATGAAGGGACTAGACCGTGTCTATATGAACAGACAATTTAAACCAGATAATTAGGGAAAATGAGGGGTCATGCGATGAGCTATGAAAGCTTAGATGTCAGGAAGATTTTCTTTACGCAGAAGGTTGTCGACACTTGGAACAAGTTACCAGCTCGTGTAACGAGGTGTGGATTTTCTGCAACAGTTCAAACAGGAGCTGGACAAGCTTCTTGCCATGGCTAACATAACTGTGTTGAGTTGGTGGCACTGAGCCTTCTCCGTGAGCCACCGCAGTCCTCAGTGATGGTGCTCCCACAATGGTGTTTGGTGGGGAACACAAGGATATAGACCCAGCAACGATGAAGAAACAGCTATATATGTCTAAGTCAGCAGTGTTCCCATAATATTGGTGCTCTTTTCTTTGTGGTAGAGGTTACACAAGAGGGAGATGCTGTCAAGTAACCTTGGTGAGTTGCTGCACTGCATCCTATAGATCGTACATACTACAAGCACAGTGCACCTGGTGAAGAGGGTGGATGTTAAGTCCAGTGGTAGGGGCAATCAAGCAAATTCTCTGTCCTGGATTGCATCAAGCTTCTTGAATGTTGCTGTGTCTGTAACCATCCAGGTGAGTGGTGAATACTCCTGACTAAGAAAGCCAACAATAGTCAAATATAGCTGCTTGCTTATGGAGCTTCCATAGAGTCCAAGGCAGCATAGCAACCTAGTCAATTCTCATTCCCAATGAGGACTGTTTAGACCAGAACATTCAGTATCAACTGAGCAGTTAGTTTGAAGCCTCAAACGCTTCCCCGATTGAGCTTAGAACCATAAAAGACACAGAGTTGCAATGGCACCTATAGAAGCTGGCTTTAGATTAACTGTAACTTTATTGGGGTACATTTCCAGATCGTCCTCAGCTAGAGCTCATTTGTGGCACAGGGAGACTTGTACGACACAAAACTGGGGAGAACCATACAGTGCAAAAAAACTGATTAAAAAGTGGCACTTACTGTTTCTCTTGTTCATTCTTTTAGGCTTGTTTCTCTTATGTCTTCTGTTTTGCCTTTTCCTCAAGCCACATGTGTTGAGAATTTCTCAGATGTGTGCATCATACTTTTTACTTGGTGCACTTAAAAGCACGTGAAATTTTATGAACCGCTCCATTTGTCAAACAGCCAGTGATGATAATGCTGGCTAATTGGCCTACAGAATGGTTTTAACACATTTTCTTTTATTATTTGTTTATGGGATGTGGGTGTCACTGGCAAGGCCAGCATTTATTGTCCATCCCTAAGTTCCCTTGAGAAGTACAAAGTTTAAATTGGGATAGCCTCCATTTCCAAGAGTCACTGTTTGATGGCAACTGTAAAACAACACTATTTATGAGGAGTCGTGGGCAATTTATCTGATTTTGATCTCTCTTCCCTTCATTGAGTATCTTTGTACGACAGTTATTTGGAGTATACTATATGATATTGACCTCCAGGTCAGCAGAAGACAGTTTGCTCCATGAAGAGATAGGAAGGTATGTGAGAACAGTAAATCATTTTAATCGGCAACTTCAATCACCCTAATATAAACTGGGAAAACTCAAGTTGTTAACTCAAGTTGTTAAACAGAATGCATGACTACTTTCTGAGCCAGTGCATCTGAAAAACCACAGAGGTAGTGCTCATCTAGACCTGGTACAGTATTTGTAAGTGACCCAGATAAGGTACAGATAATGAAAGCCATGGCACCCTTGGGGGGGTGGGGGTGGCGAGGTGGGGGGTATAGGCAGAGATCACAGAAATTCAACTTGATCTGGAATTCAAAGACAATGGGCTGGATTTTCCAAGCCCCGAGGAGGCGGGCATGGAGGCAGGACAGCCCATAAAATCAGAGAAATTGGGGGTGGGTGGCAAACCCGTCCTCATGCCGCCTCCATGCCCACTTGCCAGGAGGCGGGAAGATGTGCAGCTTCGGGTCCCGTCTCCTGGAGGCGGGAAAGGCTTTTAATCCTTTTAACTGCCTGTTAACAGGTAGTTAACAGGCAGAAAAAAGGATTAGTGCCATTTTACCTTCACAGGTGAAGGCTTCCCGACCTCGGAGTACCCCGCCAGGTTGGAGGAGACGTGGAGGAGGTCTGCGGTGGTCGGAGGCACCTGGAAGTAAGGTGTAGAGGTGAGTGATGGGTGCAAGTGTGGAGTGGTAAGTATGCAAGGTGAGTGATTAGTTTAAAAAAGTGTTCACTTACCTTTTTTTCTTCTATAGCCTTTAGCCACGCTGGATGGGGAGAGCGGATATCCACCTTGTCAATTTCAGGTAATGGCTGATGGACCCTCCGATCCATCAGACATCTTAAATTTACTATTTTTCAATGTTTGATGAGTCCTCACCACAAAGTCTCATCAAACTAAAGAGAATGTCAGTGTTTGACAGCTTCACAGAGCTGTCATTTCTTCCTTCAAGAAGTCTTGACAGATAGCACGTCTGACGTTGACGTGATCTGTCAGTGATTTCTTCCCTAATTGGCCTGCTGAGCCCACAGGGCGGGCTTAACAAGCTCAATCAGGGGAAATCCTTCTGAATGGTCAGGCAAGGATAGAGGCGGAACATTGACACGGCAAGCAGCAGTCCCACCTCCAACTCGCCTCCATTCACAAAATCCAGCTGAATGAGCTGGTATGTAACTTTGATTTTAGAAAAAATAATTAATCAACTTCAGCAAATTGATGTGGGGTTGGGGGGGGGGGGGAAGGACAAGTGGAACATCTTTAAAGATAATCTGGAGCATGCAGGACAAATACATAACTAAAACTAGCAAACTCAGACTAAATGGGAATAACCCTAAACAGATTAATATGAAATAAAAGTATAAAATTGTCTCAAAACAGAAGACAAACACAACATAGTAAATATTATGAATGATTTATTCCTGCAAGTACTCAGAAGGGAAAACATGATCATCATCCCCTCCCCAGAGTTAACCCCAGGCAAATTGAATGATTTTGATATGAATGAGATGGAAGTCCTAGAGGCTAACAGGGCTAAAAATAATAAATCCCCAAGGATAGAAAGCATTTATTGCAGAGTGCTAAAGGAGACTCGGGAGGAGATGTGTGAGGTGTCAGCCATGGCTCTGTGGTAGCACTCTCGTCTGAGTCAGAAGGTTGTGTGCTCAAGCCTCACTCCAGACACTTGAGCACAATATCTAGACTGACACTCCAGTGCGGTACTGAGGGAGTGCTGCACTGTCGGAGGTGCCGTCTTTCGGTTGAGACGTTAAACCGTCATCCTGTCTTCCCGCTCGGGTGGATGTAAAAGATCCCATGGCACTATTCAAAGAAGAGCAGGGGAATTCTCCCTGGTGACCTGGACAATATTTATCCCTCAACCAACATCACTAAAATAGATTATCTGGTTGTTTATCTTATTGCTAATTGTGGAACCTTGCAGCGCAAATTGGCTGTCTTATTTCCCACATTACAACAATGACTACACATCAAAAGTATTTCATTTGCTGTAAAGCGTTTGGGACATTCTGAGGTCCTGAGAAGCGCTACAGAAATGCAAGTTCTTTTTTTCTATTGATAACATTTATGAGGAGTCACTTTATATGGAGGGTAGATTGAAAGCAGTCCAACGTGATGTCCATATTTAAATCAGAAACAGGCAACTACAGAAACTTTGGTCTCACTTCACCCCTAAAGGAAAAGTAATGGATTCAATTATCAGATATAAACTTGAAAATGATGTGTACAATAGCAACTTAGTAAACAGCAGTCAACATGGATTCAGAAGGGACAGACCCTGCCCAATCAACCTCCTTAAATAATGTGCAGTTTTGGGCATGACAATATAGGAAAGACATTAAAGCCAGAGTGTGTACAGTGTAAATTCACCAGGATAAGGAGGGTCGGGAAACTACAAATTAAATTGTTAAAGTAGCACAAGGGGTCACAGGTTTAAACAAGTTAAAGTCAAACTTAGGATTAATATCAGAAAGTTCCTGTGCACACAAAAAGTGATCGAGTTGGAATGGACTTCTGGATAGAGATGGGGAGGCAAAAACCTTAGAACTTAAGAACCACTTGAATGTTGCAATTCACTTTAAGGTCCTCGTCACATTTTAATTATTTGGACTAGGATGAATTTTGGGTTGATTTAGACTCAATAGATTTTTGTTAGGTAAGAATGTCAAGGTACATGAACAAAGGCAAGTAAATGGAGTTGAGACGCAGGTCAGCCATGATCTAATTGACTGGCGGAACATACTTGAAGGGCTGAATGGCCTACTCCTGTTCTTATTAAGAAAATGCTATTAATTACATAGAAGTTACCAAACGGAAACAGGCCATTTGGTCCAATCATTCGATGTTGGGACTCTGCGTGAGCAGTTAAAATCAACTCAAAAGATAGTTAAATCCACACAACATGCATTAGATTCAGAACGATGCTTTTTGCATACCATATCACTTTTGAGATGATGGAATTCTTTATTTCACTCTAGTAACATTCACACCCATGTTGGAGTGGCTCCATTCATTTAAAGTCAGCAAGTGGAGCGGTAACTAGCTGCATAGAATGGCAACTCAATAGACAATCCCAAGACTCAGAGCTGGAGGTGGGTCTGAAGTCATGTTTTTGGCTGCCTGTCTAGTTGGAACACAAAGGTGAGTCTACAGAAATTCGAAGTAGAGACAGTCAGGGTGGCAGAGAACTCTTTCTAAGTTTAGAGACAGCCAGTTCAGTGAATACTAACTTGTAAAAGTGAAACTAAGCCTGTATCAGGGGCTTGGTGTGCATAATTTGTTATTTTTGATCGGGATTAAGATTGTATTTCACTGAACAACGCGTTATGTGCGTTCATACATAAAATACACCAGCTTGTTGGTTTATAAGTTGTCTTGACTCACTGGAGTTACCAGTTTGCTACCAGAAAATAGGAGAAATGCAGGTTGGGGCATATGCAAGATTACAGTATCCAGTTCACACAACAAGGAGTTTCATTATCACAACCTCCAGGTTATGCTATTATGCGACCAGATAATGGACAGTAAAGGTAAACACCTGATCACAGGGTCATGGGATCCACTTACAGGAGAAACAGCTACTGCTGAGCCCTAACATCTAGGGCAGACCCAAAATTTGTAAAAGTCATTCTGGAAGGATGAAACTAAGGTAGGCTGAATAGCCTTCTTCATCCATAATTAACTTGTGATCGCTATCCTGACCAAGTGGGTATGTTAGAGATCCCCGCCTAAACTATTCTATGGTCAGCCACTTGGAAGTGGGCAACAGAGGGTACTGTGACTGGGTCACAATTACCTTCCCTATGAGAAAGTGCTGAGCTTCTGCTCAACATGTCCCTATTGTGGCATGGTTCAGATTGTGAACTGCATGGGGAATAAAAGGCATAAAACTTGCATGCAATTATTCCATGTTCCAGAAACTGGAGCTTCTTTATAACGTGCCACCACATTATCTATGCAAAATAGCAATTTTTAGATGGGATAAGAATACACAAAAAAAAATACATCGAGTTGTTACTATTCGCATTTCACATTATTTATTCTGGTTTTATATACATAGCTTAAATGGAACTATTATTTATAACTTTACAAGGTACAAATTCAAAACAAAGCAAAACTCCCAACTAGCTATGGAAAACTAGTTTCCATTGGGAATTTATATAGAACATGTATATTAAAAATACATAGCAAATATGACATGCATAAATAAAAAGCCAAAACTTGAATATCTCAAATACACCACATATGACTGTATTTGTAAACCTCAAGCAAATACTTTTGAAGACCTTACATTAAAGGTTTAGCTTTACAGTTGGTAATACATATTAGAAAACAATAATCCATGCAAGTTTGTTTGATATTCTACTTGAAGTGTTAAAAGTTTTGAATGGGTTTGAATTAAAAAATAAAGATTCTTTCCACTGTCGGTGGATTTGTCGGATATAAATGTAATAGTGTTAACGTAAAGTGGATGTTAGAAGAATTATTATCAAAAAGTTTTGAGAATACGGAATGCCTTACTGCAAGTGGTTATTGAAGCTTAGTCAACACAATATTGAAGAGCGAATTGGATGAACAGTTGCAAGGGAAAAAACATTAAAAGGTTATGGGGAAAAAGTAGAGAAATGGGATTTGAGTGGATCCCTCCGAGTGGAGCAAAGAATAGCACAAGTTTTATGGGCCAAATAGCCTCTTTCTGAGCTGAAATTCTACGGTTCAATGATCCAGAAATCCTCAAACTGATTATATTTGGGACCCAAAGATTTACAGGTATTCAAATGAGCAAGAGTCACAATTATTTAAAAATTATATTTATAAATATTAAAATTCACATACAGGATTTGCTATTTTAGAGATATAACCCTGACTACTGCAATTCACAAACATTTGACTTCCTTAAAACAAAAAGAATTGAATGCTTATTAATCCTAATTCCTTGAAAAACTGGATTTGGCATTTTAACAGACTAGAACGTCATTCAAAGTTAAGTGAACCTGATAATGTGTAAGGCTACAAGTCTTGTAACAAAATATGTCTCCAGCACATGGAGCCTAGTGATAGAGGTAATGTTTTATTATTGACTTGGTAAAAATCCTGGCTGAGAGATAAAGGATCAGCTGCTTCAAACATGCTATTGAAACATAGGCTTGTTAAATCCAATAATCTGCTTTTTTTTTAAATGGCTTGTCAAGAGTTTTTTAAAAATAAACCAGGCAGAAAGTCATTTTGAGCATGTGGCCTAGTTTCTGACTTGTTTTGTGGGCCACAGTTGCAACATGGGCAGTCCCATCTGCAAGCATCATTCTCCCCCCCACACACCACTCCTACCCCACCAACATAACTGTGGACATTTGAATTTTGGTGCCCAATTGTGAAGACTGGGGGAAAAAAAGCCTGTGCAACAGTAGAGAACAGACATAAAAACAAAAAATGCTGGAAATGCCAGCAGGTCAGGCAGCATCTGTGGAGAGAGAAACAGTTAACGTTTCAGGTCGATGACCTAGCGTCAGAACTGGAAGAAGTTAGAGAGGTAACAGCTTTTAAGCAAGCAGAGGCAGGGAAAGGGAGGGGAGGAAAGGAAAGAACAAAAGGGAAGTTCTGTGATAGGCTGGAAAGCAGGAATGATTAAATGACAAAAGGGATGATGGTGCAAGGCAAAAGGAGGATGGTAATGAGACAAGTAAAGAAACAAAAGATGGGTCTAGAGGAGCTGTAAAGGGGAACAGCAGAATCATTACCAGCACCTGCTGTCTGAGAGCGGTGGTTATGATCTGAAATTATTGAATACAATGTTGAGACCGGAAGGTTGTAAAAGTGCCTAATCGAAAGATGAGACACTGTTCCTCAAACTTCCATTAGCATCAATGGAACCGTGTAGAAGACCAAGGCAGAGAATTCAGCATGGTCAGAGTGGGAGTGGGATAGAAAATTAACATGGCAAGCAACCTGAAGCTCAGGGTCACACTTACGGACTGAACGGATGTGTTCAGCAAAGCTATCACCCAATCTACGTTTGGTCTCCCCAAATTAGAGATGACTATATCATGAGCAACGAATACAGTATACTAAATTGAAAGTACAAGAAGTAAATCGCTGTTTCACCTGGAAGGAGTGTTTGGGGGCTCTGGATGATGGGAAGGGAGGAGGTGAAAGGGCAGGTGTTGCATCTCCTGCGCTTGCATGGGAAGGTGCCGTGGGAAGGGGAGGGGGTGTTGGGGGTGATTGAAGAGTGGACCAGGGTGTCGCGGAGGCAATGGTCCCTTCGGAATGCTGGGAGTGGAGGGGAGGGGAAGATGCGTTTGGTGGTGGCATCGTGCTGGAGGTGGCGGAAATGGTGGAGGATGATTTATTGAATATGGAGACTGGTGGGCTGGAAGGTGAGGACAAAGGGAACCCTATCATGTTTCTGGGAGGGCGGGGAAGGGCAGAAGTGCGGGAAATGGGTCAGACATGGTCAAAGGGCCTGTCAATCACGGTCAAGGGGCCTGTCAACTACGGTGGAGGAGAATCCTCAGTTGAGAAAAAAGGAAGACATATCTGAAGCACTGGTGTGGAAGGTGGCATCATCAGAGCGATGGAGATGAAGAAACTGGGAGAACAGAGTCCTTACAGGAAACGGGGTGCAAGGAAGTGTAATCAAGGAAGCTGTGGGAGTCGGTAGGCCTATAGTAGATATAGGTTGACAGACTATCCCCAGAAATGGAGATAGGGATGTCGAGGAAGGGAAGGGAAGAGTCGGAGATGGACCATGAAGGCGAGGGAAGGGTGGAAATTGGAAGCAAAGTTGATGAAATTTTCAAGTTCGGGGTGAGAGCAGGAAGCCACACTGATACAGTCATCAATGTACTGGAAAAAGAGGTGAGGGAGGGGACCTGAGTAGGACTGGAACAAAGAATGTTCCACATATCCCACGAAAAGGCAGGTATAGCTAGGACCCATACGGGTTCCCATAGCAACACTTGGAGGAAGTGAGTGGAGTCAAAGGAGAAGTTGTTCGATGCAGGAACAAGTTGAGCCAGGCCTAGTTGATGGGGACTGGTTGGGTCTCCGGTCAAGGAAGAAGCGGAGGGCCCGTAGGCCGTCCTAGTGAGGGATTGAGGTCTAGAAGGACTGGATGTCCATGGTGAAAAGAAGGCAGTTAGGGCCAGGAAACTGGAAACTGTTAAAGTGGCAGAGGGCGTTGGAAGAGAACAGACACCTGCCCCAGGCTAAAGAAAGTTGCTGTAGTGCCATCTGCCACATGAGTAGTCAGAAGACTGATTTTTTTTTTAACTTTGTGGAGCTGCTGCTTGCCTCTTGTTGCTGCATCACATCATAAAAGTAAGAAATTAAGTAAATTGAGCAAAATCTGCAAAATAAGTCCAGCTTCTATTTAATTTGAAAAGTTTTCTTTCCCTTCTTGTTTGTGTGTTGCTTTCAGTATTGCTTTCAATATATATTATTTCTGCACTACTTTCCATCTGGATTTTGTTTTAAAAAAAAACCCGAAATGCTATATTGTAAAATGTTTATCAGCTATTTTTAAGGATGCCTGAAAAGTAATTTAACTTCTTGACTGCTGTGCCATTCACCACTGGGGAGTCATTGGAGAACTAGCTAACTTTTTTTCAATTGCTGGAATTATCACCAGCCTCCCTTGCTGCATTACATCAACAGCAAACAATTAATAGAAGTCTGCAAAGTACTACAGTGCCAACTTGTAGTGATTTTTATTCACTCTTATTGTTTGTGCTGCTTTTCCTTTAGGAAATACTGTACGACAAAAAAAGAATGTGCGTCCTGTTTAGGCCTGTATGTTTGATCTGTTGGAAGCCTGTACCCAGCAGATCTTTTCAGTGAGCCCGTGACCGTCAGACCTCTTGTCGTTGATCAATTTTAACTACATTGTTATTAGCCTCTAATCTCATAGGACTACAAGAACATAAAAGGTCAGAAAAAGAAATGGCCATTTGACTCAGCAAGAATTTCTGCATGATTACTCAATCATGGACTCCATCTGCCACCCCACCAACAGCTGTTGGTCCCCCAAGTCTAAGTTCCATCCCCTTACTCCCCTGAAAAAAAATTGAACAGCATATTAATCCCAATTCTCAATACAGCTCACTTTGAAAGGTATTCTTTGACGCCAAATCAACTTCCTTCTGAGAGTCTGTTCCACATATCCACTATTCTGTGGGTGGAGGGGGACGTTTGAGGTTTGTGAATTTTGGACTTGTGCTCTCCAGTCCTACTGTCCTAGTTAGATGCTTGTTTATTTCAACTTTATCCACACCTTTCATTATCTTAAAGACTTGGGGGGAAAAATTCAGTCGCGCCCCGTTTGGGGCGCAAATATCGTCCAGGCGCAAAAATTAGCGCCTGGCGCTAATTATCGCCACTGACTGGAAACTTCACTTTTACCGCCCCGGGAGGTGATTGGAGCGCTAAACCAGGCGCTGCACACCTGTCTTAAGGCGCAAAGGCCGAGGAGTGAGGCGCTAACTCAGAGCGCGAGCGCAGCGCAGGTGCTGCCAGTTAGCGAGGAAACACAGACACACTGGCGCCGGCCAGTTCTTAAAGGGGGGGGGGGCCATCTTGCTCCCCAGCCACACCCTGCTCATTGCAGCCTTGAATCTCGACCTGGAGAGACCTGAGATTCCATTTTCCAGCCAAGGATGGAGAGGGCGAGAGAACGAGCTGAGCGCTTCACCGAGCGGGCCTTGGATGCTCTGGTTGGCGCGGTGGAGCGCCGAAGAGCAATACTGTACCCAGAGAGTGGCAAGAGGCCTTTGCCGCGCGACTACAGAAGAGTGTGGAGGGAGGTGGCTCAGCGCGTCTCCTCCAGGAGCATGGTGCCCAGGACCCATGTCCAATGCCGGAAAAAGTTCAACGACCTCACTCGGGTCGTCAGGGTGAGTGGCTTTTTTGCAATACCTCTCCATCCCTCCATCTCAACCTCACTCTATGGCCAGAGGGTCTTAAAACCACAATTAACAACACTCATCCAACACCTATGGCCCTTTCATGAAGCACACACACACATTCCATACTTTGCATACAGTAAGGGCTATTCACCTATGGGAGGCACATCAGGCAAGACCATGGCTGCATACAGTAAGGGCTATTCACCTATGGGAGGCACATCAGGCAAGACCATGGCTGCATACAGTAAGGGCTATTCACCTATGGGAGGCACATCAGGCAAGACCATGGCTGCATACAGTAAGGGCTATTCACCTATGGGAGGCACATCAGGCAAGACCATGGCTGCATACAGTAAGGGCTATTCACCTATGGGAGGCACATCAGGCAAGACCATGGCTGTATACAGTAAGGGCTATTCACCTATGGGAGGCACATCAGGCAAGACCATGGCTGTATACAGTAAGGGCTATTCACCTATGGGAGGCACATCAGGCAAGACCATGGCTGTATATTTACTCAGACGCCGTCCTTTTTCTTGCAGGCCAAGCTGGCGCATAATAGGAGACAGCAGCAACGGACGGGTGGAAGGCGGCCTCAGCTGCAACCCCTCAGCGATCTTGAGGAGCGCGTCCACAGGATTGTGGCAAGCCGGGTGATCGGTCCCGTCGCCACTGGAGACGCCGACCCCGTTCTGGACAGCAATGGTAAGGTCATCACCTTTTTGTCCTCTGTCCTTCCACTTGTCCCTCACAACACCAGCCTTTGACACTTTCAATCCAACTTACTAACTCGCTGCACTTATTCCTCCCTTACTGCCACCCTGTCCTCACGCTAAAGCCACTCTTGTACCTCCCTGCTTTCAGATGGTGATTCACCAGCTGAGGAGACGGGCCCTCAAGCTGCCAGTGGGAGTGAAGCTGCAGCCGAGGAGGAAGAGGAAGCCGGAGCATCAGTGCCACCCTCTCCCGAGGAAGCCCATGCCGACACTGGGAACACGCCTTCCCTGGAGGGGAGCAGGGGGGAAGGGTCTGATGAGGGTGAAGCTCCAGGACCCAGCGGGCTGCTGCAACGCGATGGGGGTAGGGAAGCTCGGGGGCCTTCTCCCCGGAGGGAGAGTATGCCAGCGAGTCCTGCTGCACTGGACGCAGAGGAGGAGCGGCTGATCGCGGAAATTAACACCCAGGCGGTGGGCATGCACACTGAGCTCATGGCTGCAGTGGGTAGGGTGCCCGAATGCATTGAAGCACTGGCAAGGAGTGTGGAGCACTTCGCTGCAGCGCAGGCGGATGCGACACTGAAGCTCAGTGCTGCAATTCAATCTCAGACTGCTCTCATGCAGACTCAGATTGAGGCCACGCGAGCACTGTCTGCTGCCATCCTCGCTGGTTCGTTCACATTTCCCCGGGGCTCTCACCGCGCCGCAGCAGGCCAGCAATCTGTGCTCCAGCAGATTGCTCCGGATGCTGAGGTGCTGCCCCGTGGGAGTGCCAGTGTGCCGGTCGAGCAGGGAGTTGCTGTCCTCGCTCAAGATGACAGCATTCCTGCTGCCACCACTGTCACTTCTCCACTGCAGTTGCCACCGCCTGTAGGACAGACTGCTGCCGCCCATGCAGAGTTGGTGCAGTCTGCAGCCGGGCCCTCCAGGCCCAGAACTGGTCGAGGCCGTCCCTCAAGGGCATCTGCATTGTCAGGGCCCGACAGTCAGCAGCCTTCCACCAGCCTTGCTGCAGCCACTGAGGTCCCATTGCGGAGGAGCAGTAGGGTAAGAAGGGGGGAAGGGCGCACGGGAAGGAGTTCACCCTCGATGTAGGAGGTGTGACAAAATGCTGGTCATTTTTTTATTAAAGGCCGAGGTTCGTGGTCAAACTTTTGTTGAGTGTTTTGCACATGATCTCCAGGTTGTGAGAACCAGTTATGGTAATGACTGTTTTTTTGTGTTTATTTGTATGAGTTTGACATGAAGAAATGACACACACAGAGTTTGTAAAATAAATAAGTTTTGGTACTCAAAATATACATGTTTGGTGTTTGGAATCATTGGTGCCTTGGCCGGCTTAGGGGTTGCGTGTTGGGTTCATTCATGCTGTTCTCAATGGCAGAAGCCATTTCCACAGCAGGGGCCTAGAAGCGGCTTGCTATCAGCCGCTGACGGACGGCCCTTGCAGATTCACCATTGTGGGCCGCCCTCACGCCTTGGTGCTGCTGCTGATCATCCTCCTCCTCCTCTTCCTCCTCCTCCTCTGGTGGTGCTCCAAGGCCTGGTGGCATTGGCTGGGTCCTGAGGATTGCCATGTTATGCAGCATGCAGCACACAACTACGATGTTGGAAACTCGCTCAGGCGAGTACTGCAGGGCTCCTCCAGAATGGTCGAGACAGCGGAACCGTTGCTTGAGCACGCCGATTGTGTGCTCCACGATGTTCCTGGTAGCTTGATGGCTCTCGTTGTACCGCAGCTCAGCAGGGGTGTTGGGCGTACGGAGCGGTGTCATCAGCCAGGTGCTCAGTGGATACCCCTTGTCCCCGAGAAGCCAACCAACTGGCTGATGCGGTGCCTCAAAAAGTTCTGCCACAGTAGTCTGGCGCAGGATGAAAGCATCGTGGCAGCTGCCAGGATACTGGGCATTGACAGCGAGTATCAGCTGTCTGTGGTCACAGACCAACTGAACATTCAAGGAATGGAACCCCTTTCTGTTCCGGAAATCCTCGGCATTCTCATGCGGAGCACGCAAAGCCACATGCGTGCAGTCAATGGCGCCCTGCACCATGGGGAAGCCCGCTATCCTCGCAAAGCCCAGAGCGCGTTCTTGCTGCTTGTCTGGGGTCATGGGGAAAGAGATGAACTCTCGTCTCCTTTTAAAGAGGGCATTTGTGACCTTCCTGATGCAGCAATGCACCGCGAACTAGGAGATATTGGCGATGTCCCCAACAGCAGATTGAAATGAGCCAGTAGCATAAAAATTCAGAGCCACTGTGACCTTCACTGCCACCGACAGAGACGTCCTGGACCTCAGTTGAGGCTGCAGATCTGGCTGCAGCAGGTGGCAGAGCTCAGTGACCACCTCCTTGCTGAAGCGCAGCCTTCGCAGACACTGCTCCTCAGACATATGAATGTAGGAGAGCTGTTCACGATATACCCTGGGAGGGTAAGCTCTCCTGTACAGACGCCTGTTGGCCCTCCTCCGTCTGGCCATCATTGCCACTCTCTCTCTGCGTCTCTGTCTCCTCCGATTCAGCTGGCGCAGGACGACGCCCCCCATCAGTGCAGCCCCCATATCTCTTAGCAAGCAAAGTTATGAAGGCCAGAAACCAAAGTACCAGCGAAGTTAGGATGAGTAGCCAAAACTACCTCACACAGCGTTGACTCAATGCAGAAGTCTCTCTTTCTCTCTCTCCGAATCTCTCTCTCTCTCTCAGAACATAGATACATAGATACATAGAAGATAGGAGCAGGAGTAGGCCATCCGGCCCTTCGAGCCTGCTCCGCCATTTAATGAGATCATGGCTGATCCTCCAATTCAGTATCCCGTCCCCGCCTTCTCTCCGTAACCCTTAACCCCTTTTGCCTGTAGAAATATATCTAATTCCCTCTTAAATATATTTAATGAGCTGGCGTACACTGCCCTCTGTGGCAATGAGTTCCACAGGTTCACCACCCTCTGAGTGAAGAAATTCCCCCTCATTTCTGTCCTAAATGGTTTAGCCCTTATCCTTAAATTATGTCCTCTAGTTCTGTTCTCACCCGCCAAGGGAAACATTCCTTCTGCATCTAGTCTGTCTAGACCTGTCAGAATTTTATACACTTCTATGAGGTCCCCTCTCAATCTTCTAAACTCCAGTGTGTACATCCCTAAACTACATAGTCTCTCCTCATAGGTCAATCCCGCCATTCCTGGTATCAGCCTGGTGAATCGCCGCTGCACCCCCTCCATGGCAAGAACATCTTTCCTCAGATGAGGCGACCAAAACTGTACACAGTACTCGAGGTGTGGTCTCACCAGTGCCCTGTACAGCTGCAGCAAGGTATCCCTGTTCCTGTATTCCAACCCTTTTGCTATGAAGGCCAGCATACCGTTTGCCTTCTTGATCGCCTGTTGCACCTGCATGCTCGCCTTCAGTGACTGGTGTACAAGAACACCCAGGTCTCTCTGTACTTCCCCCTCTCCCAATTTATTGCCATTTAAATAATAATTTGCCCTCCCGTTCCTGCACCCAAGGTGGATAACTTCGCACTTGTCCACATTATAGTGCATCTGCCATTTATCCGCCCAATCACCCAGTCTGTCCAAATCGCTCTGGAGCTTCCTGGTCTCCTCCTCTGAGCCCACCCCCCCTCCTAGTTTAGTGTCGTCTGCAAATTTGGAAATGCATCGAGTGGTGCAAAAATGTCCACCACAGAGAAAGACAGGAAGAGGCCCCCTTTAAATAGCGCCCCCCCCCCCAGCCCCACAGCAAATGATAGCGTTCCACTCTACCGGTCGTTGGATGCGCCAGGCGGTAAGGATGGGGGCGCCACTGAAATTCTGCTCCGGGGCGCCACAAGGGCGTTGCACTCTCGTATGACGTCACAATCTGCGCGCGCAGGAGATCGCGGCGATAAAGTTCAGCGCCGCTGCAAAATGTCTAGTTAAGTTCCCGAGCGGCGCAAACATCGCTGCGCCCGGGCGCTAGCTGCTTTGCGCCCCATTAGCGCCCTCTTAAGGCGCTAACGGGAGGCGCAACCAACTGAATTTTTCCCCCTTGTATCCTGTTTCACTTCACTAAACAACAACAACAACTTGTATTTATATAGCACCGTTAACATAGTAAAACGTCCCAAGGTGCTGCACAGGAGTATTGTAAAACAATATTTAAAGCTCCTGGAAGATTATAACATGAAATGGTCTTCACTAGTAGATGCTGAAAACAACAATCTTGAGCAATCCTTGATCATACCCTATAAACAAGCTGGGTACGAAGATATGTCTGGAGAAAACTGGATTACAAATCAGAACAACTTATACTGACATTGCACAGCTCACTCTTGTGACCATGCAGTTTCCTTTGTAGAAAGACTCGAGTGACAAAACTTATTCCGCATATCCACAGCATAACAAAGACCACCTACTTCCACCTCCGTAACATCGCCCGTCTCCGCCCTTGCCTCAGCTCATCCGCTGCTGAAACCCTCATCCATGCCTTTGTTACCTCTAGACTTGCCTATTCCAACGCACTCCTGGCCGGCTTCACACGTTCTACCCTCCGTAAACTTGAGGTCATCCAAAATTCTGCTGCCCGTGTCCTAACTCGCACCAAGTCCCGTTCACCCATCACTCCTGTGCTCGCTGACTTACATTGGCTCCCGGTTAAGCAACGCCTCGATTTTAAAATTCTCATCCTTGTTTTCAAATCCCTCCATGGCCTCACCCCTCCCTATCGCTGTAACCTCCTCCAGCCCCACAACCCCGAGATATCTGCGCTCCTCTAATTCTGGCCTCTTGAGCATCCCCGAGTTTAATCGCTCCACCATTGGCGGCCGTGCCTTCAGCTGCCAAGGCCCTAAGCTCTGGAATTCTTTCCCTAAACCTCTCCGCCTCTCTATCTCTATTTCGTCCTTTAAGATGCTCATTAAAACCTACCTCATCTGCCCTAATTTCTCATTATGTGGCTCAGTGTCAAATTTTGTTTTATAACGCTCCTGTGAAGTGCCTTGGAACGTTTTACTACATTTGAGGTGCTAGATAAATACTTGTTGTTGTGATTTGATTTTGTTGTTTGAGTTATTTTTGTTAGTTTTGTTTGAGACTGCTTTGAGTGGGCCATCCCTCCCTACATTTTTAATAGTGATGCCCTATTAAGGGGAGGCACCGATTGAGTTCCAGTAGACAGGGCTGGATTGACCAACCCAATGAAATTTTCTATCCCCTGGCCTTACCATTTGATTTGATGTTATTTTTGTTACTTTTCATTAATTTATTTTGTTTAAAACTGGTTTGGATGTGCCACCCGTCCCTGAAATATTAATGATGTGGAGATGCCGGCGTTGGACTGGGGTGGACAAAAATGAGAAGTCGCACAACACCAGGTTATAGTCCAACAGATTTATTTAATTTTACAAGCTTTCGAAGCAGTTCGCTCCTTCGTCAGGTAAGTTAGCAATGAGAGAATCTCCCAGAATTCACAATTTGAACCCAGACAAAATCTATTCACATTATTCCCTACAACAAAGAGCACAGCCAAGACAATGAGATGTGTCCCAGGGGGTCCAACGTGTCAAACCACCTGCTGGCTGCATATCCTGTCAATTTGTGTTCTTGTGTTAGTCTTTTTTTTTAAAAGCACCTGGGAAGACCGGCCATGATGTCAAGTCACGTTCTGTATCGTGACATGAACCCGATATCGCGATTGAGGCCATCCTCATGAGTGCGGAACTTGGCTATCAGTTTCTGCTCTATGATTTTGCGCTGTCGTGTATCTCGAAGGCCGCCTCGGAGAACGCTTACCCGCAGATCCGAGGCTGAATGCCCCTGGCTGCTGAAGTGTTCCCCGACTGGGAGGCAACCCTCCTGCCTGGCGATTGTTGCGCGGTGTCCGTTCATACGTTGTCTCAGTGTCTGCATGGTCTCGCCGATGTACCATGCTCTGGAGCATCCTTTACTGCAACGTATCAGGTAGACAACGTTGCAGTAAAGGATGCTCCAGAGCATGGTACATCGGCGAGACCATGCAGACACTGAGACAACGTATGAACGGACACCGCGCAACAATCGCCAGGCAGGAGGGTTGCCTCCCAGTCGGGGAACACTTCAGCAGCCAGGGGCATTCAGCCTCGGATCTGCGGGTAAGCGTTCTCCGAGGCGGCCTTCGAGATACACGACAGCGCAAAATCATAGAGCAGAAACTGATAGCCAAGTTCCGCACTCATGAGGATGGCCTCAATCGCGATATCGGGTTCATGTCACGATACAGAACGTGACTTGACATCATGGCCGGTCTTCCCAGGTGTTTTTTTTTAAAAAGACTAACACAAGAACACAAATTGACAGGATATGCAGCCAGCAGGTGGTTTGACACGTTGGACCTCCTGGGACACATCTCATTGTCTTGGCTGTGCTCTTTGTTGTAGGGAATAATGTGAATAGATTTTGTCTGGGTTCAAATTGTGAATTCTGGGAGATTCTCTCATTGCTAACTTACCTGACGAAGGAGCGAACTGCTTCGAAAGCTTGTAAAATTAAATAAATCTGTTGGACTATAACCTGGTGTTGTGCGACTTCTCATTTTTGAAATATTAATGGTGTTGCCCTCTTTAAAGGAAGTACTTGTTGCATCCCAGTGAGGTTGGCCCAAACCCAATGGCCTATTAAAAAAGTTATAACCTCTAAATCTCTCTGATGATGATATCCTTTCAACTCCTTACCTGCCAAAATAGCTTTGTGTCAAATTTATTAACACTATAACTAGATACTCTGTGCCAGATCATTCATATATATTAACAGAAGGAATCCCAGAACAAATCCTTGTGAAACATCACTGGTTACTTTTCCTCCATGTATTTTATTTTATTGCATCTTGGTAGCATCCCACCTTGAAAACAGAAGATTGTGGATTCAAGCTGCGCGCCAGTAGTTGGTGCACTTGATCTAAACTGACACTGCAACAAATTATAGTCTTTTTATTTAATATATAATACATACACACACACACAATTTACCTCTTGAAGCTTACTTTAGGTGAAACAAATAGTCCAGCAAAGTACTTCTTCAACTTTCCACTTCAAATACAAAGCTATGATAATTACTCTGTTCTAGTTCAGACCGTCTCCCAACACATGCTCAAGGCAAAAAGGTGATTTTCATAAGTAGATAGGGTCGATGAACTAAAATCTGTGCCCATCTAAGTGCTGTTAGTGGGATGGTGTGCCATCAACATGAACAATAATCCTCTAAATTGGAATTGACCACTCAACACGCAATAGCTTCTCTCTTTGCTGCTGAGTCCTACAGTTTATCATTTTAGTACACAAGAATTGAAATAAAACTGTCCCAAAGATAACAAAAAAAAATTATTTTTTATAGTGGTGCTGCTGCTAAGCAGCAAATTTGATTACCAGTAATCAAAAGTAAGAAAAATTGATGCTGTTATTGCCAGTTCCAGGATTCATAACTATGCCAGAATATTTTCCCTCAATTCAAAAGCTGCAGCTGAAACGCCTGAACAATGGGAGTCATCTGTGTTGTGCATCATTCACATAAATTGTCAGTATTGATGCTGTGAAATATCAGGCAGCCATTGACAAACAAGGAGCGTCCGTAATAAGAAGGCCTGTAAGAGCAATCGAGAACTTTTTTTTAGCATGAAGGACACAGCAGAAGAGAGTAATGTTACCGATTCAGAAGTTCCATACGTTTACCGTGAAGTTGAACACCAACTGTAACCTGAGCCAAGATTACAGAATGAAACTGGCAGAAAAGGCAGCGTTTGATTGAAAGCTGCCGAAGAAGATAGGTTGTGGAAGAACCAAAGCTGAGTCGGCTGTGGTAAATATACTGATGTCCATATTTATTGAAGTTATTCTGAAAGCCTTAGATCCAGATTAACCATTTGCACTATCTAAATGATTCCAATAATGGAAACTAGAAATTTTCACGATTTGCAAGAAGATACTTCTCTACGGATTTGAGGGTTGCAAACAAAATCCTGGGCTAGACAATGCTTCAGTAAATTTCACAAAACACCTTTTTGCCTTTATACTTTGCACAGAAAGAACCAGAGCTTATTGAAAGAGAACTGCTTTGGTCACATTATATAAAATGCTGCAAAGCAAGCACAGAAAAAGTTTCTTCTTTAACCTGGAAAGCATTCTAATTAAGGTTTGTAAATGTTCATCTTCAGCTAAGAATGAAACAACTAGAAACATGCTTTGATTTTGTAGCTGTTATATATGTCAATCTTCTGAGCAACATCCTCTTCCCCCAACAAAAGGAGTCTAACTTTTCACAGCCATTGATAAGCTGCTGTCGTGTTGGTCTGTTATGCAATCCTACTTCTTGCAGTTGTTGTAGATTTCCTGATTTGGAAGTTCATTAAAGACCAAGAACATGGACTGAACACTGAAAATGAGCTCTCCTTAAAGAGTTGTATTACAGAATCTCAATATAGCTACTGAAAAGAGAAAGGCCCATAGCTGGTAGATGCCTTTCAAACCAGATAAATGTAGTGTTATGCATTTGCTTGGAGCAACGCCAAAACATGTGTACATAATTTAGGGTTTCATCCTCAAGACTGCCGAGTAGGAAAAGGACCTGGTGCTATAGTACATGAGTCATTGAAGGCCCATAACCAGTGCCATAAGTTATTGAGAAAGCAAATGCAGCGTTAGGGATATATTTCCAGCACAATTAAATACAAAATACTATTCTTTCTCTGTTCAAGGTCTTGGTCAGGCTCATCTGGAATATTGTGACCAGTTTTGGTACCCTCACATAGTGGGGCAAATAGAGGTCCTGGAAAAGATTCAGAGGAGGACCTTTATATTGATACCTAGTTTAAAGGACCTCAGTTATCACAACAGGTTTAGAGAGATGGTGCTTTTTAACCCTAGAAAAGTGTAGACTTTGAGGCGATTGGATTTAAAAGAATGAAAGGATGAGACTTGACCCATGTGGATAGGGTATTCAAGCTAGATAAGTTAAGCAGGACTGGGGCCATGTGTATAAGTTATGTAAATGAGAAGTCGCACAACACCAGGTTATAGTCCAACAGATTTATTTAAAATTACAAGCTTTCGGAGCTATCGCCCCTTCCTCAGGTAGAGTTACAATGAGTGAATCTACAAAAGTTCACAGAATATAAACACAGAAACTGCAGAGATACAATCTTTCAGGGAAGGTGTCCTTACATCAAAGACACACCAAGAGCACAGCCAAGACAATGAGATGTGTCCCAGGGGGTCCAACGTGTCAAATCCTGCTGTCTGCAGTGTTTTGTTTTTGTGTTTGTTTCTGTGTTTGTTTTTTTTGTGTTTGTTTTTTAAAAACTGGAAAGACAGACAACGATGTCAAGTCACGTTCTGTAGCGTGACATGAACCCGATATCCCTATTGAGGCCGTCCTCATGAGTGCGGAACTTGGCTATCAGTTTCTGCTCGATGATTTTGCGTTGTCGTGTGTCTCGAAGGCCGCCTTGGAGAACGCTAACCCGCAGATCCGAGGCTGAATGCCCTTGACTGCTGAAGTGTTCCCCGACTGGGAGGCAACAATCCTGCCTGGCGATTGTTGCGCGGTGTCCGTTCATACGTTGTCTCAGTGTCTGCATGGTCTCGCCGATGTACCATGCTCTGGAGCATCCTTTACTGCAACGTATCAGGTAGACAACATTGCAGTAAAGGATGCTCCAGAGCATGGTACATCGGCGAGACCATGCAGACACTGAGACAACGTATGAACGGACACCGCGCAACAATCGCCAGGCAGGAGGGTTGCCTCCCAGTCGGGGAACACTTCAGCAGCCAGGGGCATTCAGCCTCGGATCTGCGGGTAAGCGTTCTCCGAGGCGGCCTTCGAGATACACGACAGCGCAAAATCATCGAGCAGAAACTGATAGCCAAGTTCCGCACTCATGAGGACGGCCTCAATAGGGATATCGGGTTCATGTCACGCTACAGAACGTGACTTGACATCGTTGTCTGTCTTTCCAGTTTTTAAAAAACAAACACAAAAAAAACAAACACAAAATACAAACACAAAAAAAAACACTGCAGACAGCAGGATTTGACACGTTGGACCCCCTGGGACACATCTCATTGTCTTGGCTGTGCTCTTGGTGTGTCTTTGGTGTAAGGACACCTTCCCTGAAAGATTGTATCTCTGCAGTTTCTGTGTTTATATTCTGTGAACTTTTGTAGATTCACTCATTGTAACTCTACCTGAGGAAGGGGCGATAGCTCCGAAAGCTTGTAATTTTAAATAAATTTGTTGGACTATAACCTGGTGTTGTGCGACTTCTCATTTTTGTCCACCCCAGTCCAACGCCGGCATCTCCGCATTATAAGTTATGTAAGCATAGAACTAGGAGGTACTGGAAAATGCAGAGTGTGTGGCTTCGCTGCAAGCATTCAAAAGGGCGCTGGATGAGATCTTCAGTGTGGCCAACATAACTGCACATAGAAGGTAGGTGGGTATTGGGGGATGTCTCTCCCAGTCATCATGCGCATCCCGTTTTAATCGCTCCATCATTAGTAGCCGTGCCTTCAGCTGCCGAGGCCCTAAGCTCTGGAATTCCCTCCCTAAATCTCTCCGTCTCTCTACCAATGTTCCCTGTAAGCTGCGTTTTGTTCTGCGCAGCCGGTTTCTATTAATGCACGGTCCCTTTAAATTTCTGTGCATGCACGATATTTACAATGTAAAAGCCGGTGAGCAGCCTGCGTGGGGCCTTGCAGATGATTGCGCGGCCGCGCGCAGCTTAGCAGAAACATTGCTCTCCAACTCTCTTTCCTCCTTTAAGACGCTCCTTAAAACCTACCTCTTAAAAAAAGGTCTTGCATTTATATAGCGCCTGTCACGACCACCGGAAGTCTCAAAGCGCTTTACAGCCAATGAAGTACTTTTGAAGTGGAGTCACTGTTGTAATGTGGGAAATGTGGCAGCCAATTTGCGCACAGCAAGCTCCAACAAACAACAATGTGATAATGACCAGATAATCTGTTTTTGTTATGTTGGTTGAGGGAGAAATATTGGCCCCAGGACACCAGGGATAACTCCCCTACTCTTCTTCGAAATAGTGCCATGGGATCTTTTACGTCCACCTGAGATTGCAGACGGGTTTAACGTCTCATCCGAAAGATGGCACCTCCAACAGTGCAGCACTCTCTCAGCACTGCACTTAGACCAAGCTTTTGGTCATCTGTCCCAATATCTCCTTATGTGGCTCAGTATCAAATTTTGTTTGATAACGCTCCTGTGAAGCGCCTTGGTACGTTTTACTACGTTAAAGACACTACATAAATGCCAGTTGTTGTTGTTGATCTCTTGCAACTTGTTTGATCAGCTTTGGGGGTCAGAGAGGAATTTCTCCATTCTTTTCCTATAGTTGCCCAGGGCTTTTTTCTGGGTTTTGCCTTTCTAATGAGATTGCATGGCAGGTAGGTGATGGTGTATAGAAGTGTTTAGTCATGATGCTCCAGCCATCATGTTGTAGAGCAGGCTTGATGGACCAATCAGTCCTTTCCTGTCTTTCATTTTTGTATGTTTCTAAGACCCATAGAGATGGCCAGTTCTTTGGTTTCAAGGTAAACCAAGCTCCAAAAAAGCTGTTTATTTCTTGCTCTTTCAGTTCCGACGAAGGGTTTCGACCTGAAACGTTAACTCTCTTTCTCTCTCCACGGATGTTGCCTGGCCTGCTGAGTTTTTCCAGCGTTTTCTGTTGTTATTTCCAAAAAAAGCTTTATTTTTTTTTATATAAAAGGGAAAACAAATTGTTGAAGAAGCATTTCTGTATTTGACAAATGTTTGGATTATTGGTTCAAACAGATCTCCTGTGCAACAGTTTGCTATGCTTAATTGGGACAAGCATTTCACTTTTACATAGAACATAAGACGTAGGAGCAGGTCATTTGGCCCCTTGAGCCTGCTCCGCCATTCAATGAGAGCATGGCTGATCTGATTTTGGCCTCAACTCCACTTCCCTGCCCGCTCCCCATAACCCTTGACTCCCTTACCTTTCAAAAATCTGTCTATCTCCACCTTAAATATATTCAATGACCCAGCCTCCACAGCTCTCTGGGGAAGAGAATTCCAAAGATTCACGACCCTCTGAGAGAAGAAATTCCTCCTCATTTCCGATTTAAAAGGGTTTCCCCTTATTCTGAAATTATGCCCCCTAGTTCTAGATTCCCCCACAAGGGGAAACATCCTCTCTGCATCTACCCTGTCAAGCCCCTTCAGAATCTTAGATGTTTCAATAAGATCCCCTCTCATTCTTCTAAACTCCAATGAGTATAGGCCCAACCTGCTCAACCTTTCTTCATAAGACAACCCCTTCATCTCCAGAATCAACATCGTGAACCTTCTCTGAACGGCCTCCAATGCAAGTATATCCTTCCTTAAATAAGGAGACCAAAACTGTACGCAGTACTCAAGGTGTGGTCTCACCAACGCCCTGTACAGTTGTAATAGGACTTCCCTACTTTTATACTCCATTCCCTTTGCAATAAAGGCCAACATTCCATTTGCCTTCCTAATTACTTTTAATGATCCTTGTGACACTACATGCAGATTCTACATGCAAAATATAATGGGAAGCACTCATAGGATTACATAGGATATACAGCACAGAAGCAGGCCATTCGGCCCAACCAGTCCATGCCGGCGTTTATGCTCCACACGAGCCTCCTCCCGTCTCTCCACATCTAAATCTATCAGCATAACCCTCTATTCCCTTCTCCCTCATATGCTTGTCCAGCCTCCCCTTAAATGCATCTATACTATTCGCTTCAACCACTTCCTGTGGTAGCGAGTTCCACATTCTCATCACTCTTTAGGTAAAGAAGTTTCTTCTGAATTCCCTATTGGATTTCTTGGTGACTATCTTATATTGATGGCCTCCAGTTATGCTCTTCCCCACAAGTGGAAACATTCTCTCTGTATTCACTCTGTCAAAACCTCTCATAAGTTTAAAGACCTCTATTAGGTCACCCCTCAGCCTTCTTTTTTTCAAGAGAAAAGAGACCCAGCCTGTTCATCCTTTCCTGATATGTATACCGTCGCATTTCTGGTATCATCCTTGTAAATCTTCTCTGCACCCTCTCCAGTGCCTCTATATCATTTTCATAATATGGCGACCAGAACGTCACGTCGGAAACGGTAGCGTAGTGGTAATGTCACTGGGCTAGTAATCTAGTAGGCCTAGCCTAATGATCCAGAAACGCGAGTTCAAATCCCACCACAGCAACTGGGGAATTTAAATTCAGTTAATTATATAAATCTGGAATAAAAAGCTAGTATCAGTAATGGTAACCATGAAACTATCAGATTGTCGTAAAAACCCATCTGGTTCACTAATGTCCTTTAGGGAAGGAACCCTGCCGTCCTTACCTGGTCTGACCTATATGTGACTCCAGACCCACAGCAATGTGGTTGACTCTTAACTGCCCTCTGAAATGGCCTAGCAAGTCACTCAGTTGTAACTAACCGCTACGAAACAAAATAATAAGAATGAAACTGGACGGACCACCCGGCATCGACCTCGGCACCGGCTATGGACACAGCAACGGCACACCCAGCCCAGTCAAACCCTGCAAAGTCCTCCTCTGGGGACTTGTGCCAAAATTGGGAGAGCTGTCCCACAGACTAGTCAAGCAACAGCCTGACATAGTCATACTCACAGAATCATACCTTTCAGCCAATGTCCTGAACTCCTCCATCACCATCCCTGGGTATGTCCTGTCCCACCGGCAGGACAAACCCACCAGGGATGGCGGCACAGTGGTATACAGTCGGGAAGGAGTGGCCCTGGGAGTCCTCAACATTGACTCCGGACCCCATGAAGTCTCATGGATTCAGGTCAAGCATTGGCAAGGAAACCTCCTGCTGATTACCACCTACCGCCCTCCCTCAGCTGATGAATCAGTACTCCTCCATGTTGAACACCACTTGGAAGAAGCACTGAGAGTAGCGAGGGCACAGAATGTACTCTGGGTGGGGGGCTTCAATGTCCATCGCCAAGAGTGGCTCGGTAGCACCACTACTGGCCGAGTCCATAACTGCTAGTCTGGGCCTGCGACAGGTGGTGAGTGAACCAACACGAGGGAAAAACCTACTTGACCTCGTCCTCACCAATCTACCTGTCGCAGATGCATCTGTCCACGACCGCATTGTGGAGAGGAAGTGCCGTCTTCACACTGAGAACACCCTCCATCGTGTTGTGTGGCACTACCACTGTGCTAAATGGGATAGATTCAGAACAAATCTAGCAGCTCAAAAATGTGCATCCATCAGCAGTAGCAGAATTGTATTCCACCACAATCTGTAACCTCATGGCCTGGCATATCCCTCACTCTACCATTACCACCAACCCTGGTTCAACAACGAGTGTAGAAGAGCATGCCAGGAGCAGCACCAGGCGTACCTAAAAATGAGGAGCCAACCTGGGGAAGCTGCAACACAGGACTACATGCATGCTAAAAAGCGGAAGCAGCATGCTATAGACAGAGCTAAATGATCCCACAATCAACGGATCAGATCAAAGTCCTGCCACATCCAGTCGTGAATGGTGGTGGACCATTAAACAACTAACAGGAGGAGGAGGCTCCAAGAATATCCCTATCCTCAATGATGGTGGAGCCCAGCACATGAGTGCAAAAGACAAGGCTGAAGCGTTTGCAACCATCTTCAGCCAGAAGTGCCGAGTGGATGATCCATATCGGCCTACTCCCGAGGTCCCCACCATCACAGGAGCCAATTCGATTCACTCTACGTGTTATCAAGAAATGGCTGAGCGCACTGGATACAGCAAAGGCTATGGGCCCCGACAACATCCCGGCTATCGTGCTGAAGACTTGTGCTCCAGAACTAGCCGCGCCTCTAGCCAAGCTGTTCCAGTACAGCTACAACACTGGCATCTATCCGACAATGTGGAAAACTGCCCAGGTATGTCCTGTCCACAAAAAGCAGGACAAATCCAATCTGGCCAATTAGCGCCCCATCAGTCTACTCTCAATCATCAGCAAAGTGATGGAAGGTGTCATCGACAGCGCTATCAAGTGGCACTTACTCACCAATAACCTGCTCACTGATGCCCAGTTTGGGTTCCGCCAAGACCACTCGGCTCCCGACCTTATTACAGCCTTGGTCCAAACATGGACAAAGGAGCTGAATTCCAGAGGTGAGGTGAGAGTGACTGCCCTTGACATCAAGGCAGCATTTGATTGAGTCTGGCATCAAGGAGCCCTAGTAAAACTGAAGTCAATGGGAATCAGGGGGAAAGCACGCCACTGGCTGGAGTCATACCTAGCACAAAGGAAGATGGTTGTGGTGGTTGAAGGTCAATCATCATTGCTGCAGGAGTTCCTCAGGGCAGTGTCCTAGGCCCAACCATCTTCAGCGGCTTCATCAATGGCCTTCCCTCCAACATAAGGTCAGAAATGGGGATGTTCGCTGATGACTGCACAGTGTTTAGCGCCATTCACAACTCCACAGATAATGAAACAGTCCATGCCCGCATGCAACAAGACCTGGACGACGTTCAGGCTTGGGCTGATAAGTGGCAGGTAACATTCGTGCCACAGAAGTGCCAGGCAATAACTATCTCCAACAAGCGAGAGTCTAACCACCTCCCCTTGACATTCAATGGCATTACCATCGCCAAATCCCCCACTATCAACATCCTGGGAGTCACCATTAACCAGAAACTTAACTGGAACAGCCACATAAATACTGTGGCAACAAGAGCAGGTCAGAGGCTAGGTATTCTGTGGCGAGTGTCTCACCTCCTGACTCCCCAAAGCCTATAAGAACATAAGAAATAGGGGCAGGAGTAGGCCATTCGGCCCTTCGAGCCTGCTCCACCATTCAATGAGATCATGGCTGATCTTCTGCCTCAACGAGATGGTTTCCTGGATCAGTATGTGGAGGAACCAACCAGGGAACAGGCTATTCTGCATCTGGTATTGTGTAATGAGAAAGGACTAATCAATAATCTTGTGGTAAAGGGGCCTTTGGGGACAAGTGACCATAATATGATTGAATTTTACATTGGGCCAGAAATTCGGGTCTCCACAGGTGAGTACGCGCTGTGTACTCACCCGTAGACCCAACGAAAGTGCTGGTTTCGCACATGCACTGCGCATGCGCTGGAAACCGGAACTTCCTTTCTCTTGAAAGAAGGGGTTCGGAGGTCAAACGCGTGCGCCGGAGAGACAGAGCGCACACATTGGACTTCCGGTTTTTTTTCAGGTTTGTGTGTGAGGGTAAGTCCCCAGCAGCTGTGCGGGGAAAAAGCAGGCGCAAGGCCTGGTTTTAACAAGGTAAGTGGTGAATTAACTAAAATTAAAACATTTTTTCCACAGGTTTATTATTTTTAAATACTTTAAAGAAAGGTAAGTTTATTTTTAGCCCCATTAAAAACTGTATTTAATTTTTTCAAAAATTTAAATTATTGTTTAAAATAGTTATTTTGTGTAATTTATAGTTATTTTAAAAATGTGATTTTTAAAAAAAAATTATTTGAAGTTTTAGTGAGGTTTTGGGGCCGATCTCTATTCATAGATTTGACAGGTCTTCCTGTCAAATCTATGAATGGAGATTCCCTGCTCCGATTGGCTCTCCATGGCCCACGTGATCCCAGGGGACGCTTCGAACTAACTGCGCCCCTGGGATACGCAAGCACTGCACACCGGCAGCTGGAGGAGGCCCAGGATCGGAATTCCACGCGGGCCCACAGCACAACGGCAGGCGCGATAGGTAAGTGCAGGTTGGGGGTTTGCACCCGCAGGTAGCCTCTGACCCGAATTTCTGGCCCATTAAGTTTGAGAGTGATGTAGTCCAATCTGAAACTAAGGTCTTCAATCTAAACAGAGGAAACTACAAGGATATGAGGGACAAGTTGGCCATGGTAGTTTGGGAGACTACACTAAAAGGTATGAAGGTGGACATACAATGGCTAACATTCAAGGAAATAATGCATAATTTGCAACAAACATATATTCCTCTAGGGCATAAAAACCCAGAAGGAAAAGTGATCCAACCATGGCTAACAAAAGAAATTAAAGCTAGTATTAAGTCAAAGGAGGAAGCTTATAAAGTTGCCAGAAAAAGTGGTCAGCCTGAGGATTGGGATCTTTTTAGAAATCAGCAAAGAGGGAGCAAGAAATTGATAAAGGGAAAATGGAATATGAGCACAAACTAGCAAAAAATATAAAAACGGACTGTAAAAGCTTCTATAGGTATGTGAAAAGGAAAAAACTGGCGAAGGTAAATTGTAGGTCCTTTACAGTCAGAGACGGGAGAATTTATAATGGGGAATGAGGAAATGGCAGAGAAATTAAATAAATACTTTGTTTCTGTCTTCACGGAGGAAGACACAAAAACCTCCCAGAAATACAAGAAAACCAAGGGTGTGACGAGAATAAGGAACTTAAAGGAATTATTATTAGTAAAAAAAACAGTACTAGCAAAATTAATGGGACTAAAAGTCGATAAATCCCAAGGACCGGATGACCTACATCCTAGGGTTTTGAAAGAGGTGGCCATTGGAATATTGGACGCATTGGTTGTCATCTTCCAAAATTCGATAAATTCTGGAACGGTTCCTGCAGATTGGAGGATAGCAAATGTAACCCCACTATTTAAGAAAGGAGGGAGAGAGAAAACGGAGAACTACAGGGGATATGGCGATGGGGCCGGTGAATGGAGTTGAGGCAGAGGATCAGCCATGATCTCATTGAATGGCGGAGCAGGCTCAAAGGGCCAAATGACCTACTCTTGCTCCTATTTATAATGTTCTTAACTCCATTTACCGGCCCTATCGCCATATCCCTTGATGCCCTTACTAGTCAGAAATCTATCGACTTCGGTTTTGAATATACCCAATGACTGAGCCCCCACAGCCCTCTGCGGTAGAGAATTCCAAAGATTCACCACCCTCTGTGTGAAGAAATGTTTTCTCATCTCAGTCCTGAATGGCCTACCCTTTATCTTGAGGCTGTGGCCCCTGGTTCTAGATTCCCCAGCTAAGGGAAACATTCTTCCACCATCTAAAAGGCATAAGTAAGGAGTGTGATGGAATACTCTCCACTTGCCTGGATGAGTGCAGCTCCAACAACACTCAAGAAGCTCGACACCATCCAGGACAAAGCAGCCCGCTTGATTGGCACCCCATCCACCACCTTAAACATTCACTCCCTCCATCACCGGCGTACCGTGGCTGCAGTGTGTACCATCTACAAGATGCACTGCAGCAACTCGCCAAGGCTTCTTCGGCAGCACCTCCCAAACCCGCGACCTCTTCCACCTAGAAGGACAAGGGTAGCAGGCACATGGGAACACCACCACCTCCAAGTTCCCCTCCAAGTCACACACCATCCTGACTTAGAAGTATATCGCCGATCCTTCATCGTCGCTGGGTCAAAATCCTGGAACTCCCTACCTAACAGCACTGTGGGAGTACCATCACCACTCGGACTGCAGCGGGTCAAGAAGGCGGCTCACCACCACCTTCTCAAGGGCAACTAGGGCTGGGCAATAAATGCTGGCATTGCCAGCGACGCCCAGATCCCATAAACGAATTAAAAAAAAGAACTGTACGCAGTACTCTAAGTGTGGTCTAACCAAGGTTCGATACAGGTTTAGCATAACTTCCCTACTTTTCAATTCTATCCCTCTAGAAATAAACCCTAGTGCTTGGTTTGCTTTTTTTATGGCCTTGCTAACCTGTGGCGCAACTTTTAGTGATTTGTGTATTTGTACTCCGAGATCCTTTTGTTCCTCTATCCCACTAGACTCGCACCCTCTAAGTGATAAGTCACCTCCCTATTCTTCCTACCAAAATGTAATACCTCACATTTATCAGTGTTGAACTTCATTTGCCAATTATTTGCCCATTCTGCAAGTTTATTAATGTCTTCCTGTCATTTGTTGCAGTCCTACTCAGTATTGACTATCCCCCCCAATTTGGTATCATCCGCAAATTTGGAAATTGTGTTTTTGATTCCAAAGTCTAAATCGTTAATGTAAATTGTGAACAGCAGTGGTCCCAGCACTGATCCTTGTGGAACACCACTACCCACCTTCTGCCACTGTGAATAGCTACCCTTTACTCCCATTCTCTGCTTTGTCTTGAAGCCAGCTAGCAATCCATTCTGCTACTTGTCAATGAATGCGGAGTCAGGGGACCTTATTCATTAGTCTATTATGGGGTATCTTATCGAAGGCCTTTTGAAAATCTAGATAAATTACATCTACTACATTACCATTGTCTACTCTCTCTGTTACCTCTTCAAAAAATTCAATGAGGTTGGTCAAGCACGATTTTCCCTTTTGAAATCCATGCTGACTATTCCTTATTATACTTTTCGTTTCTAGATGTTCTTCTATTCTCTCCTTTAGTAGGGATTCCATTATTTTTCCTACCACCGATGTTAAGCTGACTGGTCTATAATTCCCTGGGCATGTTCTATCCCCTTTTTAAATATAGGTATTACATTAGCTATCTGCCAGTCCTCTGGCACTACACCTTTTTCTAATGAATTATTAAATATGTGTAGTAATGCCTCTGCTATCTCTTTCCTAGATTCTTTTAAATTGCGTGGATGCAATCCATCCGGACCAGGGGTTTTATCCTCTTTGAGTTTGATTAGTTTATTTAATATATCCCCTTTTTAATTTTAAATGCACTTATCTCATCATCCAATGTCATGTCCATCTGTTCTATCTCCCTGGTAAATACCGAAGCAAAATAATGATTTAATATTTCTGCCATCTCCCTATCCTTACCCGTGATATTGTCCTGTCTATCCATTAATGGCCCTATTCCCATCCCAACCTTCCTTTTTTATTGATGTGCCTGTAAAATATTTTACTATTTTGTTTTATGTTCCTTGATAATTTTATTTCATAGTTCCTCTTTGCCTTCCTAATTGTTTTTTGACTTCTCTCTTAATCCCTTCGTATTCTCTCTTATCATGCACTCCTCTGCTGTCTATGTACTTAATGTATGCCTCTTTCCTTACCCTCAATTGTTTCCTTATGTCTTTATTCATCCATGGAGTCTCATTAGTGTTTAGTTTGTTCTTTCCTTTTAGCGGAATATATTTTTCCTGCACTCTGTTGAACACCATTTTAAATGTTTCCCATTGTCGTTCTGCATCGTTGTTTGCCAATATTGTTGTCCATTTTATCTTCCCAAGTTCTATTCTCAGCCTCTCAAAATAAGCTTTCCTCCAATTTATTAACCCGGTTTTTGTCATACTTATGTCCTTCTCTATTATCATCTTAAAGCATATTATATTATGGTTACTATTGCCTAGATGTTCCCCTACTTTTACTTCTCTTATCTGCTCTGGCTCATTCCCCATAACTAGATCCAATAGCGAATCCTCCCTTGTTGGGCTTTTTACATATTGGGTTAGAAAGGAGTCCTGTATACATTGTAGGAACTCCATTCTCTTATCCCCTTTTCTGTCCAATTAATTTCCGGGTAGTTGAAATCCCCCATGACTATTATTCTATGTTTTTTACTAATATCTCTAATTTGTCTGCATATTTCTTCCTCCACCTCCCTTCCACTATTAGGTGGTCTGTAGACTACGCCTATTAGTGTGATTGATCCTTTATTATCTTTTATCTCTATCCATATGGATTCTATTTTTGTCTAGCTGATATCTACGTACCTTTTTTCTACTGCCATTATGTTATCCCTAATAAGTACAGCTACTCCACCTCCCCTTTTTCCACTCTCTATCTTTTCTAAAGATGTTATACCCTGCAATGTTTAATTCCCAGTCCTGATTTTTCTGTAGCCCTGTCTCAGTAATTCCTACTATGTCTGGTTCCTCCCAACGCATTTTGCCTCCAGCTCCCGTTTTATTACAGACACTGTGCATTGCTGTACAGACAGTTTAACTCATTTTTAATAGGATTTCCTCTCACTTTATGTTTAACCATCTTTTTAGACTCCTGTTCTATAACTCTATTTGCTCCCTTGCTGTCAATGTCCTCCCTTACTTTATTCTTTCCTACTCTCACTTTTCCTGTTTTGTTTATATTTAGGCTGGTTACGTTTCTTGTAGATCCCTCCCCCCTTCCTACTAGTTTAAAGCCTTTGCCACCTCCCTATTTACCCTTTCCGCTAGGACACGGGTCCCATCCCGGTTCAGGTAGAGCCTGTCCCATCGGTACAGCTCCTTCCTGTCCCAGAACTGGTGCCAATGTCCCATGAAAAGGAACCCCGCTTTCCCACACCAGCCCTTTAGCCACGTGTTAATTCTCCTGATCTGTCTGCTTCTAAGCCAATTTGCACATGGCTTGGGCAATAATCCAGAGATTATTACCCTTGCGGTCTTGCTTTTTAATTTAGAGCCTAACTCCTGAAACTCTTTCAGCAGGACCTCCTCCCTGTTCCTATGTCGTTTGTTCCAACATGGATCACGACAACTGGATTTACCCTCTCCCTTTCCAAGTTCCTCTCCAGCCGCCGTGAGATATCCCTTACCCTGGCAACACACCCTTTGGAATTCTCGTTCTTGGCTGCAGAGGACGCTATCCATCCCTCTAATTATAGAGTCCCCTATTGCTACCACATTTCTATTCTGCTCTTCCCCCCCTTGGACAGCCTTCTGAGCCACGGTGCCTTGGTCTGCATTGTCGCTGTCCTCCCTGCAGCCTTTCTCCTTGTCCTCACAGATAGCGAGTACATCGTACCTGATGGACAGGACCAGTGTCTGCGGGACCTCCTTCTCAACCCCTCGTAAATTCCCGCTACCCGGCTCTCTAACAGTCACACCCTCCCATTCCTGAACCTGTGCTTTCCTCTGGAGTGTGAATGTATTCTGGATAAAACTGTCCAGAAATTCCTCCCCCTCCCTTATGTGTCGGACTGTCTCCAACTCGCACTCCAGCTCAATGACTCTGAACCAGAGAGATTCGAGGTGGAGACATCTCCTGCAGACGTCTTTGCTTGGGACAGTCTCGCCGTCCACAAACTCCCACATACTGCAGTCCAGACACACAACCTGCCCTGCCATATCTTAGACTCGCCTTGTTTTATTTATTGAATTAGTTAAAGTCTTTATTCAACTATTATTTATAGTTGTATTAAATAATTTAACTAGTTAAGCTATAAATGTAATACAGCACGTTATAGTTTCCCGGTCCTAGTTTAAACCACTGTCCTAGGTTAGAGAGAAAAAAAACCTTAATACTCACCAACCAATCACCTACCTGCTGTCCTGTGACGTCACACTTCGTTTTTTTTTTGGAAATCGTTGACAGTTCGGCCGCAGCTGATACCACCTCCAATCAGGTCGGTGCTGTTTCCCCCGCTGTTTTATGTTCCACTGCTGGTGTCTCCAATCAGGTCGGCGCTGTTTCCTCCGCTGTTTTATGTTCCACTGCTGGTGTCTCCAATCAGGTCGGCGCTGTTTCCTCCGCTGTTTTATGTTCCACTCCTGGTGTCTCCAATCAGGTCGGTGCTGTTTCCGCCGCTGTTTTATGTTCCACTCCTGGTGTCTCCAATCAGGTCGGTGCTGTTTCCCCCGCTGTTTTATGTTCCACTCCTGGTGCCTCCAATCAGGTCGGCGCTGTTTCCTCCGCTGTTTTATGTTCCACTCCTGGTGTCTCCAATCAGGTCGGTGCTGTTTCCGCCGCTGTTTTATGTTCCACTCCTGGTGTCTCCAATCAGGTCGGTGCTGTTTCCCCCGCTGTTTTATGTTCCACTCCTGGTGCCTCCAATCAGGTCGGTGCTGTTTCCCCCGCTGTTTTATGTTCCACTGCTGGTGTCTCCAATCAGGTCGGTGCTGTTTCCCCCGCTGTTTTATGTTCCACTCCTGGTGCCTCCAATCAGGTCGGTGCTGTTTCCCCCGCTGTTTTATGTTCCACTGCTGGTGTCTCCATGAGGAATCATAGAAATTTACGGCACAGAAGGAGGCCATACGGCCCATCATGTCTGTGCCGGCCGAAAAAGAACTATCCAGCCTAATCCCACTTTCCAGCTCTTGTTCCATAGCCCTGTAGATTACGGCACTTCAAGAGCATATCCAAGTACTTTTTAAATGCGATGGGGGTTTCTGCCTCTACCACCCTTTCAGTGAGTTCCAGACCCCCACCACCCCATGGGTGAAAAAAGTTCTCCTCAACTTCCCTCTAATTCTTCTACCAATTACAGGAATCATAGAAACATAGAAGATAGGAGCAGGAGTAGGCCATTCGGCCCCTCGAGCCTGTTCCGCCATTTAATGAGATCATGGCTGATCATCCAAATTCAGTACCCTGTCCCTGCTTTCTCCCCATATCCCTTGATCCCCTTAGCCTTAAGAAATATATCTAACTCCTTCTTGAATATATTTAATGAATTGGCCTCAACTGCCTTCTGTAGTAGAGAATTCCACAGGTTCACCACTCTCTGGGTGAAGAAATTCCTCCTCATCTCAGTCCTAAATGGCTTACCCCTTATCCTTAGACTGTGACCCCTGGTTCTGGACTCCCCCGCCATCGGGAACATCCTTCCTGCATCTAGTCTGTCTAGTCCTGTTAGAATTTTATAAGTTTCAATGAGATCCCCTCTCATTCTTCGAAACTCTAGCAAATATAAGCCTAATCGACCCAATCTCTCTTCATACGTCATTCCTGCCATCCCAGGTATCAGTCTGGTGAACCTTCGCTGCACTCCCTCCAGGGCAAGAACATCCTTCCTCAGATAAGGCGACCAAAACTGCACACAATACTCAAGGTGTGGTCTCACCAAGGCCCTGTACAACTACAGCAAGACATCCTTGCTCCTGTACTCGAATCCTCTCGCTATGAAGGCCAACATACCATTTGCCTTCTTAACCACCTGCTGCAGCTGCATGCTTATCTTCAGCGACTGGTGCACAGACACCCAGGTCTCGTTGCACTTCCCCTTTTCCCAATCTATTGCCGTTCAGATAATAATCTGTCTTCCTGTTTTTGCCACCAAAGTGGATAACCTCGCATTTATCCACATTATACTGCATCTGCCATGCATCTGCCCAATCACCCAACCTGTCCAAATCATACTGGAGTTTCTCTGCATCCTCCTCACAGCACACACGCCCACCCAGCTTTGTGTCGTCTGCAAACTTGGAGATATTACATCTAGTTCCCTCGTCTAGATCATTAATATATATTGTGAATAGCTGGGGTCCTAGCACCGATCCCTGCGGTACCCCACTAGTCACTGCCTGCCACTCGGAAAAAGACCCATTTATTCCAACTCTTTGCTTCCTGTCTGCCAACCAGTTCTCTATCCAAGTCAGTACCTTACCCCCAATCCCGTGTACTTTAACTTTGCACGCTAATCTCTTATGCGGGACCTTATCGAAAGCCTTTTGAAAGTCCAAATACACCACATCCACTGGTTCTCCCTTATCTATTCTACCAGTTACATCCTCAAAAAATTCCAGTAGATTAGTCAAGCATGATTTACCTTTTGTAAATCCATGTTGACTTTGTCCGATCCTGTCACTGTTTTCCAAGTGCTCTGCTATTACATCTTTTATAATGGACTCTAGCATTTTCCCCACTACCGATGTCAGGCTTTTAATTCCCCGTTTTCTCTCTACCACCTTTTTTAAATAGTGGAGTTACATTAGCTACCCTCCAATCCATGGGAACTGTTCCAGAGTCTATAGAATTTTGGAAGATGACCAGCAATACATCTACTATTTCTAGGGCCACTTCCTTAAGTACCCTAGGATGTAGATTATCAGGCCCTGGGGATTTATCGGCCTTCAATCCCGTCAATCTCCCTAACACCATTTCCCTACAAATACTGATTTCATTCAATCCCTCCCTCTCATTAGACCCTATGTTCCCCGACATCTCTGGGAGTTTATTTGTGTCCTCCTTTGTGAAGACAGAACCAAAGTATGTATTTAATTGGTCTGCCATTTCTTTGTTCCCCATTATAAATTCCCCTGATTTTGACTGCAAGGGACCTAGCTTGACTTCACCAATCTTTTTCTCTTCACATATCTATAGAGTATTGTGTTGTTAAGGAATGTTAACTAAAACTGGATGAAATCCACGAGATGGGTAAAATTGTTTTCATTCAATCTAAGGTTTCCGAAAACTCAGCCATACCAGTCAACAACGCGTTTGCTGAAATTATACTCAGTGTTGTGAATAGTTTAAGGATTGACAAGAGGAACCAAATGAGCATGAAACTGGTAAATGCTAAATTTTGTGTAAAGATAAATTTCTCATCAAGTTTTATTAATATATCAACAGGAAAATTCGTATAGCAGCAAGATCAACACAAATATGCATTTAAAGGCAAGTATCTTAAAAAATCTTGGTTACACTTGCTTCTTACACACTTGTGTAAACTCACTTATAAATAGTTGAATATTTGCAGCAATTAATTGCAACTTGATTGTTAAAGCAGGTTAACAGTCTGTGAACAAATTTTGTTTATGCAAAATTCTGTTTATTATTGAAGACATCCGACCTAATTTTTGGTAAATTATGATAAATTTAGTGCTTCAAAAATCCAAAGCTATACCCCAGCATGCCTTCAGGAGGAAGAAAATTGGCAAACAGTATATTTTCATATGGTCACTTTACCTATCTTACTCCCGAATTTTTTATTAAAAAATCTTCCAAATGTTAATATATTAGATTGGATAGAGGATTGGCTAACTAACAGAAAACAGAGTCGGGATAAATGGGTTATTTTCAGGATGGCAATCTGTAACTAGTGGGGTGCCACAGGGATCAGTGCTGGGGCCTCAACTATTTTCAATCTATATTAATGACTTGGATGAAGGAAGCGAGTGTATTGTAGCCAAATTTGCGGACGATACAAAGATAGGTGGGAAAGCAAGTTGTGAGGAGGACACAAAGGGGGAGAAATTCGGTATCGCCCCGTTTGGGGCGCCATTATCGGCCGGGCGCAAAGTTTAGCACCTGGAGCTAATTATCGCCTCCGACTGCAAACTTGGCTTTTATCGCCCCTGGAGGTGATTGGAGCGCTAAATCAGGCGCTACACACCTGTCTTAAGGCGCAATGGCCAAGGAGCGAGGCGCTACCTCAGAGCGCGGGCGAAGCTCAGGTGACGTCAGTTAGCAATGGCGCCGGCCAGTTCTTAAAGGGGAGGGTCGATCTTGCTCTCCAGCCACACCCTGCTCATTGCAGGCTTGAATCTCGTCGTTGAACCTCACGCTAAAGCCACTCTTGTACCTCCCTGCTTTCAGATGGTGATTCACCAGCTGAGGAGACGGGCCCTCAAGTTGCCAGTGGGAGCAAAGCCACAGGCGAGGAGGAAGAGAAAGCCGGAGCCTAAGCGCCACCCTCTCCCGAGGAAGCCCATGCCCACACTGAGACGACGTCTTCCCTGGAGGGGAGCAGGGGGGAAGGGTCTGATGAGGGTGAAGCTCCGGGACCCAGCGAGCTGCAGCAACGCGATGGGGGTAGGGAAGCTCGGGGGCCTTCTCCCCGGAGGGAGAGTAGGCCAGCAAGTCCTGCTGCACTGGAAGCAGAGGAGGAGCAGCTCATTGCTGAAATGAACACCCAGGCGGTGGACATGCACACTCAGCTCATGGGTGCAGTGGGAAGGGTGCCCGAAAGCATTGATGCACTGGCAAGGAGTGTGGAGCACTACGCTGCAGCACAAGCAGACGCCACGCAAATGCTTAGTGCTGCAATTCAGTCACTGGCTGCCATGATCCAATCTCAGACTGCTCTCATGCAGTCTCAGATTGAGGCCACGCAAGCAATGACTGCTGCCATCGTCGCTGGTTCGGACACATTGCCCCGGGGCTCTCACGGCGCTGCAGCAGGCCAGCAATCTGTGCTCCAGCAGATTGCTCTGGATGCTGAGGTGCTGCCCCGTGGGAGTGGCAGTGTGTCGGTCGAGCAGGGAGGTGCTGTCCTCTCTCAAGATGACAGCATTCCTGCTGCCACCACTGTCACTTCCCCATTGCACTTGCCACCGCCTGTAGCCCAGACTGCTGCCGCCCATGCAGAATTGGTGTAGTCTGCAGCTGGGCCCTCCAGGCCCAGAGCTGGTCGAGGGCGTCCTTCAAGGGCATCTGTAGTCTCAGGATCTGACATTCAGCAGCCTTCCACCAGCCTTGCTGCAGCCACTGGGGCCCCATTACGGAGGAGCAGTAGGGTGGAAGGGGGCAAGTGGGCAAGGGAAGGAGATCACCCTTGAAGGGCAAAAAGTAGGAGGTCTGATGAAATGTTGGGAATGTTTTTATTAAAGGCCGAGGTTCGTCTGATAACTTTTGTTTAGTGTTTTGGCCATTATCTCCAGGTTGTGAGAACCAGTTATGTTAATTATTGATTTTTTGTGTTTGTTTCTATTAGTTTGTCATGAATAAATGACACACAAAGAGTTTGTAAAATAAAAAAGTTGTTGTATTCAAAATGTACATGTTTGGCCTTTGGAATCATTGCTACCTTGGCCAGCTATAGGGGTTGTGGGTTGCTTTCCATCATGTTGTTCTCCATGCCAGAAGCCATTTCCTGAGTAGGGGCCTAGAAGCGGCTTGTTATCAGTCTTTGACGGACGGCCCTTGCAGTCTCAACATTGTGGGCCTCCCTCCCGCCTTGATGCTGCTGCTGATCATCCTCCTCCTCTTCCTCCTCCTCCGGTGGTGCACCAAGGCCTGGTGGCATTGGCTGAGTCCTGAGGATTGTAAGGTTATGAAGAATGCAGCAAACAACTATGAAGAGGGAGACTCGCTCAGGCGAGTACTGCAGGGCTCCTCCTGAGTGGTCCAGACAGCGGAACCGTTGCTTGAGCACACCGATCGTCTGCTCAATGATGTTCCTGGTGGCGAGATGGCTCTCATTGTACCGCAGCTCAGCAGGGGTGTTGGGGTTATGGAGCGGTGTCATCAGCCAGGTGCAGAGTGGATAACCCTTGTCCCCAAGGAGCCAACCAATTGGCTGATGCGCTGCCTGGAAAAGCTCTGGCACATCAGTCTGGCGGAGGATGAAAGCATCATGGCTGCTGCCAGGATAGCGGGCATTGACAGCGAGTATCAGCTGTCTGTGGTCACAGACCAACTGGACATTTAAGGAGTGGAACCCCTTGCGGTTTCGGAAAACCTCTGCATTCTCATGCAGTGCCCGCAATGCCACATGCGTGCAGTCAATGGCGCCCTGCACCATGGGGAAGCCCTCTATCCTCGCAAAGCCCAATGCGCGTTCATGCTGTTTGGCCCGGGTCATCGGGAAAAATTTTATAGAGGGCATTTGTGACCTCCCAGATACAGCAATGGACCGCGAACTGGGAGATATTGGCGATGTCCCCAGTAGCTGCTTGAAAGGAGCCAGTGGCAGAAAAATTCAGAGCCACTGTGACCTTCACTGCCACCGACAGAGATGTCCTGGTCCTCAGTTGAGGTTGCAGATCTGGCTGCAGCAGGTGGCAGAGTTCAGTGACCACCTCCTTGCTGAAGCAAACACTGCTCCTCAGACAAATGAATGTAGGAGAATTGTTACCGGAATACCCTGGGAGGGTAAGGTCTCCTGTGCACAAGCCTGTTGGCCCTCCTCCCTCTGGCCATGATTGCCACTCTCTCTCTGCGTCTCTGATGCCTCCGATTCTGCAGGTGCAGGACGACGCCCCGAATCAGTGCAGCCCCCATAGTCTCTTGACAATCGAAGTAATGAAGGTCAAATCCAAAAGAACCTGAAAAGTGCTGCTCAGTAGCCAAAACTACTTCACACAGTGTTGACTCTCTGCAGAATCTCTCTCTGTCAGATTGAGTGGTGCAAAAATGCCTCCCACAAAAAAAGGCAGGAAGAGGGCGCCTTTAAATAGTGCTCCCCCAGCCCCTTACCGACTGGAAAACGTTCCAGTCTCCCTGTCGTTGATTGCGGCAGGCGGAAAGGAAGGGGGCGCCACTCAATATCTGGTCCGGGGCGCCACCGGGGCGTTGCACGCTCGACTGACGTCATGATCTGCGGGCGCAGGAGATCGGGGCGGTAGAGTTTAGCGCCGCCGCAAAAACTCTGATCAATTTTGCAAGCGCCGCAAACATCGCCGCGCCCGGTCGCTAGTTGCGTTGCACCCCATTAGCGCCTTCTTAGGGCGCTAACGGGAGGTGCTAAGCAACCGAATTTTTCCCCCATAAAATTCTGAGGGGGTTGGATAGGGTAGATGCTGAGAGGATGTTTCCCCTCGTCAGGGAATCTAGAACGAGGGGGCATAGTCTCAGAATAAGGGGTCGCCCATTTAAGACGGCGATTAGGAGGAATTTCTTCTCTCAGAGGGTCATGAATCTTTGGAATTCTTTACCCCAGAGAGCTGTGGAAGCTGAGTCATTGAATATATTCAAGGTTGAGATAGACAGATTTTTGAGCAACAGGGGAGTCAAGGGTTATGGGGAGCAGGCCGGAAAGTGGAGTTGAGGCCAAAATCGGATTAGCCATGATCTCATTAAATGGCAGATCAGGCGCGAGGGGCCGAATGGCCTGCTCCTGTTCCTGCTCCTATTTCTTATGTTCGTTAGTCTGCACGCACACATCCCCATATGCGAATGAAAAAATATTGTAAACAGGACTGCTCTACTCAAATCACAGTATGAACTACTGACCCCAGTACTGTGACTCAGTACAAACAAGGTCTTAAGTTTTGCTAACTGTGCAATTATATGCTTCAGTCAACCAGAACCCACACATTTCTTCCAAATGTTACTAATATTATGTATGTCAATACTACTAGACTTGGTACTTTTGCTTAAGATTCTATGTAATTACATTTATGTAATGATAATCTTCTCCACTGCATGGAAGTCAGCACAACTTTCATAAAGAAAGTCTCTACAGTTAAGTACATTTATGCATTATTTTACAAACTTTCTATGACAAGAAATATTGATTTAAATAGGTGAACAAGGACAGAAAAAAGCCACTGAAAGAAACCAACGTGTTTGGCATGTCCGAAGTTGCATCCCGAGTTTGTTTTCTGTAGTTCTTTGCATTTCTTTTTCTACTAGGCAGGATTTCAGTAAGATCAGTGCAAGAGGGAATAAGTACTAGGTAGTGAAGATCCTTTAAATAGAGATGGATGCATTTCTTCCCTTAAAATAAAACACCTCCTTTGTGACACAGGCAGTAAATTATTAAAGGTCTTGCTTCTCTTGTATCTTGTTGAAAAAAAATTGGAAATCATTCAAGTGGAACATATTTTTCAAAAACATAACCAATAAAATCTGACTACTCCTAGTTTCTAAAAGTGATGAACTAATTATAGCTATATCCTGGCGCTAAGCTAATGAGATCACAAAGGCTCCCACTGCAACCAATTCTTATAGTTGTTACCCTGTTATGTTGATCAGAACATTTATCCAAGTTTCATTTTGACTGCTCCTAAAATTAGTATCTTTGGACATTTAACATTATATTTTTAATATTCATCTAATGCAATTAAATTTCAGTATCTTAAAGACTGGCATTAATTACAGACACACAGTATCCATCTGTGCAGTGCGAGTCTACAGACCTGGTTAATTAGGCACAATAGATGAATAATTTAGGCTCATCTGAAGCCCTAAGACATGCTTTTGTCCTAATTCACCACATAGCAAACTTCAGAAATCAACTCAACCAGAACCAGCAGAAACTTGCCTGGTTAATGGCACTTATTCTGATGAGAAAATTTCTCCCAAATGCAAAAATATGCTCTAAACTGCAGAGTGGCCACACCATGAAAATGAAGATCAAGTTTTCAAAGGACCTTGAAAAGTGCAAAAAAAAAGACTAATTATGCATAATTGAACTGTGAGCAAACTTTTGTACGATAAACACAACCCAGATGAATAAACATTCTGTTCCCTAAATCAGTACTACGTTATTAAATAATGATTAAACATTTATATTAAGATACCCATAAAATTATGAACCATTTATCATAGGCTTTTCAAGGAAAACAGCTGTCAAGGCTTCAGCCATAATTAAACTAGGGCTGTTATAATGCTAGTTTTCCTGTTTTAGTTTGATTTCATGCGCTAGATTAGATAGTGTATTATTAGTTCTAATCCCTGTTCCCCAACCATGCTTTCCCAAATCAGTTCTCACTTCCTCCACTCCAAACACACACATACCCAAAACAGAAGCTTTATTGTAGAGCATGTCTAAATGCATAATTTTGAATGAAGCTGCACGACCTGATTCATTGAGATTATGAACTGGACAATGCCCAGTTCAAGTGGTTGCATCACCTTAATTGCTGACAGCGTTTACAGTTATGAAGAGAGACTTGAGAAGTTAGGGCTATTTTATTCCCCGCATTATAGCAGAGAAATTTAAAGGTGATCTGACAGAGGTTTATGAAAGTAATACGACACAATTTTAAGGTAGTCCCAAAATAATTAAAGGGAAAACTAGAATTTTTTTTTTTAAAACACACAATACTGTGGTTAGAATGTGGAATCCTCTCACAACCCACGTTGAAAGGATTTTTAGAAAACTGCTTGGGAATTTGCACAAAGCAAGCTCCCACAATCAACAATGTGATAATGACCAAATAATCTGTTTTGGGAAAGAGGAATGTTAAAGGCTCTATGGGGAGGATGTAGGAGGTAACTAGGTGGCTCAAGTAAATAAAAACACCAGTACAGACTTAAAAGACTTGCATTTATATAGCACCTTTCACGACCACCGGTAGTCCCAAAGCACTTTACAGCCAATGAAGCACTTTTTGAAGTGTAGTCATTACAAGTGTAGGAAACACGGCAGCCAATTTGCGCACAGCAAGCTCCCACAAACAGCAATGTTGATTGAGGGATAAATTGGCCAGGACACCGGGGATAACTCCCCTGTTCTTCTTTGAAGAAATGCCCGGGATCTTTTACATCCACCTGAGAGAGCAGATGGGGCCTCAGTTTAACGTCTCATCTGAAAGACGGCACCTCCAACAGTGAAGGACTCCCTCAGTACTGCACTGGAGTGTCAGACTAGATTTTTGTGCTCAAGTCTCTGGAGTGGGACTTGAGCCCACAACCTTCTGACGCAGAGGCAAGGGTGCTACCCACTGAGCCACGGTTGAAACTTGATGGGTCAAATGGTCTGGTTCTGTGCTGTCACATTATATGATTCAATAAAAGCATATCCTAAAAGCAGGATTACCATAAGTGAACCAAAAAAAAATCTTCTGAAGGCATTTATTCAACATTCATTCTTAAGACGTCAGAATGTCCTCCAAGTAAAAAAATAAGTTATTAGATTAATTTGTCAGTAACAAATATACACATTTCTTGCACAAAATTTCTGTTAGTGCACCAAATCATTATTGAATGGAATAAAGGCAAATAAGCCCTATAGAAAATCTCTACTGGATTACAAGATATATTGGTACTTAGGTTTGATCTTGTTCATATTACATCAGATCTTTTTAAAAATTATACTCAAAACAAAACAGAAAAGACTCCAAGGCTCAAAATTAGTATCTATATTTCCAGCAAAAGGCAATGCCTGTAGTGACACTGGTGCAATGGACCAGTGAAAAAACTGCAAAAGCTATACAGAGGCTTCATACCAGCTGCCAAAAGCCTAGCGTCAATGGTTTTGTACTAAAACGCCACAAGAGAAAAATTGCATTTGAACCAATATGAAAGAAAGACATGCATCTCTATAGCACCTTTCACGACCTCAGGACATCTCAAAGCGCTTTACAGCCAATGAAGTGCTTTTGAAGTGTAGTCACTGTTGTAATGCAGGAAACGAGGCAGCCAATTTGTGCAAAGCAAGCTCCCACACACAGCAATGTGATAATGACCAGATAATCTGTTTTAGTGATGTTGATTGAGGGATAAATATTGGCCAAGACACCGGGAATAACTCCCCTGCTCTTCTTCGAAATGGTGCCATGGGATCTTTTACGTCCTCCTGGAAGAGTAGACGGGGCCTCAGTTTGGCGTCTCATCCGAAAAACGGATGAGATGTTATATGCTTCAACACTCTACAATTCACCTCTTGTGCAATACTTCATTCAAATTGTTCCCACAACCAGTACTTGAGCCTGGTGCTATTTGCTTAAAATACTCCAGACAGGAATCATATTTGAAAGGGAAAAAAATCTATAGTTGTAATTATCTACAATTATTGTACGGAAGGTGTTTACATTTTAAATATTAAATATTTCCCTTGCCAAAAATAAAAAATTCTGTTCTGCCATAGACATCTTCTCGGCTTCGGTAGAATCAGTTGCTGCCATAAGCAGTCTAAGCATCTTACTTTTATGGGAGTTGGCTCAGACCGCCCTATTAATACTTGTACGATAGTGTGAACTGCGGGTCTAACAATGGAGCCCCTTGCGACCTAAACTGGACATCCGTGTCTTTTGCTTGTATATTTCTTCAATCTCTCCAATATCGAGGCTTGGTTTAAGCAGCTTTATTCCACAGCAAGGTGAGTGTACAGAGCAACAAATATGATCAGATCTACTTACTTCAATCAGTAAAACTTATCCATGCAATTATATAAAAATAATGAATATGCTATGCCGCCCTACTTCAGTTGGTCCTCTCGAAGAATAACTCTTCATTCTGTCCTACTGTCCAGGGGAGAACGTTTGCTCCCCGTAATCTTGTCTCTTCTAGGAATTTTTACCTCATCATCAACTCTGCTGCAAAAACGAGACTGCCTTTTAGGTGTCTGTCTTTCTCTCTTCTTACCCTCTGCTTCATGGAAAACTTTTCCCTGCAAATCACTGTCTAACACAAAGGGTAAAAGATGCTTTCTGATTTGCCAGACGCACTAACAAATCGTTTATTGTTTAGTGCCTTGGGAAAACAATTTCCATTTAGTGTAACAACCATCCCCTTTGTTTTAAACTTGGCGAGAATTCACGTTACTTTTAAAACCCAGCATTAAGAGTGACTCTTCTTTCAAATCCTCGCTGAGGGAAAATGGTGAAAAAAATTGATACTATTGCACATTGCTGAAATCCTAGAAACAACACTAAAAACCTGGAAATATTAGTTTTTATTATCGGATCGATCATTTTTACTCTAGACCAGATTTATGCCAGATACTGTTCCTGAAATTCAGTGATTCGGCATTTTTTACTTCATGCCCTGCTGCTATAGTAGACTGCCTAACTTGGTAAAAAATCTGGTTTTGCTGTGAAATACCAGCAGAATTTAATGTGGATCATCACTTTTTGATACCTGTTCCACAGACAGCTATTTCCCCCCCCCCCACCCCCCCAATTATTTATAAAACTGCAACTCCACACTAAACAACTACTGGGATAACAATCACCTTTTTCAGTGGTTCAGTGAAGGATATTATTAGATATATAGACATCTCGTAGCCTGGAAAACACATTTGGCAACACTAGACGTGCATACAATCTGTCTTACAAAACAAAGATCAAGCAGAACTAAAGAAAGCTGAAGGTCAAGTTCAAGGTTTCCCCCTATTTGGCAAACTATAAATAAATCCCATTATTTAGTTGATGAAGAAAAATTTAAGTATGGAAACTGCCAATAGTGTGCAGTTATCCTGTAATTTTTGCATTGCTATTTTCCGCTTTTAAGTAACACAAAAATGTCAGTATTGCTCTGGACTCGGGTTTTGATCTGACTGAAACAACAATGAGACGCCCTCAGGAAGACTATTTTACTTCCCTGGGCTTGCAGGGAGCATAACTCCAGCTCCATATTAGGCAAGGTGCAAGAAATGTTCAAGGGGGTCTTGATGGACTCATGGATGCTTTAACAACTTAAGCAGAGCATTTCTTTAAATGTTCTGAAAATGCAGCTGTTCATATCCGTGCTCTTGAAACGTGGGCTCACATTTGCAGAATTCTTGATGGAAAGAGTGGAATTCATAACCAGATAATATAACAGGGATCATCACTGCTGCAAACGTGCTCTTTAGCTACCAGTCAGACCAGTAATGCAATATGACTACAGCTTGAAACACAGTTTCTAAGGAGAATTTTGGAAACAAATCTGAGCATCTTCCCACCCACAATGGCATAATATTCAATTATATCTTAAATGTTACCACCCAATTCATCACCACCACGCAGACAATTTCAGACTGTGGCTAGCCTCTTCAGCCAAGAATAAAAGCACGTTCTAAAACACATTTTAAAGTTACTGAACAAGAACGAGACCCTGGATATGTCTCATTATATTCTTTCCATGTCAATTACATAATTTACATGCAGTGGATACGTCAATTTCTTGCAATGCATTAAAGAGTTCATGTAAACTCCATGTCATTTCATGGCAATGTTTTAATACGCCTGGTCGACATGGAGTAAAGATTATGCAACAATGCCTGTAGTGCATGTAAAGACTTTGGTGCACTACAGATGCAGTATCTTCAGTATGTACGCACATACCATGGACACCCTGCTTCCGTCAGCCGACTTCACAGCGACTTAAAGCCTTTGTAAACGCTTTTTACTGCAAAGGGAAGATAAATCAACTTTAAGGTAAGGTCGACGTATTCTGTAGCATGTAAAGAGTAGTGTAATTGTTTTGAATTATTACAAGCACATGCAACAAGCTAGCTGAAGCCCAAACTGGATGAATGACCGTTTCATGCTTGCAATTATGAGGTAACTTTGGTAGCTGCAAAGGATAAAATTGAAACATGCTTTCTCAGCATTCTTAAAAACAAATTCTGTGAAGCAAAAAAAAAATCAATTCTACTGTGCACCTTTGATAACTTACCAGAGACATCTTACTGCAAAAAAGAGCATACTATGCACTAACAAATCACATTCATTTTATGGTGACACACCCTTACCTTTTTGTCTTTGCTTTTCTTGTTATTTTGTTGTATCCCAAACATTTTTTCCATCCCAAACAATTTACTTGTCAGTTCGTTCTTTTGAGCTACAACGCGAAAAGGCTGGCCTAAACCACTTCCAACTCTATACTTTTCGGTCTGAATCTTGCTCATTGGAGGGGGAAGATCCTGCTTCAGTGTACTACAGTTAACACTGGACAGTCCGTCTGTGGATTCTGCATAGGATTCCTGATCACTGCTGCTACAGTACTGCCAGTCCTTACGGATATGAAGGGGAAGCCATCTTGGAGTTGCACAAGGAGCACTGTTCACTATATCGGATTTCTTAGCTGAAGTAAACACAGACCATGGAGACGTTCCTGGAACATCAAGCCGAGCAGAAGGACCCAGGTGTCTGTTACCGTTATGCAAAGAGCAATCACTCGGTGCCAACTCTGAAAGTCGAGGTGGATGGAATTTGCTTTCCAGGTCCGGACGACAGCCATTCCACTGAGAAGTACCTTGCATCTGCCCTTTACCTTGTATATTACCCCAGGCACCATTGGGGACATGTTTGTTTGAGTTGGTCCCCAGATCAACAACTAAAACCCTACTACTCTTTTCCTCCTGACTATAGCATCCAATTCCACTGTCACTGTTACTCCCAGTACTATTGTTCTGCTGGCCATCAGATATGTCCCCATCAAGAAAAGCTCTTGCCCGCATACTTTCAAATGACTCCCCCATGTCCTTGTACAACACAGATACAAACTGAAGAACAGGCTGAGAGGAAGGGGGGAACTCAAAGCAGCCACTGGTATCTGGATCTGGTGTGCACTCAATACCAAAACGCCTAGCAATACCCTGGTGAATTTTGTGCTGGCAGAGATCTGGGTCTACCATGAAGACATGACATGAAGTCCGCAGTCCACCTTCATTTTCATTAGCAAGGCTATGGTCATCAGACGTCTGCATGGTGACCAGTCCAAAGAATCTTCTGTCATCAGGGCACACAGCACTGAAGGCCAACTTTTCTGCGGGGTACATAGCTAGAACAGCATTTTTGTCATTGAAAAGCTTGATGCAGTCATGCATTATCTTCATTAGGACAAGTGAATGAATCTTCTGCTCAGCACGCAAGCGTCGCATGCAACCACGGATGGCCTGTAAGCTATCATTTTCCAGATTTGAACTTGTTGAAGGCAATTCTATGGAACCCAAGTAGCCTACTATCATCCCAACATTCAAAATGCTCGCATCTAGAACAAATCCATCTTGGTTTTCAAGGCCATTGACAAAAACGGAGTCATCATTCAACACCTTCATTACTTCTTCTTCAGAAAGTGAATTGTGGTTTGTTTTTGCACTTCCACGTCTGGTCGGAAATCCACTGACTTTTTCAGTGACTTGTCTTTGTTGCTGTACACAGTTCCTACCACATTTGGTAGAATTACTGGAATTGTCAAAAAGCATTTTAAAAATGCCACCTGACTGTACATCAGCAACAACCTTTTCAGCTCTGTTTAGACCCAGTATTTTTGACTTTGGCTTATTGTTCATCCATGCCACTTTGCCTTCATTGAAATAAAGTTCTTCATCACTAGAGCCTGTATCGGAGTGGTTACTACCCTCAGCAATGACAAGCCGTAGTACTCCTGTGCATTGTCCTATCAGTTTCACAACATCTTCGTGAGAGGCTTTAGAGACATTAATGTCATTCACACTAAGTATGCGATCGCCAGATCGAAGCCCAACATAATGTGCTGGGCTTCCTTTCAGAATGCAGCTAAGCACGCAAGGAGCTTGTCCAGAAAGAGTGAATCCGTATCCAGTTCTTCCTCTAGCAATATCTACATTCCTCATCCGAAGGGAAGGATTGTTGCTTGAACGACGTTTCACTTGATCAGCTTGTCTATGCATTGTTTATATTCCTATTACAGAACAATATTAAACTTGACACATTATTGAAATGGTCTGGGACCGATCAGTTGAGTGTTTCAGGAAAAAGTTCATTGTAGCAATGTCTTTAAATGCCACTCTAGCTGATGCAAACTGTCCCAATAAAACATCTGAAAGGGAAAAAAGTATATATCAAACCAGTTCCACATATGCTATAGCTAGGAAAGACAAATGACTTTTATTTTTGACGTAAATTCTTAATTTAGAACCAATTTGAGGTTCCATTTACAGCAGGTTTCTAATACAAGACTCTCATTTCATTTGGGAGACCCTTTGGTTTTTGGAGAAAAGTTGTCAAAATAAGCGAGTAGAACATTCTGATTTACATGAGAATTTCATAATAATTTAGCAGTTTTTGACCTTTGTGCTCTTCAACAACGTGCATCTGGGCTGGTGCACATCTATTAATTGGAATATACAGCAACAATTTATCCCATTAGAGAAGTTGCACTTTCAGAATTTGGCCTTGTATACAAGACAGGTGGGATTCTAAATTCATAGAAGAGAAGAGACATTTTTTTAAATCCTCATCACGGGGACAACATTTTCTTCTATCAAAAGATAGTTTTTGGAGGCTGAGTGTAAACAAATAGTGCTTTGTAGAGGAAAATGCAGGGCAATTCCATTCCATTTATTGTGAAGAACTTACAAAATGTTGTGTTCCATCACCACAAAAAGCAAAACATTTTTAAAGTATACAGTAGTTTAGAAAAACTTCCACAGAACACAGTAGAAAATGGTTAATTTTCGATAAAGTATTGCAAATATACACAATAGAAAACTTAAACTTCCACAGAACTCTTAGAAAATTGGTTGCATTCATGTTATCAATTTAAATCTTATTCTAATAAAAATGGCCCAAAAACTTTTATAGTAACCATACTAATTAAATACATCAATCTTCTGTAATATTTTTAATAGCAAATGAACCCTTGCTCCATTTTTAAGTATAATTTTTAACAGCGATGATCCACCCAAATTCATAAACTCAAAAACTCTATGTCCCCATCTATATATCCATAGTTAAGCAAGTATAAATACAACAACTGCCAAGAACTACAAATAATCTCTCGAGTTAAAGAATTAAATCCCCAAGCGTCCCCATCACTTTCGTAATTAAAATTTACCAGATTCCCAATCTATTTATCAAGGGTGGGGGGGAAACCTAGCCAAAAAACAGTATAGTACAGTTGGGAACTTTGTATTCTTAAAGATACCCCCCACAACAGCGTTTACACCAAAAAAAAAGCAATCAAACTGCTTCCGGAGAAGAGACGGACCTGAGGTCGCGTCCGGACAAGGCTGACTTGCTTTAACTACAGGGGGTTGTTTGGATTACAGTAGGTTGGGCGCGGTTGATCTTTATCGGATCGATATATTTTAAAAAAACCTACCTACACACAGTTTGACTTTTTAACCGTTGTGTTTAGGCGCTAAAGATAAGGATAAGGATTTTTCAGGCATCACACCCAGAATAAAAAGCCGGACAAAATGAGACCCCCCCCCACCTTCCCAAAAATGAAGGGGGATTTTCCTTTTTTTGCGTGGCACAACACATCAAATGCTTTAAAATAAAAAGTCGCACAATGTTGAATGAGAATAGGACGCGTGACAAACACCGTAACAATGGAATGCATTTTCCCAAACCTTTTTACGTACCGAAGGCATCTTGTTGCTCACCCGATGCAGATCAAATCCAATGCACTTGCATCTGCATATTACATCCGTGCTCTAGATGGGAGCCTGTTCCCCTGGGGGCCACTCCAAATGCTCTCAACTTTGGAAACTTTTCTCTCTTTTTTTTCCCTCCTCCCCGCCGAGGTTAAAAAAAAACTTGCTACTCCGCAAGAGGTGGAAGGGGGGGGCGGGGCCAAGGCGCGCACCCTAACTCGACGGCGGACGTAATCCGCCACTGAGCGGCGCCGGTTAGTGTTTCGGCGGCGTCGCTAAGGGCAACCGCGATTCCGATTGGAGCAGCCGCTTGTCACTCATCTCGAAGTCCCCCGCCCCCTCTCCTCTCCTCTCCATCAGGTTTGACGGACCGCAAGAACCGTCGGGTTTCTTTTAATAAAGGGGAAGAGAGGAGAGTGTGTGAAGTTTAACCTGACCAGCATATTGTAGATTTAAAACTACAGCCGCAAACTTTTTACAAAGTCGTTGACTTATTATACATTTTTTTGGAGTATTTCTTTTTCCTCTTTACAGCTTTCATTTCTTTTTTTTTATATAAAGCATTCCATTGCTCCGCAACCGTTGTCAACTCAAAACAAAACAATAGGAAATAAAAACAGGAAAAAAAAATTGCTGGAAAACAATAGGATCTGAGCAGCAACAACAACAACAACAACAAAAGAACTATTACCTCTGATCCTAACGGTTTAATAGTTTAAACGAAACGATGACATTCTTTTTAAAAGAAATGCGCGTTCAAAAAAAAAAAATTTTTGGTAATAAAACTTTTCTCAGTTTGGGAAAAGGAAAAATAAAAATCACTCGATGCATCGAACTCATTTGAAGTATAAATATATAAAAATAAATCTTTCGACCGGCTTTTTTGGGGGTTTGTCTTTTTAGTGCGAGGCTCATTCCTGCCTCGGGCGGCTGAAGCCGTTAATTTTCTTTTTTGAAACGGAAAAATGGAACGTCTGTCGGTTGAGAGCGCGCTCCAGGCGCCCGCGTGCTCGCGCCTCTCTCTCTCTCGCGCGCGCGCTCGGGCTCTCGCTCTCCACAAAGAACAAGCCGGTCACCGCGTCACGTGAGCGGCCTCGGGCTCGCCAGCCACGCGCGCGAGAGAGAGCGCGCGCGCGCGCGCACGCTCCACCACCACCAACCGTCAAGACAAAGAGATTGGTTTCCCCTGCTCGCCCCACCACAACTTTCTTTGGGCTTGTCCATGTCTATTGGGAAAAGAAAGACAGACGGAACTTTGCTATAGCGCCATTCACGAGGGCAACACGGTGGCATAGTGGTTAGCACTGGTACCTCACAGCGCCAGGGACCCGGGTTCAAATCTGACCTTGGGTGACTGTCTGTGTGGAGTTTGCACATTCTCCCCGTGTCTGCGTGGGTTTCCTCCGGGTGCTCCGGTTTTCTCCCACAGTCCAAAAATGTGCGGGTTAGGTTGATTTGGCTATGATAAAAAAAAAAAATTGACCCTTAGTGTTAGGGGGGGATTAAATATGTGGGGTTATGGGGATAGGATGGGATATGTTAGGGGGAATTAAATACGTGGGGTTATGGGGGTAGGGTGGGATGTGTGTACTGTGGGGATTAAAGCAGGGACAGGGTACTGGATTTGGATGATCAGCCATGATCGTATTGAATGGTGGAGCAGGCTCGAAGGGCCGAATGGCCTACTCCTGCTCCTAGATTCTATGTTTCTATGTCCCAAAGCCCTTTACAACCCAATCCGAGGACTTTTTTTCCCCCCCTCTGAAGTGCGGTCACTGCTGTTGTAACGTAGGGAAAGGCTGCAGCCAATTTGCGCACAGCAAGCTCCCGCACAAACACAGCAATCCGATGAAAGAAAGACTTGCCTTTCACGACCACCGGACCTCTCAAAGTGCTTTACAGCCAATGAAGGACTTTTGGAGTGTAGTCACTGTTGTAATGTGGGATACGCGGCAGCCAATTTGCACACAGCAAGCTCCCACAAACAGCCATGTGATAATGACCAGATAATCCTGTTTTTTTTTGTTATGTTGATTGAAGGATAAATATTGGCCAGGACACCGGAGATAACTCCCCTGCTCTTCGAAATAGTGCCATGGAATCTTTTACGTCCACCTGAGAGGGCAGTCTTGGCCTCGGTTTTACGTCTCGTCTGAAAGACGGCGCCTCCAACAGTGCAGCGCTCCCTCAGTACGGCACTGCGAATGTCAGCCTAGATTTTTGTACTCAGCTCTCCATACTGGGACTATGAACCCACAACCTTCTGAGCCAGAGGCGAGGGTGCTACCCACTGAGCCATGACTGACACACAGCAAGATCCAGGAACGGGATCCTTACAACACACATCAATGGTTTACCACACTATGCTTTGTACGCTATGATGATTTTTTTTTTAAGTTGCCTTTGATGAAGGGTTTTTATTTTGATGGGACTAAATAAGGAGAAACTGTTTCCACTGGCAGGAGATTTCGGTAACCAGAGGACACGGATTGAAGGCGAATGGCAAAAAGAACGAGAAGTGACGCGAGGGAAAAAAAACATTTTTACGCAGCGAGTTATGATGATCTGGCAATGCACTGCCTGACAGGAAGCAGATTCAATAATAACTTTCAAAAAAGAATTGGATAAATACTTGAAAAGGAAAGCATTGCAGGGCTACAGGGAATGAGCAGGGAAGTGGGATTAATTGGATTGCTCTTTCAAAGAGCCGGCACAGGCACGATGGGCCGAATGGCCTCCTTCTGTGCTGTATCGTTCTATGATTTGTTCTGCTGTTATCACCCCTCAGACAATGTCTCAAAGTACTGTGTACACCATAAGTTATGTTGATGTAGGGTAACTTGTTATGTGGTTAAGCAAGGTAGCCATTTTGCACAGAGCAAGACCCCCTCTACACGCAATGGGGTGAATTAGCTGTTTTTAGTGCTGCTGGTTGAAGGAGGAATGTTGGCAAGGATATTAGAAGAACCCCCTGCTCATCTTCAAATAGAGAGATCGGGAACATGTCTGCATGACCCGTCAGAATAGACAGGCATAGTCTCAGTTTAATAAACGAACCACGGGAGCTGCCAGTGTGCGGCCAATGTTTGGAGGAATATTTTGGAATGGGTCCACTACCAAAGCTGAGCATGACTACAACAGAACATCCACAGCAACGTACATTTATATAGCACGTTTAACGTAGAAAAACGTCTCGAGATACTTCACAAAGGCATATGGGTGGGGGGGAATGGATGCTGAGCCATAGGAGGAAATATTAGGAGGTGATCAAAGGCTTGTTCAGGGGGGTGGGTTTTAAGCAAAACTTTTCCTTGTACAAGACCTTAGTCAGGCCACACTTGGGATACTGTGTCCAGTTTTGGTTTCCGCACATGGTGGGTGATATTGAGGCTTTGAAGAGTATGCAGAGGAGGACCACTAGACTAATTCCCAGTCTAAAGCATCTTAGTTATCACAATAGGCTAAACGAGTTGAGACTCTATACTTTAGAGAAGCGTAGACTTGGCAGGAGGGGATCTGATTGAGGTTTACAAGATAATGAAGGGAATAGATTGTGTTCCAGCTGACAGTTTGTTTCAATTAAGTAGGTTAGGGAGGACCAGGGGTCACAAATTTAAGTTGTATAAGGCCAGATCTAGGTTAGGTGTCAGGAGGTGGTACTTTTCCCAGAGAATAGTGGACCTCTGGAACAGGCTGCCATCTCATGGGGTGGACGCGGACTCGCTGAATTCCTTAAAGCGAGAGCTGGACCTGTTTCTGGCTGGGGTGGAGATCACCTCTTACAGAAGGTAGGTACTGCAGGAAATTCAGGGCCAGAGTGATCTCCTGGACGAGTTTCAATCATCGAGATGGCTTGGAGAGGAATTTCCCAGATTTATTTACCCCCAAATTGGCCTGGGTTTTTTTAATCTTTTTTTTTTTTGCTGCTCCCAGGAGATCATATGGTTTTGGGCGGGGTGGAGTGTATATGTTATGATATACAAGGTGTCGCAATTGTGTGGGACAGGCTCGATGGATCAGATGTTCTTTACCCGCCCATCATTGTTCATATGTTTTAAGGAGAGAGGGAAGAGTTTAAGGAGGGAATTCCAGAATGTGGGTGTAAGGTAGCTGAAGGCACAGGCACCAATGGTGGGGCAAAGGGAGAGGGTGGGCTGCACAAGGGGCCAGAGTGAGAGGAGAGTTTGGCGGGGATGATGTAATGCTACAGAAGGTTACAGGGACAAAAAGGAGGGAGCCATTGAAAGATTTAAAACACAAAGGATGAGAATTTTATGTATGCATTGTATATTAAGGTAGCACCAGGTATTACAACCAAAGAACAATTGCAAAAACATTTTTTGGAGAAAAAGTAAGATAAAAATTCTTTACACAGAGGGTGGTTAGAATGAGAATTTTCTGCCAGAAACCTTTTCTGACAGAAAATAAACTTTTTTAAAAAGCGATTAGATTGTTGCTTGAAAAAGAGCAATGTAAGGGAACAGTATCATAGTGGTTCTGTTACTGTTCTGTAATCCAGTCGGCCTGGACTAATCATCTGGTAGACGCGAGTTCAAATCCCACCACGGCAGCAGTAGAATTTAAATTCAGTTAAATAAATCTGCAATAAAAAGCGAGTAATGGTGACCATGAAATGACCGGATCGTCGTAAAAGCCCATCTGGTTCACTAATGCCCCTTTAGGGAAGGAACTCTGCCGTCCTTACCTGGTCTGGCCGATATATGACTCCAGACCCACAGCAACGTGGTTGACTCTTAACTGCCCTCTGAAATGGCCCAGCAAGCCACTCAGTTGTAACAAACCGCTACAGAAACAATAATAAGAATAAAACCGGACAGACCACCCGGCATCGACCTAGGCAACAGCGTCGGACAGGACAACGGCACACTCAGCCCAGTTGACCCTGCAACGTTCTCCTCACTAACATCTGGGGACTTGTGCCAAAATTGGGAGAGCTGTCCCACAGTCTAGTCAAGCAACAGCCTGACATACTCACAAAATCATACCTTTCAGCCAATGTCCCAGGTTCCTCTAATGAGGCCATATGGGTAGAAACTTAAAAACAAAAAGGGGGCAAGCACTTTGCTGGGAGTGTACTATAGGCCTCCAAACAGTCAGGGGGAGATAGAGGAACAGATATGTAGGCAAATCTCAGAGAAGTGTAGAAATAATAGGGTAATAATAGTAGGGGATTTCAACTTCCCCAATATTAACTGGGATAGTCAGAGTGTGAAAGGCTTAGAGGGTGCGGAATTCTTAAAGTGCATCCAGGAGAGCTTTTTGAGCCAGCATGTAGAAAGTCCTACAAGAGAGGGGGCGGTACTGGACCTAATTCTAGGGAATGTAGCCGGGCAAGTGGTAGAAGTGTCAGTAGGAGAGCATTTTGGTGACAGTGACCATCATTCGGTGAGATTTAAAGTAGTCATGGAAAAGGACAAAGATGGACCGGAGATAAAGGTTCTAAATTGGGGGAAGGCCGATTTTAATATGATAAGGCAGGATCTGGCCAAAGTTACTGGGATCAGCTACTTGTATGAAAATCCACATCAGAGCAGTGGGAGTCTTTCAGAAAGGAAATAGAGAGAGTAAAACGGCAACATGTTCCCACCCTTGACTTTTACGGGACCAACAAGCCCAGGGAACCCTGGATGTCAAGGGATATACGAGAATGGATTAGGAAAAAAAGGGAGGCTTTTGGCAGATACAAAGGACTAAAAACAGTGGAAGCCCTAGAGGAGTATAGAAAGAAATTAGGAGAGCGAAGAGGGGGCATGAAATAACACTGGCGGGCAAAATAAAGGAAAATCCCAAGGTGTTTTATAAGTATATTAAGGGCAAGAGGATAACCAGGGAAAGAGTAGGGCCCATTAGGGACCAAAGTGGCAATCTGTGTGTAGAGCCAGAAGATGTAGGTGGGGTTTTAAATGAATATTTTGCATCTGTGTTCACTATGGAGAAGGACAATATCGGCATAGAAATCAGGCAGGGGGATTGTGATATACTTGAACAAATTAGTATTGAGAGGGAGGAGGTACTAGCGGTTTTAGCAGGCTTAAAAGTGGATAAATCCCCAGGCCCAGACGAGATGTATCCCAGGCTGCTGTGTGAGGCAAGGGAAGAGATTGCAGGGGCTCTGACACAAATTTTCAGAACCTCTCTGGCCACAGGGGAGGTGCCAGAGGACTGGAGAACAGCTAACGTAGTACCATTATTCAAGAAGGGTAGTAGGGATAAACCAGGGAATTACAGGCCAGTGAGCCTAACATCAGTGGTAGGGAAATTATTGGAAAAAATTCTGAGGGACAGAATTAGTCTCCACTTGGAGAGGCAAGGATTAATCAAGGATAGTCAGCATGGCTTTGTCAGGGGGAGATCATGTCTGACCAATTTGATTGAATTTTACGAGGGGGTGACTAGGTGTGTGGATGAGGGTAGTGCAGTTGATGTGGTCTACATGGACTTCAGTAAGGCTTTTGACAAAGTCCCGCATGGGAGACTGGTCAAGAAGGTAAGAGCCCATGGGATCCAGGGCAACTTGGCACATTGGATCCAAAATTGGCTTAGTGGCAGGAGGCAGAGGCTGATGGTTGAAGGTTATTTTTGTCACTGGAAGCCTGTGTCCAGCGGTGTACCGCAGGGATCGGTGCTGGGTCCTTTGCTGTTTGTAGTGTGCATTAATGATTTAGATATGAATGTAGGAGGTATGATCAGTAAGTTTGCAGATGGCATGAAAATTGGTGGGGTGGTAAATAGCGAGGAGGGAAGCCTCAGCCTACAGGACGATATAGACGGGTTGGTCAGATGGGCAGAACAGTGGCAAATGGAATTTAACCCTGAAAAGTGTGAGGTGATGCATTTTGGGAGGACTAACAAGGCAAGGGAATACACAATGAATGGTAGGACCCTAGGAAGGACAGAGGTTCAGAGGGACCTTGGTGTGCATGTACATAGATCCCTGAAGGCAGCAGGACAGGTAGATAAGGTGGTTAAAAAGGCATATGGTATACTTGCCTTCATTAGCCGAGGCATAGAATATAAGAGCAGGGAGGTTATGATGGAGCTGTACAAAACGCTAGTTAGGCCACAGCTGGAATACTGTGTGCAGTTCTGGTCGCCACACTATAGGAAGGATGTGATTGCATTGGAGAGGGTGCAGAGGAGATTCACCAGGATGTTACCTGGGCTGCAGCGCTTCAGCTATGAAGAGAGACTGGACAGGCTGGGGTTGTTTGCCTTAGAGCAGAGAAGGCTGAGGGGGGACCTGATTGAGGTGTACAAAATTATGAGGGGCATAGATAGGGTAGATAGAAAAGAACTTTTCCCCTTAGTAGAGGGGTCAATAACCAGGGGGCATAGTTTCAAGATAAGGGGCAGGAGGTTTAGAGGGGATTTGAGGAAAAACTTTTTCACCCGGAGGGTGGTTGGAATCTGGAACTCACTACCTGAAAGGGTGGTAGAGGCAGGAACCCTCACAACATTCAAGAAGCATTTAGATGAGCACTTGAAACGCCATAGCATACAAGGCTACAGACCAAGTGCTGGAAAATGGGATTAAAATAGACAGGGCTTGATGGCCAGCACGGACACAATGGGCCGAAGGGCCTCTTTCTGTGCTGTATAAATCTATGACTATTACTCTATGACTCCTCCATCACCATCCCTGGGTATGTCCTGTCCTACAGGCAGGACAGACCCACCAGAGGTGGTGGCACAGTGGTATACAGTCGGGAGGGAGTGGCCCTGGGAGTCCTCAACTATGACTCCGGACCCCATTAAGTCTCAGGGTAGCAGCTCAAACATGGTAAGGAAACCGCCTGCTGATTACCACCTACCGCCCTCCCTCAGCTGATGAATCAGTACTCCTCCATGTTGAACACCACTTGGAAGAAGCACTGAGGGTAGTGAGGGCACAGAATGTACTCTGGGTGGGGGACTTCAATGTTCATCACCAAGAGTGGCTCGGTAGCACCACTACTGATGGAGCTGGCCGAGTCCTGAAGGACATAGCTGCCAGACTGGACCTGCGGCAGGTGGTGAGAGAACCAACATGAGGGAAAAACCAACTTGACCTTGTCCTCACCAATCTACCTGTCGCAGATGCATGTCCATGATAGTATTGGTAGCAGTGACCACCGCACAGTCCTTGTGGAGACGAAGTCCCATCTTCACACTGAGGACACCCTGCACTGTGCTAAATGGGATAGATTCAGAACAGATCTAACAGCTCAAAATTAGGCATCCATGAGGCGCTGTAGGCCATCAGCAGCAGCAGCAGAGGAATTGTATTCCGCCACAATCTGTAACCTCATGGCCTGGCATATCCCTCACTCTACCATTACCATCAAGCCAGGCGATCAACCCTGGTTCAAATGAGGAGTGTAGAAGAGTGTAGGAGCAGCACCAAGCATACCTAAAAATGAGGTGCCAACCTGGGGAAGCTGCAACCCAGGACTACATGCATGCTAATCAGCAGAAGCAGCATGCTTTAGACAGAGCTAAGCGATCCCACAACTAACGGATCAGATCAAAGCTCTGCAGTCCTGCCACATCCAGTCATGAATGGTGGTGGACAATTAAACAACTAACGGGAGGAGGCTCTATGAACATCCCCATCCTCAATGGTGGCAAATGACAAGGCTGAAGCGTTTGCAACCATCTTCAGCCAGAAGTGCCGAGTGGATGATCTATATCGGCCTCCTCCTGAGGACCCCATCACAGAAGCCAGTCTAGAGCCAATTCGATTCACTCCACGTGTTATCAAGAAACGGCTGAGCGCACTGGATACAGCAAAGGCTATGGGCTCCGACAATATCCCAGCTGTCGTGCTGAAGACTTGTGCTCCAGAACTAGCCGCGCCTCTAGCCAAGCTGTTCCAGTACAGCCATAACACTGGCATCTAGCCGACAATGTGGAAAACTGCCCAGGTATGTCCTGTCCACAAAAAGCAGGACAAATCCAGTCCGGGCAATTACTGCCCCATCAGCAAAGTGATGATAGCACTGTCGATGACACCTTCCAAGGGCACTTACCAATAATCTGCTCACCGATGCTCAGTTTGGGTTCCACATGGACCACTTTGCTCTAGACCTCATTACAGCCTTGGTTCAAAAATGGACAAGAGAGTTGAATTCCAGAGGTGAGGTGAGAGTGACTGACCTTGACATTCACGCAGCATTTGACTGAGTGTGGCATCAAGGAGCCCTACTAAAATTGAAGTCAATGGGAATCAGGGGGAAAACTCTCCACTGGCTGGAGTAATACTTAGCACAAAGGAAGATGACTGTGGTTGTTGGAGGCCAATCATCTCAGCCCCAGGACATCATTGCAGGAGTTCCTCAGGGCAGTGTCCAAGGCCCAACCATCTTCAGCTGCTTCATCAATGATCTTCCCTCCATCATAAGGTCAGAAGTGGGGATGTTCGCTGATGATTGCACAGTGTTCAGTTCCATTCACAACTCCTCAGATAATGAAGCAGTCTATGCCTGCATGCAAGACCTGGACGACATTCAAGCTTGGGCTGATAAGTGGCAAGTAACATTTGCGCCACATAAATGCCAGGCAATGACTATCTCCAACAAGAGAGCATCTAACCACCGCCCCTTGACATTCAACGGCATTACCATTGCCGAATCCCCCAACATCAACATCCTGGGGGTCACCATTGACCAGAAACGTAACTGGACCAGCCACATATATACTGTGGCTGCAAGAGCAGGTCAGAGGTTGGGCATTCTGCGGCAAGTGTCTCACCTCCTGACTCCCCAAAGCCTTTCCACCATCTGCAAGGCATAAGTCAGGAGTGTGATGGAATACTCTCCACTTGCCTGGATGAGTGCAGCTGCAATAACACTCAAGAAGCTCGACACCATCCAGGACAAAGCAGCCCGCTTGATTGGCACCCCATCCACCACCTTAAACATTCACTCCCTCCACCACCAGCGCACCATGGATGCACTGCGTACCATCTACAAGATACACTCCAGCAACTCGCCAAGGCTTCTTCTACAGCACCTCCCAAACCTGCGGCCACTACCACCTAGAAGGACAAGGGCAGCAGGCGCATGGGAACACCATCACCTCCAAGTTCCCCTCCAAGTCACACACCATCCTGACTTGGAAATATATTGCTGTTCCTTCATTGTCGCTGGGTCAAAATCCTGGAACTCACTCCCGAACAGCACTATGGAAATACCTTCACCACACTGACTGCAGCTGCTCAAGGGCAATTAAGGATGGGCGATAAATGCTGGCCTTGCCAGTGATGCCCACATCCCATGAATAAAAAAAAATTGTGGTGCTGTTGAAGATTGGGGGAGATGATTGGGCCTTTTCTTGTTGGGAAACGGTCATTACCCAACAACAACTTGCATTTACATAGCACCTTTAATGTAATAAAGCATTATGCAATGCGGATATTACCTGCCACTTGGCAACCTGAGCCTGGATGTTGTCCAGCTGTAGGCTGGTATAGGCTGCATCATAAGAAATAGGAGCAGGAGTCGGCCATTCGAGCCTGCTCTGCCATTCAGTAAGATCATGGCTGATCTTCTACCTCATCTCCACTTTCCTGCACTATCCCCATATCCCTTGATTCCCTTAATATTCAAAAATCTATCGATCTCTGTCTTGAATATACTCAACGACTGAGCCTCCACAGCCATCTTAGGTAGAGAATTTCAAAGATTCACCACCCTCTGAGTCCATTATTGGCAGAGTTGCAAATGAACCTGTAGAATCATCAATAAACAACTACACTCCAGACCTTATAACGGAGGGAAGGTCATGGATGAAGCATCTTAAGATGGTTGGGCTAAGGACATTTCCCAGAGGAACTTATGCAGCAATATCCTGAAGCTGTGATGATTTATATTTAATGACTAGAGATCTCTTTCATCAACAGCAAGAGGCATATGTGTATAAGGTATGACAATATAAAGCAGTACTGACAAGATGCTTAAAAAATTTAATTCAATCTTTTATATATGAAAAAGGCAAATAGTTTAATCTTAATGTTTCAAATAAGACTCATCAGTTCTGATCAATGTTTACATGTGAAACAACAGTGTGTCTTATAGAAACTGACTGATGCAATATATTTCCTGTATTTTCTATTTTTATTTAAACATTAAAGCTGCCTATGTTGGGGAAATGAGATTTTTGATGAAAGAGGGGGGTCTCTCTCCCTTCCCATGAGCGTCATGCATAAAAAATAGGCAACTTTTTTTAAGCCAAAAGGAATGACTTGACAGGCTTGTACGGTTACACAAACATGTTCGGTAAAGGGAACCTATACACTGAATAATAGATACGTAGGAGTGATTGCAAGTCTGTTCTGAAGGGGTTGAGGGGGAGATGACATGGTAAACCACAAGAGCTGATTACAATGGTTAATGTATCCAAGATCAGATTTTAGCCTTATTCAAAATATACACTTTCATCAAGTAATGTACATCGAGTCTACAGCACCTAGTTTGAGATTCCCCACAAGTGGAAACCTTTTCTCTAGGTTTACACCATCAACCCCCTTCCTAATTTTAAAGACCTCTATTAGGTCACCCCTCAGCCTTCTCTTTTCTAGAGAAAAGTACCACAGCCTGTTCAGTCTTTCCTGATAGTTATAACCTCCGAGTTCTAGTATCATCCTTGTAAATCATTTTTTGCACCTTCTCCAGGGCCTCTATATCCTTTTCATGATTTCTGACCTTAAATCAGTTAGGTCTGAGTTGTAAGTTTATGGTGTCTGCCAAAGACACAGAAGTATGCGGCAGTGTTTACACGTTAACCTTATGAGTAGCCGAATAGATATATTTTCAACAACAACTCTGAACCACATCATTTCTGACACACAGTTAAGATTTCATTACAGTAATTGTGAAAATAAATTACATGAAGCTAAACTGTGATTGCAGATATCCCAAAATATCTAAAGAATCCATGAATTTTTTTCTTGCCCTTCCTAAAGTCTGCCAACGCATGCCTTGTACAATACTATGGAGCAACGTACTACCCATGGGTGTGAAAAGCAGATCGACCATAAGAGGAGGAGAGGAGTAGCAGTAAGAAATGCAGTAGTCATTGGCACAGGCAGCCTTTCTTGCAGTTATGCCGTGGACTCCCAAGACTCTTAAGTAGTATGTTTCCATCCTGGTGCAGGATAAAGGACATAAAATAGGTAGAAAAACTTCTGGGAAGCGAGAGAGAGCAGCTAAAAGTCATGGTACCAATTATATTGAGTAAATGAGAACCCTATGTGGGTGTAGATTTCTTTGCAGCTGGACTTGGAGACTCTTAAACATGGGTGACAAGATTCCATGTGTCAGACATCTGGCTGACCAGAAAAAGAAGATTGCCAACCCCTACAACATCCCATAAAAAACTCCAGGACTTTCAGCTGCCTGGACCCCAAGGTCTGGGATTCCCTCCCTAAACCCCTCTACCTCTCCTCATTTAAGATGCTTCTTAAAACCTACCACTTTGATCAAGCATTTGGTCATCTGTCCTGATATCTCCTTCTGTGGCTCGGTGTCAAATTTTGATCGATAACACTCGTGAAGCATCTTGGGACGTTTTACTACGTTAAAGGTGCTATATAAATGCAAGTTGTTGTTGTATCACTCATTATGCGAAGAACAACTTCCTGAATCAGTCCTAAATTTGGCTTGTGCCAGTTTGAACTTGGGGCTCCTTATCCCATCATTGTTTCCCTTGAAGTGCTACTTCACTATGTTCTGGTACTGTAAAGTTACACGCCCTCACTCATCATATTCTCCATTTTCACATTGTCTGCCACACAGTAGAAGGACAACATCAACAAAGAACCAATTCTGTAAACCTACCACAATGATTTTCTGGGTCTTACCCAGTTGGTTGGAAAAAGATATTAGAGAGTGTGGTGAGAATATAATAGCTCCTTTGTACAGTTATTGGATAAGTTACAAATGCTTAATGTGAAGATGAAAGTTCAGCTTATCGTCCACACAAATCAAATCACTAAACCTTCACAAAGATTAGCAAGGCGATTTCTCAGTTGCAGCAAATAAACAGCAAGATTTTGTGCAAGGCAAAACTCTTAATACATTTTAAGCAGCATATCAAAAGACTCTAAGATCAGTTCATGTTTTAGTACCACGCAGTGTCTCTAAGCAACAAGATAAGACCAAGACTCATTTAGCTACTGTTATGTGGGAGCCTTGCAGTTCAGAGCGGGGCCTTTCTATGAACCGAGAACAAAAAGAAAACTTTTTCATGTGTTATTGTGAATTACAGATAAAAGCTAATAAACAATTTAAACCAAAGACCCCAGTCTCCAGGGGAAAAATCCTGTAAAGAAATCATAGCTGACATACAAAAGTGTTACTTTTTTCTAAAATTTCTGCAATTAGTAGATCTCTGTGTTGTCCATTTGGCTGTAAACCAGCTGGCTCAGATGGACTGTTTTTAATAAACAAACTGCATATGCAGAAGTTGAAATGAAAATAAAAACACCAATTGTGCTTTTACACTTTTAGAAGTGTGCACAATGTGTCGGCCACTGCTGAGGCCAGTGTGCGCGCACCCCTATTTTGTTTCTGCTGTTCCAATTTTCTTAAGCACGCAGTTTAGCTTTCATACCAAAGGATAGACTGCTCACCCACTATGATTTGATAGTTGGCATACAGGAGGGGGGGCAAATGTTCATTTCTTCTGCACTTCCTGGAGTTCCATGATGTAGCTAGTAGTATTTGTAAGGGAAAAAATATCATTCTGGTCATTTAAAAGGGAGTCCAGGTGATTTCTGATTTAAGATGAAATGTCCAGTTCTTGAAGATTCTCTCGAAATTTCTTTGGTACATAAGAGTTTCTCAAAGCCAGCAGTGGCCGATAGATGCTCCTTTGAATTCAGTGTGCATTAGCAGGGGAACAAATGATGAAGTAGGACGGGCACCAAGATGTCATACCTCAGTGTCGCTGCCTGCCCAGAATGAAGCAGGATGAAAAGAAAATGCCAGCTCACACATGAAATTTTTTTCCCCAAAATATAGATTGTACTTTAGAAAGGGAAGTACCAGACTAAGTCCATTAGAGAATCTCATCAATATAATATTCCATTATTTCCTACAACAGTGACTACACTTCAAGAGTACTTCATTAGCTTTAAAGTGCTTTGGGACCTCCTGAGGTTGTGAAAAGCGCTATATAAATGCAAGTCTTTCTTCTGTTTTGATTTTGTTTCAGATAGGTGCCCAGGTGGCTCAAGCTGGTTCAGCAGTGAGTAGTTGAGCTATATGGATATGTTTGATCACTGGTCTGTGCTGAATTGGTTAATTTCAGCCCCACCACCCAGTTAGGGAGAGAAAGATCAGTCAGGGTTCCTGCTCCAGATTATTACCCTGCAAGCCCTGTGTGTATGTGAAGGTTGGACGAGGGCAGGATCAGGCTAAGCTGGAATGCCATTCTATGGACAAATAGTCTGCCAACACTTGCAGACAAGATGCAGAGATGAAGGTTGGTAACTTGAGCAAGGTACTGGAGGGCAACCAGTGCTCACAGAACCATACCCAGGAGTCAACACCTTCAGGAGAGAAAATTGGCACTGCTGCCGAGGGTAAACTGGAAGGCCAGTGTCACGCTTAAGTTGACTGGTAAGAATTCAACATTCACCTGGGTGATGAACTAACCAGTTTGTGTGTCACGGTCACCAACTCATTAAGACAATTAAGCAAGCTCCAGACCATAATTACCAATGACACATCGCCAGACACACTGAACTAAATTCCCCCTCATCTCTGGTTATAATGCTCTAGGAACAAAACTGTAAAAGATAATTTCCATCCATCAAGCCAGTCCTAAAGGTAACCCTTTAATAATCCTGTCCAACAAAGATTATTTCATCACCCTTCGAAATTTTTAATACTCTCTGCCTCTAATGCCTTCCTAAGCATGTTGTTCCACACTGGTCTGCTTAGCCCTTATGACTTATGTCCCCATCCAATTTGGCATAGTCGACAGAGTTTGATCCTCAAAATCATTAATCTGTATCGATAACAACCATGGACCCAAAACCTATTCTTGCAGTATCTCGCGAGTCACATATATTACACGGAAACAGGGCATTCGGCCGAACTGGTCTATGCTCCACGCGAGCCTCCACCCACCCCTCTTCATCTATCCCTGTCAGCATATCCTTCTATTCCTTTCTCCCTCATGTCCTTATCTAGCTTCCCCTTAAATGCGTCCATTCTATTTGCCTCAACTATTCCACGTGGTAGCGAGTTCCACATTGTAATCACTCTCTGGGTAATGAAGTTTCTCCTGAATTCCCTATTGGATTAGTGACCATCTTATATTTATGGCCCCTAGTTTTGGTCTTCCCCACAAGTGGAAACATCTTCTCTACGTCTATCCTACCAAAGCTCTTCATAATTTTAAAGACCTCTAACCAGGTCACCCCTCAGCCTTCTCTTTTCTAGAGAATCTATATTTTTGGCAATGAAACAATCTTGCAACGGTCACTGGTGGGCATTCTGAATGTTCATTTAGAAATTTTTTTCTATATAACTATTTGACAGATAGCTCATTGTATTTTGCCCAGCTGTGCATGCAATTCAATGGTACACGGGTAAATAGTGCACTCACGTGTGCTTCCCACAGAACCAATTAGTATACTGTTTTGTGTCACAGGAATGAAAGCATTTGTAAACAGCTAAATAGATCAAAGTGAAGTGCTGTTTTTCCTTCCCTTTTCAACAACTTGTAAAGCATGCAATCACTAATTTAATGTACAAGCATTGTGCAGGAATCTGGTATATATAGTTTTATTTTACACATTATATTCTACAGTCTATCTTCTCTTATATCTTCATAGATGCTGTTTTAGTGCATTATTGATCCTACAAAATATTTTTAAAATTAAAATTTCTAACAGGAGCGAATGTCAGGAAAACGAACCGTGCTTTAAATTTTAAATGAGACAGTGTGCACAAAAAAAACGATTTGTCCCTTCCTCAGTTAAGAATACAAAAAGGTCAAAAATTACAGGTACCGCGTTTCAGTAAGTCCTTTTATTTTTCAAAGTGCAAATTAAGTCATTTAGAATTAAAATGCAACATTTCAGTTATGTTTTAATGGGTACTATGAGGACTAACACTTAATACAAGGGCTCTAGCCATGTGTCTGTCATAGCCATTGTATAAACATTGTCAGATCAAGAGTCTCTGTGGAATTTAGAAGCAGCTCCACTGTACCTGTATTACTATTGACAGTCTGTTATATATATATATATTTATATTATATATATATATATATATATATATATATATATAAAAAAAAGAGACACAGTCTAACACGGGACACAGCAACAGTATGACAGTCAGTGGCAGGAAGTTGTCACAATATATACCATGAGTAAATCTCCACTGTGTAATGGTAAGAACTTATCCTACTGGCTAAGTCTAAGTTTGTTAGATACGGTTGTCGGCAATATTTAAATCGCATTGCCAGAACATGACAGAAGCACAAGGTTGTACAGCGTTAAATTTGGAAACCACAATGAAAATTCGAGTTCCCTTCCCCTCCTGCCAACATCAAGTAGTAGATGAACTACATCATATTTAAACCTGGTGGCCCTGCCATTTCATTCAATGTTCTCATCAACATGTGCAACCAAGCAAGTGTCTGTCCCAGTATTAGACATGTGGAAGAGATGAAAAGATGTATTCACACACATTCACCTTAGCAAAAACATGAGAATGCCTGATGTGGATCGCAACAGGACTACAAACCCTATAAAAAACAAGATTATTGCTTTAATGAAGCGTTTTCTAAGGTTGATTCGGTCTCTAAACTCCAAAAATGGAATTATAGTCAAGTAATGATTTAAATCAATAAATGCATGATTAGTCTAGGGTTTTCTTGCTATTTTATATGATCAACTGCACTTCAAATCTCTGATGTGGAAAAAAAAACTAATTAAGCCTTCACAAAAACAGCTTAAGCTCAGTTTGTTAGCATTTTGTGTGGGGTTTGCTATAATAGTCCGTCATAGGGTTTGTTATTCTAATCTGATCTCATTGTGAAACAATTTAACCACAAAAATGACAAAAAAAAAGTAATGAGATTTTGGACATGTTAGGAAAGTTCAGACATGGAAAACACGTCGACTAATATGAACACGGACTCTTGTGCTGAGATGATGCATATTTATAAACTCTGACTTGCTGTAATGTTTAACCTCAATATCAAACCCACATGTGCTAAATCTCATTTTCCACTAAATACGTCATCTTGATAGAATTGGTTCATTTTGCCCTCTCTCAAATATGACCTGAATACCAGATCATGATATGTCTTTAACTTCACAGCTAATAATAAATATATTTTTCTTTGTATAGTACATAGACACACTATTTCATTAAGAAATCAAATGCCGTTTGATGGAAATTGTGAACTCAATGCTGCATTATGGGCCCGCACCAAATCAAAATAAATATTCACTCGTACGCCACAGTCACACCTGTTTTTAAACCGCACTCAGACTACATCCACCGCCAAGGACAGACAGACGTAGAAGACATTCAACATAGTGGTTTTGTTCATTGCAAATTATGGGATAAATTCATGCATCACAGGTTTTACAATTGTACATACTTTACATGATATATAAATCTTCTGTTAAAAGACAAGTTTTACTGATATTACCACATCTTACATCCTGAGAAGATTAACGTTTTGTGATTATATGCACTAAATTAGACATACAACCACATTACAACAAGTAACTGAAGAGTCGGAACATTTGGAAGGAACATGCTGGGATTGTGACTCGAGAATACTGAGATTGCTGCAAAGGGACTCTTGCGTCCCGTCCCGTCCCACTGTGTATGCCATTGTGTTTAAGAAGTCCTCTCCACATGTCAAGTCCCCGGACACTGCAAATCAGAACTGCGCAACCTGGTGAACACTTCGCAAGCAGGTCAAGAGCTGATGATACGGGCTGCCAGGAGTCGCCACCATTTCGAAGACTGACTGGAAGGCACGGCGATCCAGCTCCTCATCAATCTGCTTTCTGTAGAAGTCCATGGCCAGCAAGCAGAAGAGGTTTACATCCACTTGTTCAGACTTACCCATTCGGCTGATAATGTGGGGCAGGCTGGGCGTACAGTTAAGAAATAATTTCATTGTAACCGTACTGCGATCTGTTCTGTAATGGCATTGGGGTCGAGTTTGATTTAGATCAGTTTCCTGACCTTCCCAACTAACCTGCCAATAACAATTCTAACTTCAAGCTCAAGCAGCAGCACGCTCTTTCCTTTAACCTCTACCTTTATATTTCACAAAACATTCACTCAATCTCTCATTACATTTTAGGTGCTAAAATCTCCAGAATTCAAAAGCTTTGTGAATTAATACAGTGTGCAAGCCTTAGCCTCTGATGCAGAAGGTTGTGGGTTCAAATCCCACTCGAGAGACTTGAGCACATAATCCAGGCTGACACTCCAGTGCAGTACTGAGGGAGTGCTGCAATGTCTGAGGTGCTGTTTGTTGGATGAGACATTAAACCAAGGCTTCCCTCTCAGGAGAATGTAAAATATCCCATGGCACTATTTTGAAGAATAGCAGGGGTGTTCTCTCCGGAGTCCTGGCCGATATTGATCCCTCAACCGACATCATTAAAACAGATTGTCTGATCAATCATCACATTACTGTTTGTAGGAGCTTGCTGTGAGCAAATTGGCAGGCTGCGTTTCCTACATTACCACAGTGACTACACTTCAAAAAGTACTTCATTGGCTGTAAAGCACTTTGGGATGTCCTGAGGTTGTGAAAGACACTATATAAATGCCAGTTCTTTGTTTCAAGTTTTACAAAATAAATGTATTTGGGGAAAACGTTCAAAATATTTTGCAAGCGCTAATTTGTAGTCATGTATTATTTATTTATTTATTTATTATTATTTTTTTTAAACCTGAACATGTGCAAGTTTATTTGTGTAATTTTGAAATTAATAAACTATAGGGCAAACCTGTACTTGCATTTTCTACCTTGTTCCACACTGTTTAGCAAAGATGGTGGGACACGGGTTCATGTCCATTATCCAGGGGATCTCAGCTGTGCCCTCTTCAGAAGGGAGAGGAAGTCACTCTAGCACACCTCTTGAAGCTTAGAATTACATGGAGTCTACAGCACAGAATCAGGCCATTCGGCCCAACTGGTCTATGCCTCCTCCCATTCCAATTCCAATTCCCTCTTCCCACCCTGCTATCCGTATTCCTCTATCCCCTTTTCCCTTATGTATTCGTCAAGCTTCCCCTTAAATGCGACATTGTTCTCTGCTTCAATCAATCCACGTGGCAGCAAGCGCCACATTCTCACCACTCTCAGTGTATAGAAATTCCTCATAAATCCTTTATTTGATCTGTTTAGTGAGCATCTTGTATCACACCCCACCCCCCCCCCCCGCCCCCGCAGTGTGCCTCGGAGAACCAAGAATGAAATAAAGGGCAAAAATACATTAAACAAACTCTTCAGCCTTTAGTAAGTGATTCAAAACCAGAAAAAAAGAAGACTTGCATTTATATAACCTCAGGATGTCCCAAAGCGATTTACAGCTAAGCAAGTACTTTTGAAGTGTAGTCACTGTTGTAATGTAGACGTGATCGAGTTGTGATACTTGATGTTATTTAAAAATATATATACACATTAATCTGTACACTGCACTGTACGACAACTACAGTCAAACATAAAGCCAAGCAAATCACTAAAATACTGTTGCCCATCTCAAACACTCCACTGTCTGGGCCCTTGGCTGGATGCAGATAATGGCAGATCTTGGAGCTTACATGCAACATACTGGCTTGGCTCAATTACAATCGGGTGCAACTTTCAGTTCTAGCCTCTGTGCACGTTTAAATACACCAACAGTTAGCAAGGATACAGAGCGGAGATCCATGCGCTGGTTGAAGCACTGACAAAGAAACAGGAGAGGCTCCACATCGCCATCGCTATCGGTGTTCTCTGCGTGAAGTTTGAAAGCGACAACATTACCCAGTCCCGCACCATGGAAGATTGTCCGGTATTATGTAAAGTCTGAAACACCTGCAAAGAAAAGCACACACAGAACCTCTCTGTAATCGGGATACAATTGTTAAATAAATCCATCCTTCAGGAAAGCCAGTGTAGCACCGCAGAGCACGTGCGAGCAGCCTTGACTCAACTACCTCACCGAGTTCCCTATCTTAGTGACGCTGCGAGGTGTCACGCTGAACCAAAGTCAAGTTTTGGGGGGGGGGGGCAAGAGAGAAAATTAGAGCTGAGTTAGTCACCCGCCTCACCCACTCTTATCCACCTCTTGCAAGTCAGAGGCTGAGCAGCATGCCTGGACCACCTGTCCTTTTACTCCAAGCAGGACTTGTAGCCCTGTGAAACCAGAGCACGGGGCAGCGAGAAACAAAGTAGTTAAAATGAGACCACATCTGGAGTACTGTGTACTGTATTGGTCTCCTTATTTAAGGAAGGATGTAAATGCGTTGGAAGCAGTTCAGGGAAGGTTTACTAGACTAATACTTGGAATGGGTGGGTTGTCTTATGAGGAAAGGTTGGACAGGCTAAGCTTGTATCCGCTGGAGTTTAGAAGAGTAAGAGGTGACTTGATTGAAGCATATAAGATCCTGAGGGGTCTGGACAGGGTGGATGTGGAGAGAATGTTTCCTCTTGTGGGAGAATCTAGAACTAGGGGTCACTGTTTAAAAATAAGGGGTAGCCCATTTAAGACAGAGATGAGAAATATTTTCTCTCAGTGTCGTGAGTCTTTGGAACTCTCTTCCTCAGAGGGCGGTGGAAGCAGAGTCTTTGAATATTTTTAAGGCAGAGGTAGATAGATTCTTGGTAAGCAAGGGGGTGAAAGGTTATTGGGGGTAGGCGGGAATGTGGAGTCATCAGATCAGCCATGATCTTATTGAATGGCGGAGCAGGCTCGAGGGGCCGCGTGGCCTACTCCTGCTCCTAATTCGTATGTACTGAGAACAAGCACACGGTTAGCTACTTTAGGGGGACTTTATTTGCAAGAAAAACTGTACAATTCTCATATGCATGGTCTAAATTTCAGACTTTTAACAAGCTACTATATTCAATGTGTCTGTATTTTACACACATTTATTTTACGATGTGCTCCTCTGCAGAAGCCTCGTTAGTCTCCAAGAAATCAACTCCGTTAAGGGGAAGCTAGATAAGTACATGAGGGAGAAAGGAATAGAAGGTTATGCTGATAGGGCGAGATGAAGTAGGGTGGGAGGAGGCTTGTGCGGAGCATAAACACCAGCACAGACTAGTTGGGCCGAATGGCCTGTTTCTGTGCAGTAAAATACTATGTAATAGAAGCAAGCAGAATACCTTGTAAACGACGGTGGCCATGAATTGTGGGTAGGGCTGTTGGTTGGAAATAAATTCTCCTATAACCTTGTTCATCACGTCTTGAGGTGGGAAGAAGTCATCAAGGAACTGCGGAAGGATCCGTGCCACCACTCGTGCCTCACAAGGGAAGCCCCTCCTGATTCTAACAGGGAGAAACAAACTCATTTGTCTCTGAAAAGGTGACGTACAGCTTAGACTAACCCACCAAAAAGTTAACCCTTTATTCTTAAATGTTCTGCCAGCTAAATATTTGATCATTCGGTGTCTTAAATTCAGGAAGGCCACAAGTAAATTGGGCACAGAACAAGGATTTGTTCCTGAATTAGCAGGTAGAACATTTTAAAAATGCACTATTTTGATTCATGTTGGTCTAGAGTCATAGGGCGCTGGGCACACTCTGGTCCCTCACCCAAACGCCCATTTCTTCAAGTCCGAGGCTCCGCAGAGCATTAGCAGGTATTCAGCTGTGAGCGCCATCACAGTCCTCTGCTCAACCGATGCCCCACCACATTCACTGCTCGGGGATATTAAATCCTGTTGTGCTCACCACCACCCCAGCTACTCAGCACAGATCACAGACCAAACTGGGGACCTTCCTGTTCTGTATGGCTCCGTGCGACATTCCCTGGGGGTGCAATTACCCACTGAGTCATCAGGAGAGCTTTGAGGAGTTATGTTTAACAATTTTAAACAGTAAAAAATTTACTTCAAAAAGGATGCAGTACTGTTCAAAAGAAACCCCAACTGCCATTTGCTGCAACCTGCTTGGTCTATGCCATAATTGATACACAGGTGAGAAGATGCAGAATTGCTTGGTACGTACAAGACTGCATCGTTACCATTCGGTTGTGCACAGCTGAATTCAGATTCAGCACTTCTTAAACAAAAGCATTTGAACACTTGCTTACTTTAGGTCTTTATCCCCTTAAGAACCTGAACACCCTTCTGAATAGTAGTTTGTTTCCATCATCATAAAATGACTTGTGTCTATTTCTAAAGTTAATTGTAAGCAGAAATTTAACAGAAGAAGTCTTCATACTTTTCATATTCATTGATTTTGGTACCGAATGTTACAGTCCATGAAGCGCCACCATTCCCACTATGAAAGGGTCTCAGCCCCTGACAGAATGCCTCTATTTTTTTTCCTTTGATGAATGCTCTATTCAGTCCAGAGAGCCCTTCTGTGTTGTCCACTGTTCAATAGCTAGCTCTGCACTGCAGACACCCAGCAGTTATACATGGCATGGTATGTTTACTCAGCTGACCTACTCAAACTTCATTGTATCCCAAACCAAAAACCACCAGGTTAAATCCCAAAAAGCCCCTACAAAGAGTGTTTAGAAAGAAGTGCAAATAAGAGAACGTTGGCGTAGACTGAGGGCAGCAGACAGAGCGGATTCATTCCCACAACCGATGGTCAATTTTACAGAAACTGTTTTAAAACCAGCTATAAATCGTGGGTTTGTAGCCTTTTAAACAATCACCCACTTCAACTTGAAGCAACATTGAGGGAATTCCAGAGCTTAGAGCCTTGGCAGTTGAAGACACAGATGCCAATGGTGAAGCAATGAAAATCAGGGATACGCAAGAGGCCAGAATTGGAGGAGCGCAGAGATCTCGGAGGGTTGTGAGGCTGGAGGATGTTACAGATAGGGAGGTGCGAGGCCATGGAGGGATTTGAAAACAAGGATGAGAATTTTAAAATCGAGGCATTGCCGGACCAGGAGCCAATGTAGGTCAGCGAGCACAGGGGTGATGGGTGAACGGGACTTGGTGCAAGTTAGGACACGGGCAGCCAAGTCTTTGCATGACCTCAAGTTTACAGAGGGTGCAAGGTGGGAGGCAGGGCAGGAGAGTATTAGAATAGTTGAGTCTAGAGGTAACAAAGGCATAGATGAGGGTTTCAGCAGCAGATGCGCTGAGGCATGGGCGGAGACGGGCGATGTTACGGCAGTGGAAGCAGGCTGTCTTGGAGATAGTATAATACAGCACAGATTGAGGCCATTCGGCCTGTCGTGCTTGTGCCGGCTCTTTAAAAGAGCTTTCCAATTAGTTCCACTCTCCTGCTCTTTCTCCGTAGCCCTGTAAATTTTTTTCCCTTCAAGTATTTATCCAATTCTCTTTTGAATGTTACTATTGAATCTGCTTCCACCACCCTTTCAGGCAGCGCATTCCAGATCACAACAACTCGCTCTGTAAAATAAATGTTTCCTCATGTCGTCTCTGGTTCTTTTGCCAATAAAGATGATATGGAGATGGAAGCTCAGCTCAGGGTCAAATAGACGCCAAAGGTGTGAACAGTCTGGTTCAGCCTCAGACAGTGGTCAGGGAGAGGGATGGAGTTGTTGGCTAGGGAACAGAGTTTGTGGTGGGGACCAAAGACAATGGCTTCAGACTTCCCAATATTTAACAGTCTCGGTCAAAGAGATGGGTTGTAAGAGGCTTCAAAAGGAGGGAAGAGGGATAGCAAGCTGAAGCAGCTTTGAGTGTGTGTCTTGGGGGTTTTTGACTGGAAGGTTAGCCTCTTAATAGACCAGTAACTCGGAGCCAGAGGAGCAGGGGGTGGGCACAGGCTTGGTACATGTGGGTGGAGATTTCTACAACAGTTAAACTTCTCCGCAAACCAACAGGCACAAAAATCCCACCTGTCGAAGAGAACGGAAACCCGCTCCATCGCCACAATAACGGACTCGCTGTCTGGAGCCGTGGTGTCAGCTTCTGAACTCCGACCAGGGCTGCTCTTTTCTTTGCCTGTTCACAGCACAAAAATTCAGAGTTACAGAAATTATGTACACATCTCTGGGTTTTTTTTTTAAAAAGGACATTTGCAACTCTGACCCACTACTTGTATCAAATTTTATTCTGGATTTTCAACCAATGTTGAAATTTTTTAAAACTTTATTCTGGGGTTGTGGGTTGTCAGATTGCTCATCCTTAGCTGCTGGGTCTTCTTTCAGTGATTGTCTTTACAGCTTTGAAGAGTCAGCCACAAAGTGTGGGACCCGAGTCTCGTGCAGGCCAGACCGGGCAGGTGTGGCAGCTTCCCTTCCCAGATCGTTTTTTTTACAACATTCTGGCAGCTTTCCTGGGACCAGCCCACAAAATAACCAGATTTACTGAAATCAATTTCACAAATTGCCATATAGAATCATAGAATCTTACAGCACAGGAGGAGGCCATTCGCCCATCGTGCCTGTGCTGGCTCTTTGGTAGGGCTATCCAATGAGTCCCACTCCCCCTGCTCTTTCCCCACAGCCCTGCAATTTTTTTTCATTTTCAAGTATTTATCCAATTCCCTTTTGAAAGTTATTATTGAATCTGCTTCCACCGCCCTTTCAGGCAGCGCATTCCAGATCACAACAACTCGCTGTGTACATTTTTTCCCCCTCATTTACCCGTTCAATTTTTTGCCAATTATCTTAAATCTGTGTCCTCTGGTTACCGACCCTCCTGCCAGTGGAAAGAGTTTCTTCCTATCTACTCTATCAAAACCCCTCGTGATTTTGAACACCTCTATTAAATCTCCCCTTAACCTTCTCTATGTAAAACAATCCCAGCTTCTCTAGTCTCTCTGGGATTTGATCTCACAACCTCTTGCCCAGTACTATAACCACTACCCTACCACACCCCAGTTAAGTGCGTTAATAAAAACTACCTTTCCCCTTGAGAATATAAACAAAATACATTGCTTCAAGAAAATAAGAAACTCAAACATCTAGGGAACCTTTATATAATTCAAAATTATTGGTCAAGTTTTTATCTTGAGAGGTGCGCTCTCGTGCGACATCGACACAGCAACGCAGTACCTGTATACATGCAGGTTAGCATCAGTCCCAGGGCAGCCATGGCTCGGTGAGGACTGTGCATATTCAATCTGTCCACGCTGAGTTTCACCAGGGCCTCTCCGTCCAAACGTGAAAGCTGCTCTGAGAGAAGAAGTCGTTCCATTCCACGCAACACGCAATGGTAGATTATGGAAGGTGTGGACTCCTCACTGCCAGAGACCATTACTCCACACATCTAAAAAAAATCAGGAACAGCTTATTACACGGAAACTGCACACCTTACACAACACACTGACAACACAGGTTATTCTCAATGGGTTACACAGACGACAGCTTCTAAAGGGAGGTGCTTGTTTCACTATGTCTTCGAGAAGTTTGGAAGATTTTAGTAGAGAGGGAAAAAAACCAAGTGGCCGTGCAACTAATCTTTGAGCAAGATATTACAGTGCAACCGTAGCTATTTCTCTGTATGCCAGCTTAGTTCAGTGAGTAGCACTCTCTCCTCCCAGTCGGAAGGTTGCGGGTTCAAGCCCCACTCCAGATACTTGAGCACATACAAGACCTGGGACCCGGTGAATCTCCCAACCTGCATAGCTTGATTACTCTCTGCCTTAATCAGCTCAGCCATCCAGGAAGCCCAAGTTGCAAGATTTTAAAGCCCTCCTCATTATTGCAGGCTACATTCATGAACAGAGGGGTGCAAACCCACAGTTATTCCTAAAATACAACAGGGATAGTGATATTCGAACCCGAGGACCTTGTAGAACGTGCCTGTAACTACATAAATATAGAAACAGTGGTAAATATGCAGAATTTTAGGCAAAAGGTCCCTCAATTTGCCCTGTTCTCGTGAACCCCACTGAAGCCTAACTTCAGGCCACGGTGACAGTTTTGGGCTTCTACCAAATATTGCTGTAGTGCCCAGCATCAAAGAGTACTCGGGTTCTCCAACAGCCAGCCCTTGAGAGCAGCCAAATAGGTTGTGGACCACATCAGGTAATTCAGTTCTTCTTTCTAGCAGACATCAAAAATACACACACACACAGCCACCATGGTGGTGGGACGGCGATGATGGTGCTCAGGTGGGACATTTGAAAATGCACATTTGAACAGCAAGGATAAGTAAGGAATCGCCAAACAGTCCAAAGGTTGAGTACATTGCAATTGGTTTGGGTGATGGTGGGGAAGATAGTCAATACAGCTTGGTGTTCAGTCCAGGAACAAGTTACTGTGTTAACAGGAAGTTATGAAATACAACCAACATGTAGTGACCAAATGCTGATCTGGATCTCGGTCAACAACTGGGCATGCCAGACCACCAGAACATTGCCACAAATCCATTAAGACGCAAACATAAGAACGTAAGAAATAGGAGCAGGAGTAGGCCGTACGGCCCTTCGAGCCTGCTCCGCCATTCAAGATTACGGCTGAATTTCTACCTCAACTCCACCTATCCGTATCCAAGAATCTAAAAAAAAAAAATCACACTGGATGTCTGAGCTCATCATCTTCTGGCAAATCTGTGCTCCTCAAGCAACAACAGTGCAGCTGTTTTCAGTTCAAGCCGTCTTTCTCTACTACCCTCCCTCATGAATTGAAATTCTTTCACTACCACATAGGGAGTGGTTGAGGCGAATAGCATAGATGTATTTAAGGGGAAGCTAGATAAGCACTTGAGGGACAAAGGAATAGAAGGATATGTTGATGGGGTGAGATGAAGTAAGCTGGGAGGAGGCTCCTGTGGAGCATGTTTCTGTGCTGTAAATTCAATGTAATGTTGGCTCCCCAGATACTGACCTGTCACCTTTATACATAAGCAATATGTTACATTGATTCTACAGCACAGAAACAGGCCATTCGGCCTAACTGGTTCATGCTGGTGTTTATGCTCCACATGAGCCTCCTCCCACCCCCTCTTCATCTCACCTTATCACCACACTCTCAATTCCTTTCTTCCTCATCTGCTTATCCAGCTTCCCCTTAAATGCATCTATGCTTTTTGCCTCAACCACTCCTTATGGTAGTGAGTTCCACATTCTCACCAGTCTTTGGGCAAAGAAGTTTCTCCTGAATTCCCAATTGGATTTATTAGTGACTACCTTATATATGTGGCCCCTAGTTTTCGACTCCCCCACAAGTGGAAACATTTTCTCTGCATCTACTCTATCAAACCGTGTCATAATTTTAAAGACCTCGATCAGGTCGCCCCAGCCTGTTCAGTCTTTCCTGATGGTTATAACCCCTCAGTTCTTGTATCATCCTTGTGAATCTTTTTTGCATCTTCACCTATATCCTTTTTTACAATATGGAGACCAGAACTGTGCACAGTACTCCAAGTGTAGTCTAACCAAGGTTCTATACAAGTTTAACATAACTTCTCTGCTTTTCAGTGCTATCCCTCCAGAAATGAACCCCAGTGCTTGGCTTGCTTTTGTTTTGTCCTTATTAACCTGCGTCTCTACTTTTAGTGATACAAGTAAGCAATACCTGAATGATGCCTGCAGTAAATTCATGGCCCACATCGAGTGGGTAGTTTTCGATCAGGTAAAAGGCCGTTGCACACATCACCAACACATGTTGTTGGTTGTGGATGTTGACACAGCTGCAGGGGAATAAAACAATGGGTCATTAGCACAGCACGTAATGAGGTGCTCTTTTGCCATCAGCATACAGGTCGCTTTACACACAACGTATGATTCTTTACAACAATGTAGTAGTATTCTTCCCCCCTCCGTAACACTTGCATTGATGTCGTTTGGAAAACATTTCAAATTCTCGTATTACGTGCGCGGAGCTGTGAAAAACAGCAAGTCAGAGTAAATATAGATTTTGTCGATTCCTAAACTTGGGTTTTGTCTTGGCATTTTGATCTTTTAGAACACTAGGGTGGAGTAGTACTGGTGACACACCTGTGACTTATGAGGGTAATGGTGGGTGATAATCGAGGCAATGAATTAGCAGCAGCACACAGACAGGAAGGATGTTCCCGATGGTCGGAGAGTCCAGAACCAGGGGTCACAGTCTAAGGATAAGGGGTAAGCCATTTAGGACAGAAATGAGGAGGAATTTCTTCACCCAGAGAGTGGTGAACCTGTGGAATTCTCTACCACAGAAGGTAGTTGAGGCCAAGTCATTAAATATATTCAAGAATGAGTTAGATATATTTCTTAAAGCTAAAGGTATCAAGGGATATGGGGAGAAAGCAGGGACAGGGTACTGAATTTGGATGATCAGCCATGATCTCATCGAATGGCGGAGCAGGCTCGAGGGGCTGAATGGCCTACTCCTGCTCCTATCTTCTATGTTTCTATGTACTGACTCAGCAGTAAGTAAATGTGTTGCTCAAGTAGAGCTAATTTATACCAATACACTACATAAGGTGAGCCACAACACTGGCTTGATTCTACCACAGCTCCCGATGTAAAACATATTGTACTTTATTGGCTGTAACGCTGCTTTGGGACATTGTGAAAGGCACGATATAAATGCAAGTTCTTTCTTTATATTACTTGTGGCTGTCACACTAACACAGAAACGCAAGACACCATCTCTGCAAATTACACATTATGTACAGTGGCAACTGAGAAAAGGTTTTAGATTAAGTTTGCAAACTATAACCCTATTATAGCTGTCTTATGAATCTACATATTCCCCTTTTGCAAAAAATGGCATTAAATTTTCCTACTTTGGAAATGATAAAAATGACAAAAACCCAATAAACACATTCACTTTCAGACTTCTTGTTGAAATCTTGCAGCATTCCCCAGAGTTTTTGGGGAGAATAAACGCCAGGCTGGAGGCGTCAGGCTGGGAGCTGGTCCCCGGGCTCAGTGGGGAGCACACTCGCCTCTGAGTCAGAAGGTCGTGGGTTCGAGCCCCACTCCAGAGACTTGAGCACATAATCCAGGCTGACACTCCCAGTGCAGTACTGAGGGAGTGCTGCACTGTCGGAGGTGCCGCCTTTCAGGTGAGATGTTAAACCGAGGCCCCGTCTGCTCTCAGTTGGACGTAAAAGATCCCATGGCCACTATTTCAAAGAAGAGCAGGGGAGTTTCTCCTGGTGTCCTGGAGTACTTCATTGGCTATAAATCGCTTTGGGATGTCCCCAAGTCATTAAAGGTGCTATATAAATGCAAGTTCTCTTTTTTTTTTGATGCTGAAGTGGCAGCACGAGTGCGCTCGGACCTCCTGTGAATATCGTTCGCTTCACCTCCAAAACTGCGCAAAATCTGAAAGTGTACGTGTTTGCCGTTTTCTGTCACTTTTATGAAAAAATATTTAAAAAAAGAGAATGCTGGTTAATAAATAATTTGGGACATAGCATGTGGTAAGTGTAGCATGCTTGTGAGGAACAAGTGACTGTGGACCTATGGTGCCCAAAGCTCTCCACCACTGGGGGTTTTCCTCACCTCATGTCTGGGTCTGTTGTAGACTAATGGATAAGAGATTGATCATAGAATCGTAGAATGGTTACAGCACAGGAGGCCACCATTCGGCCTGTGCCAGCTCTCTGCAAGAGCACTTCAGCTGGTCCCACTCCCCCGCCCTTTCCCCATAGCCCTGCAGATTTTTTTTCCTTCAGGTACTTATCCAATTCCCTTTTGAAAGCCACGACTGAATCTGCCTCCACCACCCTCTCAGACAGTGCATTCCAGATCCTAACCACTCGCTGTGTAGAAATAGTTTTTCCTCATGTCGCCTTTGGTTCTTCTGCCAATCACCGTAAATCTGTGTCCTCTGGTTCTCGACCCTTCCGCCAATGGGAACAGTTTCTCTCTATCTACTGTCTAGACTCCCTCGTGATTTTGAACACCTCTATCAAATCTCCTCTCAACATTCTCTGCTTTAAGGAGAACAATCCCAGCTTCTCCAATGTATCCACGTAACTGAAGTCCCTCATCCCTGAAGCCATTCTTGTAAATCTTTTCTGCACCCTCTCTAAGGCCGTCACATCCTTCCTAAAGTGCGGTGCCCAGAATTGGACACAATACCCCAGTTGAGGCCGAACCAGTGTTTTATAAAGGTTCATCATAACTTTCTTGCTTTTGTACTCTATGCCTCTATTTATAAAGCCCAGGATCCCGTATGCTTTTTTAACCGCTTTCTCAGTCTGCCCTGCCACCTTCAACGATTTGTGCACACATACCCCCAGGTCTCTCTGTTCATGCACCCCTTTAGATTGTACTTTTAGTTTATATTGCCTCTCTTCGTTCTTCCTACCAAAGTGTATCACTTCGCACTTTTCTGCGTTAAATTTCATCTGCCACGTGTCCGCCCATTCCACCAGCCTGTCCATGTCCTCTTGAAGTTTAGATTGCTGTGATTAGTCAACAACTCCCATTATTGTTGGATCACGCGACTACCAGGATGATTAGGTGAACTAGATAGACCTTGGGTCGTTTTTTTGTCCAGCTATTCCCCACGTTCTCCTCTAAAACGGCACAAAGTCTAAAAGTGAAAGTGTTTGCCAGGTTGTCACTTTTCCAAAGTAGGAAGAGTCATAAAACAAACAAAAAAAGGAGAATGTTGGTCCCACTCAGGATGTCAAGCAGCATCTGTGGAGACAACTGACGAGTTAAGGCTTGGAGTGCAGACCCTTCTTTAAAACTGCTATTTTTTTGCATTTTCTATTTTTGGTTCAGATTTACAGCATCTGTAGTTTCATTTGTCTTTTGCTTATTGTTAGGAATTTATAATCTTTTCTGAAAATTATACATCGTTTCCCCAAAATGAGAAAAGGAGATACATTGATGAGACAGCTACAGAGAGTCAGGTCACAGCTTGAAAGTATTTCAAGAGAGTTTTTCCTTCAAAAAAGGAAGCACCACCCTGTGAACATAAACCAACATTTCTCTCAATAACCAAGGTGAAGTTCAGTCCTTTCTGTATACCCGAAATACAGAGACCTTGTAACAACAGTACTATCATACACAACAGCAAGCAACACTCTTAATCTCCTAAGGGACCCTCAATGTAAAACAAATGCACATGCAAACAAAGTGTTTCCAGGGATCCTGCGCAGCCGGCATTTCAATACAAAAACTACGCAGGCCCAGTATTTTGAATGACCCGTGCAGCCCCTTGAAGGGGCCCGCGTGGCGCCAAAAAAAAAAATTAGAGGGAACATTGCATGCAACCTATCCGAAAAGGTCAGGATAAATCAAATAGAATTCTCCCATACTGTGCTATTGCACGCAGGTTGGACAGCAGGTAATCACTAATGGTTGGAATGAGCTGCTTTGCTGTCTCATCCAAGAGGTCACACTCCAGGATGTAGAGGATTCCATGCAGCGCTCCTATCCGAGACGGCATGTGGGTGCTCCGCATTGTGGTCTCCAACAGACGACTTATCGGCTCCGCAATGGCCTTATCCTACAAAACAGAAACACGGGCAACAAGTTAGTCCCTACAAAGACGTTAAGCATCTAAGTTCAAAGTTCTTGCGTTTATACACAAACATTGATTTTTTAAAATTTATTTATTTATATATATATTTTTTAAAAACAGAATTACATCGATTTTGCAGCACAGAAACAGGCCATTCGGCCCAATTGGTCTCTGCTGGTGTTTATGCTCCACACGAGCCTCCTCGGGCCGTGTAGGCTGCAGCGTGTCCGGATGAGACAGGATTGAGGGACTAGCCGGGTGTTTTCCTGCCCTCCTTTCTCATATGCATGCATGTGTATAGCACACCCGTGAAGGACAGGATTGGACCAAGCTGTGATACCCACCCCATGATTGAATCTTTATAAAGATTAGTTTTAATGCTCAAAATAAGTTTCTGCAGTAGATTTTACCGCTTGGGAGAGGAAAGCAAACTAGAGTAGAAAATCGATGGAAAGTTAGAAATGAGAGAAAAACTAGAGCTTGAAGTGAACAAATTTCAGTTTACTTGTCCATACCGTCCCAACTATGCAAAGATGGATATATGTGGAGATTTATATTTGCATTGGAGACAGTTCAGAGATGATTCACACGGTTGATTCTGAGATGAGGGGGTTGAGCAGCCTGGGCCTATACTCATTGGAATTTAGAAGAATGAGGTGATCTTATTGAAACATAAGATACTGAGGGGGCTCGACAGGGTAGATGCAGAGAGGATGTTTCGCCTCGTGGGGAAATCTAGAACTCGGGGGCATAGTTTCAGAATAAAGGGTCGCCCTTTTAGAACTGAGATGAGGAGGAATTTCTTCTCTCAGAGGGTCATGAATTTTTGGAATTCTCTGCCCCAGAGAGCGTGGAGGCTGGGTCATTAAATACATTTAAGGTGGAGATAGACAGATTTTTGCAAGATAAGGGAGTGAAAGGTTATGGGGAGCGGGCAGGGAAGTGGCTTTGAGCCTAAGATCAGACATGATCTTATTGAATGGCGGAGCAGGCTCGAGGGGCCAAGTGGCCTATTCCTGCTCCTATTTCTTATGTTATGTATATGGGCACAGTGAGGATGTAAGTCGTATATTACGGCTGAAATCCTATGGGGAAGTTCACAAAGTTTGGACATGTTCCACTACAGACGGTCTGGAACAAGATAGCAATGGGATTTCCTACAGACTTCAGCATATTTCCAGCTTTCTATCATTATCTCAAGCAGTCGACAAGGTGCTTTTTATTCCTTCTCCTTACCATGCCCAGAACAGCTGCTGCTTTGCAGACGGCCGGGACCAGATACTGATTCAGAATCTCATCTTCTGCTGGATGAATTTTCTGAAGTTCCGTCAGAGTGCTGTACATCATCTCAAACTGGGTCCTCTCGGTAAACAGATCAGAGACCGCCAAAAGCTGCAATGGAAACACACGGTTTCAACTACGGTGGAAGAAATCTTTCCGACGGGAGCTAATGACTTATCGATTCATTCTACGTTTGTACAGTTTACAGCAAGTTGAACGGGTAGTACCAAGGCTGAAAGGAGGGAATCTCACCAGCAAACCACGCAAAAACTAGAAACTTCAAATTCCTGCATGTTCCTACTGAACCATACAAAGGGAGGATAGCAGGAAAGAGATAGAGAGAGAAAGTGAGGGGGGTGGGGGGGGGAGAGGGTGGTGAAGAGAGAAGGGGCTGGGAGAAGAGAAGAAGAATCTTGATATAACAAAAAGAAAAGTAAGGCCAAGTCTATTTCTTGACAGGAACTGGGTACGATACAAGAGAGAGCCAACAAGCAGGGGACACGGATACAATGTGTGTGGGAAGCTTGCTGGAGAAGCTGCATCAACCACATTATAAAATGTAAAACAACAACAACAACAACAACCTGCATTTATACAGTGCCTTTAATGTAGTAAAACAGGAGTGTTATCAAACAAAATTTGACACCGAGCCGCATAAGGAGATATTAAGGCAGATGACAAAAAGCTTTGTCAAATAGGTCGGTTTTAAGGAGGTTTAGGGAGGGAATTCCAGAGTTTAGGGCCCAGGCAGCTGAAGGCGCGGCCGCCAATGGTGGAGCGATTAACATCGGGGATGCGCAAGAGTCCAGAATTGGAGGAGCGCAGAGATCTCGGAGGGTTGTAGGGCTGGAGGAGGTTACAGAGATAGAGAGGGGCGAGGCCAGGGAGGGATGGAAAAGGTGCAACATAAATTCACGTAGGGATGATGAGGTTACGGTTATGAAGAGTGCCTTAGGAAGTTAGGGCTTTCCCCCCCCCTCCCTTCCCCCAACAAGTGCCAAGGTTAACTAGTGACCTGATAGCGGTGCTCAAGATTAGGAAAGGACACGATGGATGGGGTAAAACAGCGACTCGTTTCCACTGGTTGGCGAGACAGCAACAATAGTCAGGTTAGGAGAAATTTCTGTACACACGAGGATGGTTAGAGTGCAGAGATCTCGATCTGTGTTGTTGAACCAGAAATTCTTTTTAATGGGAATAAGGCAGTTTACTTGAAAAAGAATGTAGGAGACTGGGATTAGAATGCCTCACATCGAGAAGAACACTGGTGTGGATTTAATGGACCTGTTTCTGTGCTTTAACATTCTATGGTTCATTTAAAAAATTGTACGCTTACTTTCTCGTTTCAGCGATTTTTTTTTTCCAGTAAGCTCGGTTTCATTATTTCTGCTTTCTTTCCCTACCCCCTACCTACCACTGAATCTTCTCGCTCCATCCCATCTGTCTTGCATTTATCCTGGCTGCAACAGCTGAGGCCCTGCTCAATGGGTCAGGCCAAGGTTTCAACTGAGGCCCGCGAGGAATTACACCCAGAGATCCTGCTGTTATGGTCCTATGTCTTCTCCAGGATACTGTGCGTAAAAAGCCAGGTCAGCACTTCACAAGTGCAGTATTTTAAAACTGGGGATGTACTGGGCAGAAATCCAGCACTGGGCAATCCCCGAATCTTAATGTGAAAATATTCAAAAGTAACTAAAGGCTTAAGAGTAAAAATGGGGAAATTTATTGGCTTCCAGCATCTATTTTGATTTTAAAAAGCATAAATAAAAATTGAAACCTGGACAGCAATTTATCAGACTTACATTTATATATAGCATCTTTTTAACATTGTACAATACCCCCAGGTACTTCACAAGCCCTCGCCCCTTGGCTTTGCACTAGTTTAATGGATTTGCAGCCGTGGCTCAGTGGGTAGCACTCTTGCCTCTGATGCAGAAGGTCATAGGTTCAAGTCCCACGCCAGAGACTTAAGCACATACTGACACTCCCAGTGCAATACTGAGGGAGTGCTGCACCGTCGGTGGTGCCGTCTTTCGGATGAGACGTTAAATCGAGGCCCTGTCTGCCCTCTCAGGTGGACGCAAAAGAGTTCTCAGCATTATTCGAAGAGGAGCAGGGGAGCTCTCATGTTGCCCTGGCTAATATTTTTTTAAATTCATTCATGGGATGTGGGCGTCGCTGGCAAGGCCAGCATTTATTGCCCATCCCTAGTTGCCCTCAAGGTGGTGGTGGTGAGCTGCCTTCTTGAACCGCAGCAGTCCGTGTGGTGAAGGTACACCCACAGTGCTGTTAGGTAGGGAGTTCCAGGATTTTGACCCAGCGATGATGAAGGAACGGCGATATACTTCCAAGTCAGGATGATTTGTGACTTGGAGGGGAACTTGAAAGTGATTGCGTTCCCATGCGCCTGCTGCCCTTGTCGTTCTAGCTGGTGGAGGTCGCGAGTTTGGGAGGAGCTGCCGAAGAAGCCTTGGCGAGTTGCTGCAGTGAATCTTGTCGATGGTACACACTGCAGCCACGGTACACCGGTGGTGTAGGGAGTGAATGTTTAAGGTGGTGGATTGGGTGCCAATCAAGCAGGCTGCTTTGTCTTGGATGGTGTCGAGCTTCGAGTGTTGTTGGAGCTGCACTCATCCAGGCAAGTGGAGAGTATTCCATCACACTCCTTACTTGTGCCTGGTAGATGGCGGAAAGGCTTTGGGGAGTCAGGAGGTGAGACAGTCCGCCACAGAATACCCAGCCTCTGACCTGCTCTTGTTGCCACAGTATTTGTGGCTGGTCCAGTTAAGTTTCTGGTCAATGGTGACCCCCCAGGATGTTGATGGTGGGGGATTTAGCAATGGTAATGGCGTTGAATGTCAAGGGGCAGTGGTTAGGCTCTTGCTTGTTGAAGATAGTTATTGCCTGGCACTTATGTGGCGCGAATGTTACCCGCCACTTTTCAGCCCATATTCCTCAACCAGTATTACTAAAAACAGATGATCTGGTCACTATCACATTGCTGTTTGTGGGACCTTGTTGTGCACAAATTGGTTGCCACGGTTCCTACATTACAACAGTGACTACACATCAAAAAGTACTTCATTGGCTGTAAAGCTCTTGAGATCGTGAAAGTCGCTATATAAATGCAAGTTCTTTCTTTCACAGCACAATGTGGTACTGGGCCTTATAGATCAGCAAGGTACCCAGTCTGAGAGAAGGTGGCTTTTTCAAGGCACCACAATTGGCCTTAGTGGCTCTTCTCTCAGATGCTTCTCATCCGGGAAGGCGCCGAACACCTCGAGTCTCTTCGCCGGGAGCAAGCGGAAGCCAAGCGCAAACAGCGGAAGGAGCGCACGTCAACCCGGGCACCCCACCCACTCAACCACCGTCTGCCCCACCTGTAACAGACTGTAGGTCACACATTGGACTCAGTCACCTGAGAACTCATTTTTAGTGTGGAAGCAAGTCATCCTCGGTTCCGAGGGACTGCCTAAGAAGAAGAAGTGGCTCTTCAAGAGGATGCGGGGGTAAGAGACACCAGAATTCCTGCTCCTGCTCATTATCCCGTGCACCGGAAAAGATTCCTTAATCCCAATCAGATCCCACACTTACCGATCTTACCACCTCACTGACCAGGACAACGGGAGTTTTCTTGCCAGCATTCGTGGGGAGAATCCACTGACTGTAGAGTTCCAACAGAAACTGAGAACAGGAATGAATGTCAACCCCAGCTCGATGCTTCCTGGAAATAAAGTGCGTTGTATATTGTTAAAAGCTGCTCAAACAGGCTAGAAACTAAATTTTTGTAGAACGAAGATGAAAGTTAACCTGTGAGCACATCTGTGCTACCTTTCTGGGACAGCTTAGCTCAACAAGTAGCACTCTCATCTAAAAGTTGTGCACATAATCAATGGTGACGCGCCAGTGCTGCAAAAAGCGAAAGCGAGGTGCTGTCTGCTTATTCAGGAGAACGTTGGAAGCAGTAATGGGAAGATGTCTGAGCTCATCCAAAACTCTGCTCCCCCTTTCCTAACTCGCACCAAGTCCCGTTCAGCCATCTGTGCTCGCTGACCTACACTGACTCCTAGTCCACCAACGCCTCCATTTTAAAATTCTCATCCTGGTTTTCAAATCCCTCCCTTTCTGTGTAACCTCCTCCAGCCCTACAACCCTCCAAGATCTCTGCGCTTCTTCAATTCTGGCCTCTTGCGCATCCCCGATTTTAATCACCCCACCATTGGCGGCCGTGCCGTCAGATGCCGAGGCCCTAAGCTCTGGAATTCCCTCCCTAAACCTTTCCGCCTCTCTATCCTTTAAAACGCCCCTTAAAACCTACCTCTTTGACCAAGCTTTTAGTCACCTGTCCTAATATCTCATGTGGCTCAGTGTCAAATTTTGTTTGATAATGCTCCTGTGAAGCGCCGTGGAACATTTTACTACGTTAAAGGCGCTGTATAAATGTATGTTGTTTAGTATTCATTAAGAGCAAAAGCAAATGGGCTGAAGGGCTTTCTTTATCCGAACCAATCCTGTGATCTCATGCACCCACACGGTAACAGACGGATGCCAACAGGGCACATTATTTATCCAAGTATAGGGAAACATCAAAGTTTCATTGCATAAATGTTCAGTTAATCCACCACCATATGGTATATGCAGCATGTGGTGTGGCACTGAGCCATTCAAACCAGAAGACATTAGATCTATGCTGAACCAGCTGATCTTGGCAGCAGTAGGGAGTGCTACGATTGGCCTTCACTGTCTCTGGGCTCGGCAGGTCTTGGACACGAATCGTGAGTCACTGATCTGAAAGCCAGAATTTGGTCACGCTCTCCATGCGTGCCGTGGGAGAATGGAATAGAGCTGATCCTGTGTGGTGGACTCAGGTTCACAGTACTCCAGAGCGCAGCTGATTGAACAGCCAGCCTGGCTTGTTGATAATTGAGAGGTCGATCTGCTGGGAGGGTGGGATTCTTCCTACTTGACCAGATAACCCTGAAAACCAACACCGAGTGCTCTGCATTGGTAAGCTGTGCAATCTTAGCTGGCTGATTAGTACTTGTCTGTGCACTGGGAGGAGGGTCCTTCTGTCTTGGCACCTGCCAACGTGTGCTTAACTTATAGAATCATAGAGCACAGGAGGCCATTCGGCCCATCGTGCCTGTGCCGGCTCTTTGGTAGAGCGATCCAATTTGTCCCACTCCCCTGCTCTTTCCCCATAGACCTATATTTTTTTTCCCCTTCAAATATTTATCCAATTCTCTTTTGAATGTTACTATTGCAAAAAAAAAAAAATCCTCATGTCGCCTCTGGTTCTTTTGCCAATCACCTTCAATCTGTGTCCTCTGGTTACCGACCCTTCTGCCACTGGAAATATTTCTCCTTATTTACTCTATCAAAACCATTCATGATTTTGAGCACCTCTATCAAATCTCCTCTTAACCTTCTCTGCTCTAAAGATAACAGCCTCAGCTTCTCCAGTCTCTCCATATAACTGAAGTCCCTCATCGCTGGTAACATTCTATTAAATCTCTTCTGCACCCTCTCCTAGGCTTTGATATCCTTCCTAAAGTGCGGTGCCCAGAATTGAACACAATACTCCAGCTGAGGCCTAACCAGTGTTTTATAAAGGTTTAGCATAACTTCCTTGCTTTTGTACTCTCTTCTCTATTTATGAAGCCCAGGATCCCGTATGCGTTTTTAACTGCTTTCTCAACCTGCCCTACCACCTTCAATGATTTGTGTACATACACCCCTAGGTCTTTCACCTGCTGCACCCCCTTTAAAATTGTACCCTTGAGTTCATATTGCCTCTCCTCATTCTTCCTACCAAAATGCATCACTTCACACTTCTCTGCGTTAAATTTCTTCTGCAATGTGTTCGCCTCAAATCTGTGACTATCCTCCTCATTGTTTACTACATTCCCAAGTTTCGTATCATCTTCAAACTAGTTGCCTGGTTTATCTCTCTCCCCCTTTTAAAACAGGGATATAACATTTGCAATCCTCCAGTCCTCTGGCACCACTCACCTATCCAAGGAGAATTGAGCTTCTCTGAGCTTAGGGAAGTGGGTGTGTGTTCCTATACGGAGCGAGTGTGCACTCCCTATCAGGCAAACACAAACTCTGTACCTGTGCATTTCTCAGTAGTTTTAGTTTGGACACTCAACAATGGTGATGGGATTGTGCACGTCAGGCTGACCAAAATAAAAGGCGTTCTGCACCTAATAGAGCACATATTTAGTATCTTAGTAATCTCAGTGCTCCATTTTTCCCTCTGCAGAGTTTGCCTGTGTTCCGTGCCCACTCGGCTGATCGGACAGGCTGCTAACCCTTTCGCTAAAGCTGTGCGGAGGTGACTCAGTGTGACCGATCGTCTGATAGGTGGGTCCATGTGACTGACTGTCTAACACGGTGACAAGAATCGATGTTGATGACAATCTTGGACTGACCTGGAGTTAATGGGCGAGGTTGGCGGGGAGGATGGAGCAGGCACATCACTTTCATCTTCCTCATCTTCATCCCACTCCTCTTCTCTCAAGGGGGTTATGTTGTTTCCCAGCCAGACAGAATGAATGGAGACCTGCGCATAGTAGAATTCAGCATCAAATCGGAAGAGCATCATTGTGTAACTAGTTTGCTCCCCACCCCCCCCCCCGTTATTCCTTTTCTCTTCTGAAAGTCCAAAGTCTTGCTGCGATGCTGCTCCAGGGGCAGCAGCAACCCTCGCGCCCGTGTCCGTTCTACATGCACAACCCGAGGTGATCGGTGTTAGCAGGCTATTCAACCATGGAGGGCATCACAGCTGAGCTGCCAACCTCATACAAATCTATCCACGAGTCGGTGGTTCAATGCCTGGCCCTTGCTAAAGTGGGCGAGCTCAGCTGGCACGACAGTGCGGGTCTACAAGAGAGGGGGTTGGAAATTTCAGAGTTCCTGCACCGCATCACCACGCAGCAACCTCCTTCCTCCCATCTGTGAAAATTCACGTGTATATATATATGGACAAAGTGCGGGGACAGAGTAACGCTCGGCTGTGAAAATCCCCACTGCTGAAAAACCTGCGGACACCGAACGTCAAACGCACTTGTACTGTACCTGCCCCAGTTTATAATCCATGTTCCCCATTTCCCGTTCCGTGTTTATCTGCAGTAAAAGTTTTTCATGGCTTATCAGGATACCTAGATTTAATTTTTTTTTTAAGAAAAAACACACAATAAGTTGATTAAAAACAGATTCAAGAAATAACGTGTTTCTACGATCAATTGTCTAATGCGAGGCAGCACAAATGGCAAACCTGGAACCAAAATCTGCATCTCTGCTCCTATTTTCTCAGACTTTTAAAAGGTTTAAGTGGAGTTTCTTTGATAATTTTAACCCTCTATTGACTTTACACAATGCCGGGAAACATTCCAAAATATACATCATTCTGAGCTCAGCACGGTACTGTTTAAGAAACTTAACAAAACTGTATTACAATGTAGTCCAGCAGTTGATCTCCCTCAGGCTCTCACACACACACAACTCTCTCCATGGATCGCAGAAGGATCTAATTGCATGCTCTTGGTCCAACGACACGATATACATCGTAGATGATTCTTTCCTGAGCCCCCTCTCATTCACGGTCTACATTTTATAAATGCTCTGAGCAAAAGCATCGCGTAAAGAATACGTTAAAACTGATCCAAAACCACCAGACACGTTAGGAAGGTTCAACAGAGATTAGTACAAATAACCCTTAGGACCAAAAATGCCCGACGGGCAGGTTGAATGCTACCAGTGCAACATACCAGAAGTTGAATGGGAGAGGGACGGCACAGGGTCCCATGCCTGATAAGGGTAGTGCGATGCAATGTTGTCCCTTTTTGATACCATTGCTTGGATTTCGCGCTCCACTATTCCCCGAATAACACTCAGTTTTCTTCCGAACCTGTGAACGGGATTGTCAAGGTGTCAGCTCGACCATCAAACGTGCGTCAAGAAAATAACAGCAGGCGCGACACGTACTACGTCCGAAACCCTGTCAAAGTTCAAAACTTCAGGGGAGGGGGAAATGGATGCCGATCCCCTCACACACAAAAAGACCCATTTGCTCGATTCATGAACCTGCTTTTGCGATTCACTGTGGCTCAGCGTCAAATTGTATTTGATAACGCTCCTGCGAAAGTTTTACTACATTGAAGTTGTTAAGACAGACATTCTTACAGATAAAAAGAAATTGGCAGGTTAATTCTGTCACGTCTGCAGCTAGATACACACACGTTGTATAATGGTAGCATAGTGGTTATGCTACTGGACTAGTAATCTAGTATTCGCTCCTCACGGTGCAGTCTCCTCTGCATTGGGGAGACCAAATGCAGATTGGGTGACCGCTTTGCGGAACACCTCCGCTCACTCCGCAAGCGTGACCCCGGTCACTTTAATTCTCCGCTCCACTCCCACTGTGACACCTCTGTCCTCGGTCTCCTACATTGTTCCAATGAAGCTCAACGTAAGCGCGAGGAACAGCACCTCATCTTTCGATTAGGCACTTTACAGCCTTCTGGACTCAACATAGAGTTCAACAATTTCAGACCATAACCTCGACCCCATTTTTTCCCCAGATGGCAGCTGTTGATTCTGCTATTCCCATTTACACCTCTTCTAGATCCATCTTTTGTTTCTTTACTTGTCCAATTACCATCTCCTTTTGCCTCGCACCATCATCCCTTTTGTCATTTAATCTCTCCTGTCTTCCACCCCATCACAGACCTTCCCTTTTGTTCTTTCCTCTCCTCCCTCCTTTCCCTGCCTCTGCACCTGTTTAAAACCGGTTATCTAACTTTTTCCAGTTCTAACGAAAAGGTCATCGACCTGAAACATTAACGGTTTCTCTCTCCACAGATGCTGCCTGACCTGCTGAGTATTTCCAGCATTTTCTGTTTTTATTTCAGATTTCCAGCATCCGCAGTATTTTGCTTTTGTATTAATCCAGAGGCCTGGACTAATGATCCAGAGACATGAGTTCAAATCCCACCACGGCAGCTGGGGAATTTAAATTGAATTAATTAATTAAATAAATAAATAAATCTGGAATAAAAAGCTAGTGTCAGTAATGGTGACCATGAAACTATCGGATTGTTGTCAAAACCCATCTGGTTCACAAATGTCCTTTAGGGAAGGAAATCTGCTGTCCTTTCCCGGTCTGGCCTATATGTGTCTCCAGACCCACAGCAATGTGGTTGACTCTTAACTGCCCTCTGAAATGGCCGAGCAAGCCACTCAGTTGTATCAACCGCCACCTTCACCACACGGACTGCAGCGATTCAAGGCGGCGGCTCACCACCACCCTCTCAAGGACAATTAGGGATGGGCAATAAATACTGGCCTTGCCGGCGACGCCCACATCCCGCGAATGAATAAAAAAGAAAATAAAAAAATAACTGACCTTGTGTCCAGAGCCTTCAGAGCTTTATTACGGGGTTGGTGCTCGAGGCAGCTGGTGGCTGGATTCCCCGCCACTGGAATCGACATAGCGCTCAGCACCAAGGACGTTATCGCTTGCACTGCAAGAATATTAATCTGGGTCCTCTCCGTATCCTCCTAAATAAAAATATGAAGAGGGTGCTGTTACAACAAAAGGAGAAAGTGGATTTCACAAAGGGCACAAGACAGACATCCAAATGAGGCAGAAACGTGGACATGGCCGGCTCCTCGAACCTCATAGGAACAGGAGTTGGCCATTCAGCCTCTTGGGCCTGTCCCACCATTCAAGAAGATCAGGGCTGATCTGTATCTTAACTCCATTTATCGCCTTGGTTCCATATCCCTTAATACCCTTTGTCTAACAAAAAAAATCAATTTCATTTTTGAAATGTTCTATTTACCCACAGCCTCAAAAGCTTTTTGGGAGAGTGTTCTAGATTTCCACTGCACTGTGTGTGAAGAAGTGCTTCCTGACATCACCCCTGAACGGCCCAGCTCTAATTTTAAGGTTATGCCCCCTTGTTCTGGACTCCCCCCACCAGAGGAAATAGTTTCTCTCTCTCTGCCCCATCAACTCCTTTAATCATCTAAAAAACCTCAAATAGATCACCCCTTAATCTTCCATACTCGAGGGAATACAAGCCCAATCTGTGCAACAACCACAGGGCTGTAGGTGCAGTGCAGCTACCGATCCCAGACTAGGGCCAGCTGTGGGACATGCTCAGTGCAGCCTGGTTATAAATGCAAATGGATCTCAGTCTGACTGGCGCCGTGGTGGTGTTCCCATGCGCCTGCTGCCCTTGTCCTTCTAGGTGGTGGAGGTCGTGGATTTGGGAGGTGCTGCCGAAGAAGCCTTGGCGAATTGCTGCAGTGCCTCTTGTAGATGGTACACACTGCAGCCACGGTACACCGGTGGTGGAGGGAGTGAATGTTTAAGGTGGTGGATGGGGTGTCAATTAAGCGGGCTGCTTTGTCCTGGATGGTGTCGAGCTTGGAGTGTTGTTGGAGCTGCACTCATCCAAGCAAGTGGAGAGTATTCCATCACACTCCTTACTTGTACATGGTGGAAAGGCTTTGGGGAGTCAGGAATTTGAATCCCTCCCCCTTGCACCATTCCTCTAGCCATGTATTCATATGAAATATCCTTCTATTTCTACTCTGACTAGCACGTGGCACTGGAAGCAATCCTGAGATTACTACCTTTGAGGTCCTATTTTTTTTAAATTTACCTCCTAACTCCCTATATTCAGCTTTTAGGACCTCATCCCGTTTTTTTACCTATATCGTTCGTACCTATATGCACCACGACAACTGGCTGTTCACCCTCCCCCTCCAGAATGCCCTGCAGCCGCCCCGAGACATCCTTGACCCTTTCACCAGGGAGGCAACATACCAGAATACCCAACCTCTGACCTGCTCTTGTTGCCACAGTACGTGTGTGTGGCTGGTCCAGTTAAGTTTCTGATCAATGGTGACCCTCCAGGATGTTGATGGTGGGGGATTCGGCGATGTTAATCCCATTGAATGTCATGGGGAGGTAGCTAGACTCTCTCTTATTGGAGATAAGAACATAAGAATTAGGAGCAGGAGTAGGCCACACAGCCATTCATGCCTGCTCTGCCATTCAATAAGATCATGGCTGATCATAGACCTCAACTCCACTTTCCCGCCTGATCGCCATATCCCTCGATTCCCCTAGAGTCCAAAAATCTATATATCTCAGCCTTGAACATACTCAAAGATTCAGCAGCCACAGCCCTCTGGGGCAAAGAATTCCAAAGATTCACAACCCTCTGAGTGAAGAAATTTGGATATTGTTGAGGGAGATGGCTTATTGGGGGAAGGCAGCAGCAGCCAACTTCCTGGCACCATGGGTGGTTCTGCTGCACAGGACGGGAGGAAAAAGAGTGGAAGAGCTATAGTGATAGGGGATTCTATTGCAAGGGGAATAGATAGGCGTTTCTGCGGCCGCAAACGAGACTCCAGGATGGTATGTTGCCTCCCTGGTGCAAGGGTCAAGGATGTCTCGGAGCGGCTGCAGGGCATTCTGGAGGGGGGAGGGTGAACAGCCAGTTGTCGTGGTGTATATAGGTGCCAACGATATAGGTAAAAAACGGGATGAGATCCTAAAAGCTGAATATAGGGAGTTAGGAGGTAAATTAAAAAATAGGACCTCAAAGGTAGCAATCTCAGGATTGCTACCAGTGCCACGTGCTAGTCAGAGTAGAAACAGAAGGATATTTCATATGAATACATGGCCAGAGGAATGGTGCAAGGGGGAGAGATTCAAATTCCTGGGACATTGGAACCAGCTCTGGGGGAGGTGGGACCACTACAAACTGGACAGTTTGCACCTGGGCGGGACCGGGACCGATGTCCTAGGGGGAGTGTTTGCTAGTGCTGTTGGGGAGGGTTTAAACTAAAATGGCAGGGGGTTGGGAACCTGTGCAGGGAGACAGAGGAAAGGGAAGCAAGGACAGAAACAAAAGACAGGAAGGAGAAAAGCAAAAAATGGAAGGCAGAGAAATCAAGGGTGTAAATCAAACAGGGCCACAGTAAATAATAATTCTAAAAGGACTAAGTGTTAAAGAAACCAAGCCTGAAGGCTTTGTGTCTTAATGCGAGGAGCATTCGTAATAAGGTGGATGAATTAGCTGCGCAAATAGATGTAAACAGATGTGATATAATTGGGATTACGGAGACATGGCTCCAGGGTGACCAAGGCTGGGAATTCAACATCCAGGGGTATTCAATATTCAGGAAGGACAGACAAAAAGGAAAAGGAGGTGGGGTAGCATTGCTGGTTAAAGAGGAGATATTAACAAGAGTAAGGAAGGATATTAGCTCTGATGATGTGGAATCTGTATGGGTAGAGCCGAGAAATACCAAGAGGCAGAAAACGTTAGTGGGAGTTGTATACAGACCCCCAAACAGTAATGCTGAGGTTGGGGATGGCATTAAATGGGAAATTAGAGACGCGTGCAATAAGGGCACAGCAGTTATCATGGGTGACTTTAATCTACATACAGATTGGGCTAACCAAATTAGTAACAATACTGTGGCGGAGAAATTCCTAGAGTGTATACGGGATGGCTTCCTGGTCAAGGAACCAACTAGAGATCAGGCCATCTTAGACTGGGTATTATGTAATGAGAAAGGATTAATTAGCAATCTTGTTATGCGAGGCCCCTTGGGGAGGAGCAATCATAATATGATAGAATTCTTCATTAAGATGGAGAGTGAAGTAGTTGACTCAGAGACTAGGGTCCTGAATTTAAATAAAGGAAACTACGATGGTATGAGGCGCGAGTTAGCTAGGATGGATTGGGGAGTGTTCCTTAAAGGGTTGACGGTGGATAGGCAATGGCAAACATTTAAAGATTGCATGGATGAACTACAGAATTTGTTCAACCCTGTTTGGCATAAAAATAAAACAAAAAAGGTGGCTCAACCGTGGCTAACAAGGGAAATTAGGGATAGCATAAGATCCATTGAGAGGACATATAAATTGGCCAGAAAAAGCAGCAAACTTGAGGTTTGGGAGCAGTTTAGGATTCAGCAAAGGAGGACAAACATTAATTAAGAGGGGGAAAATAGAATGAGAGTAAGCTTGCAGGGAACATAAAACTGACTGTAAAAGCTTCTATAGATATGTGAAGAGAAAAAGATTGATGAAGTCAAGCGTAGGTCCCTTGCAGTCAGAATCAGGGGAATTTATAATGGGGAACAAAGAAATGGCAGACCAATTAAATACATACTTTGGTTCTGTCTTCACAAAGGAGGACACAAATAACCTCCCAGAGATGTCAGGGAACATAGGGTCGAATGAGAGGGAGGAATTGAATGAAATCAGTATTTGTAGGGAAATGGTGTTAGGGAAATTGACGGGATTGAAGGCCAATAAATCCCTAGGGCCTGATAATCTACATCCTAAGGTACTTAAGGAAGTGGCCCTAGAAATAGTAGATGCATTGCTGGTCATCTTTCAAAATTCTACAGACTCTGGAACAGTTCCCATGGATTGGAGGGTAGCTAATGTAACCCCACTATTTAAAAAAGGTGGTAGAGAGAAAATGGGGAATTATAGACCGGTAAGCCTGACATCGGTAGTGGGGAAAATGCTAGAGTCCATTATAAAAGATGTAATAGCAGAGCACTTGGAAAACAGTGACAGGATCGGACAAAGTCAACATGGATTTACAAAAGGTAAATCATGCTTGACTAATCTACTGGAATTTTTTGAGGATGTAACTGGTAGAATAGATAAGGGAGAACCAGTGGATGTGGTGTATTTGGACTTTCAGAAGGCTTTCGATAAGGTCCCGCATAAGAGATTAGCGTGCAAAGTTAAAGCACATGGGATTGGGGGTAAGGTACTGACTTGAATAGAGAACTGGTTGGCAGACAGGAAGCAAAGAGTTGGAATAAACGGGTCTTTTTCCGAGTGGCAGGCAGTGACTAGTGGGGTACCGCAGGGATCGGTGCTAGGACCCCAGCTATTCACAATATATATTAATGATCTAGACGAGGGAACTAGATGTAATATCTCCAAGTTTGCAGACGACACAAAGCTGGGTGGGCATGTGTGCTGTGAGGAGGATGCAGAGAAACTCCAGTATGATTTGGACAGGTTGGGTGATTGGGCAGATGCATGGCAGATGCAGTATAATGTGGATAAATGCGAGGTTATCCACTTTGGTGGCAAAAACAGGAAGGCAGATTATTATCTGAACGGCAATAGATTGGGAAAAGGGGAAGTGCAACGAGACCTGGGTGTCCTTGTGCACCAGTCGCTGAAGGTAAGCATGCAGCTGCAGCAGGCGGTTAAGAAGGCAAATGGTATGTTGGCCTTCATAGCGAGAGGATTCGAGTACAGGAGCAAGGATGTCTTGCTGCAGTTGTACAGGGCCTTGGTGAGACCACACCTTGAGTATTGTGTGCAGTTTTGGTCGCCTTATCTGAGGAAGGATGTTCTTGCCATGGAGGGAGTGCAGCGAAGATTCACCAGACTGATACCTGGGATGGCAGGAATGACGTATGAAGAGAGATTGGGTCGATTAGGCTTATACTCGTTAGAGTTTAGAAGAATGAGAGGGGATCTCATTGAAACTTATAAAATTCTAACAGGACTAGACAGACTAGATGCAGGAAGGATGTTCCCGATGGTCGGGGAGTCCAGAACCAGGGGTCACAGTCTAAGGATAAGGGGTAAGCCATTTAGGACTGAGATGAGGAGGAATTTCTTCACCCAGAGAGTGGTGAACTGTGGAATTCTCTACCACAGAAGGCAGTTGAGGCCAATTCATTAAATATATTCAAGAAGGAGTTAAATATATTTCTTAAGGCTAAAGGGATCAAGGGATATGGGGAGAAAGCAGGGACAGGGTACTGAGTTTGGATGATCAGCCATGATCTCATTAAATGGCAGAACATGCTCGAGGGGCCGAATGGCCTACTCCTGCTCCTATCTTCTATGTTTCTATGAAATTCCTCATCTCGGTCTTAAATGGCCTACCCCTTATCTTGAGACTATGCCCCCTAGTTCTAGAAACTCCAGCCAGGGGAAATGACCTCTCCACATCTACCCTGACTATCCCAGAGAAAGTCATTGCTTGTCACTTGTGTGGCGCAAATGTTACTTGCCACTTTTCAGCCCAAGCCTGAATGTCGTCCAGGTGTTGCTGCATGCGGGCACGGACTCCTTCATTATGAGGAGTTGTGAATAGAACTGAACAGTACAATCATCAGGGAACATACTCACTTCTGACCTGATGGAGGGAAGGTCATTGATGAAGCAGCTGAAAATGGTTGAGCCTAGGACACTGCCCTGAGGAACTCCTGCAGCGATGTCCTGTGGCTGAGATGATTCTATATTTTGTGTCAATTTAACAAAGCTTAGCCGTAGCCAGTACACATATTCGCAACACACTGCAGTGTCGCAGGAGAGTTGAGAAGGGATATTTAAACAGAGAGGATGCCACACTTTCGTGCAGAAGAGTAAATTTGCAGGAGTCTAAACATGTTTCAGCATTCACTGAGTTACAATAACTATCAATTATTGAAAATATTAATATTTTTTCTTGTAAATCCAAGCAATGGGCTGACTCTAGCACACATTATTCCCCCCGACACAGTCTGAGCAGATTACCTGATGTGTAACCAGGTACTCAAGAGCAATATGGGCTCAATCCCACTTTGAGGTAGCTAAGCTGCAGTCCAAAGGAAGCATGGGTCTAGATCTGTGCCCTACTGCAGTGAAATAATTAAGTATAGATCACTGTAATCATTAACCATTCTAAGATACCCATTTTGGAGGCCGTTCAAAACATCAACTCTTCCATTCCTCTTGATAGCCAATTATTAAGGGAGTTGGGAAATCTACCAAATCAAGTCCAACTGGCGTATGGTCCCACAGGTGCAGTCATCTCTAGTACCTCTCCCAAATGGCCACCATGGGTGAGTCTAGAGGCAAGTGCCAGCAGGCTATGTGACTATAGGGATATCACAACCAATCTCAAAATTCTCATTTGACAGCCACAAATTTTCATTTGCAGCAGGGTGGTCCACTGGATAGCAATCAGGAGCAGCAACCCCAGGCTGGTTTTCCCCTCCCTGGCCTAGATGAGGCACTTAGACCAATTGCAGCACCGTCATAGTTAACCCTCAGCCACGGGTAGCAAACAACTAACAGCATGGGCCTGGGATCAAGCCTATGATCTTCCTGCTGTGCTACATGCTGCTTTTAACAAATGGACCACTTGAAACCCAACTAAGAAATGATATTTATTTCAAGCGTAGGTTACCCTCCGATATATATTTTTTTTAAAACCCCCTTCTGGATTCATTGGCCACATGCCTCCAATTCAGAACAGAGAATCTGCTCCCAAGCCTCGCGCCGACAGTCTGCTCCGATAAACGAGCACGCAACCCAGTGACGAATCTCCCTCCGATTTTCACCGAGGGTCTGACCTCTCTGCGTGCACCATCCTGCCTCCAGAAATGTGGCCGAGATTTGAAACCCAGCAGAATTGGTGGTGGGGGGGGGGGGGGTGGCGGGGAGAAAGCAGGGGAAAGAGCAAAATAATGGGGGGGAACTGAACCCAAGGTTACCCCAGTCCAGTGCACCACTAACTCCTTCATTCTCAAAACACCAATTCCCAATGTGCCTGTTCCTCCAATCTCGATATTCATTTGGTTGTACCTCTTGTGGAACTTCCTCTTCCTGATCCATCGCGAGGGGTTGAGTCACGAGCACACCAAGAAGGGTTGCCCAGGTTTCCTCAAACTGAGTGCGGCTTGTCCACCCTGAAACAGAAGGAACCCATTATACCGGTCTTGACTCCTTCACTTCAAAAGCAGACTACACTTACTCTGGATCATTGCTTACAAAGTCTGGCACGTGGCCAACAGATAGAAACATAAACATAGAATCTAGGAGCAGGAGTAGGCCATTCGGCCCGTCGAGCCTGCTCCACCATTCAATACGATCATGGCTGATCATCCAAATCCAGTACCCGGTCCCTGCTTTAATCCCCACAGTACACATATCCCACCCTACCCCCTTAACCCCACGTATTTAATTCCCCCTAACATATCCCATCCTATCCCCATATATTTAATCCAACCCCTAACACTAACACTAAGGGTCAATTTATCATCGCCAAATCAACCTAACCCGCACATTTTTGGACTGTGCACAACAAAAACCACAGCAGCCGCGGCGTCAGAGAAAGCCACTTTCAACGGGCTGCCGTGAAATTAGGAGCCTGCAAAGCCAACAGCAGCCAGTAAAATCCAGACCAAGGTCCATTTCCCGCCCCCCCCCTCCTCAGTTTTTGCCACTTACCAAGAACATTTATCCTGTAGATGAACTCCTTGAAGACCTCTTTCTCCTGAAGGAACTCGACTGGAATTTCAGGAAGAGTTGTACCGAATTCACCCCCAGCTTGTGGAGACCATCCCAACTTCCACACCTGAGAAAAGTTGATTGCGAGTTAACGGCGAGAGAACATTTATCGCATATACTGAACTTTGTGACATGCAATTACAGAATCGCTTAATTGGCACCTAAATCTTGACCCAGATTAGGTGGTGGCCATGATGTATGAATCATACATCCTTCTGTTGCAGTGTTTTAGACAGAGTGTCACAAGGCAGAAGTTCCTGAATCATTTTTTGTTGCTGTTGCACTATCTAGCAGCCACAGGAGTTTAAACTGGGGCAGGATAAGAGAAAACAGACACCTCACATACTTGAAGAAAATCAATATGCCTGAACACCATCGGATTTCAATTTTGAACAATTTGGCAACAGAGAAACTGCTTAAGGGAATGAAAAACCAAGGAGAAGGGATGAGGACCATAGTGCAGGACATCAAGGATGAAAACAGTAAGAGAGAAGACAAGAAGTGGTGTTTAGGTGGCGCTAAGTCTGAAGGCTGCAGGAGGAAGGGTAGACTGAGGGAGGTCAGGTTGGAGTACGAGTTTCTGACAGGATGCTGTCTGGTATGGAGGAAATACAAATACAAAGAAAGCTTGAAAAATTGGGTCTTTTTTTCCATTAGAACGATGCAGATTACGGGACGATGCGCTAGAACTGTTTAAAATTAAGAAAGGGTGGGACAGGGTATTTAAAGCAGACTGTTTCCAGGGGCTGTAGATGCAAGAGATTTATAGCAGAGTGCAGGACAAATTTCGTTACACAGAAAATGGAATTCACTTCCAAGGTTAGTGGTTGAAGCAGAAAACATTCCTGATTAGATTGGGATAGGTGGATGAAGGATAAGGGGTTGAAGGGATTTGGGAACAGGACGATAAATGTCGTTAGGACTAGTTACATGCATTAAGGCTAAATTAAACAGAAGGTAATCAGATAAAATCTTCAAATGGATTGTACCATGGGCCTTGAGAAAATTTAATTTGAAAAACTAATGAAAAATGGATTTCATATACCTTTTGTATTAAAACATTAAGAAACAGAAAATGTTAGAAAAGATGGATTAATGCTTTGACCGCAGGATCTTCAGCAAACCCCACACTCTGATGAAGATTCCACACCCAAAATGTTGACCCATTTTTTTCTTTTCAGATGCCGACAGGCCTGCTGTGTATTTTCACAACCGTCTGTTTTTACTTCAGATTTCCAACACTTGGGTTTATTTCCCTTTCCACCACGAAGGAAAATGAGAAGTCTCACAACACCAGGTTATAGTCCAACAGTTTTATTTGAAATCACGAGCTTTCGGAGCGCTGCTCCTTCGTCAGGTGAAGTGAAGGAATACAAATCAGCAAAGCATATATAGACAGAGAACAATGTGTAGCGTACAACGTCAGACGACTACAGTAAATCTTACTGACTGTATCTCTGCCGAGGTGTGATGGAGGGCAGTCAGGTCAGTCAGGAAGGCATTACATCAAAGACACAGCAAAATACAACTAAGACAATGAGGTGGGGTCACAGGGGGTCCTTTGCTTTGCTGATTTGTATTCCTTCACTTTACCTGACGAAGGAGCAGCGCTCCGAAAGCTCATGATTTCAAATAAAACTGTTGGACTATAACCCGGTGTTGAGACTTCTCATTTTTGTCCACCCCAGTCCAACTCCGCATCATGACCACGAAGGAAATACAACTCAGTAGTCAGATATTAAATAACATAACAAAACAAATAGGAGCAGGAGTAGGCTATGTGGCCCCTCGAGCCTGCTCCACCATTCAATAAGATCATGGCTGATCATCGACCTCAACTCCACTTTCCCGCCCTGATCTCCATATCCCCTGATTCCCCTAGAGTCCAAAAATCCACTTATCTCAGCCTTGAATATACTCAACGACTCAGCATCCACAGCCCTTTGGGGTAGAGAACTCCAAAGATTCACAACCCTCTGAGTGAAGAAATTCTTCCTGATCTCAGTCTTAAATGGACGACCCCTTATCCTGAGACTAAACACCTAGTTCTAGACTCTCCAGCCAGGGGAATCAACCTCTCAGCATCTACCCTGTCAATCCGCCTCAGAATCTTACATGTTTCAATGCTATCACCTCTCATTCTTATAAACTCCAGTGTGTCTAGGCCCAATCTACTCAATTCCTCCTCGTAGAACAACCCTCAACCCAGGAATCAATCTAGTGAACCTTCGTTGCACCGCCTCCAAGGCAAGTATATGCTTCCTTAGCTAAGGAGACCAAAACTGTGCACAGTACTTCAGGTGGGGTCTCACCAAAGCCCTGTACAATTGTAGCAAGACTTCCTGACTTATAGTCCAACCCCCTTTCGATAAAGGCCAACATGCCATTTGCCTTCCTAATTGCCTGCTGTACCTACATGCTAACACTCTATGTTTCCTGTATGAGGACACCTAAATCTTTCTGAACACCAAATACATTTACCTGGAGCAGAACATACCTCCATAATTACCTAACCAAAAAAAAAATCAATGTCATCCAAATGTGAAGCGCTATTGGTTTTTCAATTCCTTTTCAGTACTTTAATACTGCAAAAAACATCTGGTCAATCAGGCTTCAGACTGCTTCACGTGAACGCTTCCAGCCCAGGAAGGACAATGAAGTTACCCCTACTCACCAATGGAGGGGCACGGGTGTAGCTGTTAACCAGAGGCAGCCTGGCGAGGCTAATGCCAATATTCCTGAGAGTCGGGTTCAGGAACGCCGGGATTCGGTTGTTGCTGGCATGCCCAAAGGACAGTATAGACTGGAGACACTCCACCATTTCAGTCATCACATCGCAGGCCTTTGTAATGCATTTGGATCCTAAAATGGACGAAAGTCAAAGGGCTAGAACATCATAACCTCAGTAAGAACTACAAACCCAAGATACTGCAGCTCAACTTTTCCATACAAAAAGCAAGAAAAAACAACTGAAAATGTAAACCAAAAGAAACATGTATGGTAGCATAGTGGTTGTGTTACTGGAGCAGTAATCCAGAGGCCTGGACTAATCATCCAGAGACACGAATTCAAATCCCACCACGGCAGCTGGGGAATTTAAATTCAATTAAATAAATCTGGAATAAAAAGCTAGCATCTGTAATGGTGACCATGAAACTACTGTTTTGTCATAAAAACCCATCTGGTTCACCAATGTTCTCATGGGAAGGAAATCTGCCATCCTTATGTGACCCCAGACCCACAGCAATGTGGTTGACTCTTAATAGTTGTATTCAAGAAGGTGGCTCACCACCAACTTCTCAAGGGCAATAAATGCCGGCCTTGCCAGCGACGCCCTCATCATGTGAATGAATTAAAAGACACAGACTTGCATTTATATATTGGCTTATCATACCTCTCAGCAACATCTCAAAATACTTCACACAATTTGACTTTGATGTAAAGTGACCACTGTGCAAGCAAACATGTTCATATGAATTTGTACGTACTGTGAGTTTAAAATAGAGCTGTCAGTTGCTTCTGAAGGAATTTATTTTGTCTTTTCCCTGAAGCCTCACTTTTAAGTAATTCTTCGTACTAAAAAAATTAGCTGCTACCTCAAGGGGAGGCGATTTGCTCCTTGGCATTCTTGCCCGAGCGGAAGGGCATGGGGTCAAGCTTCACTCCAGGACTTCCGCGCATAATTTAGATTGACACCTCAGTGCAGTACTGAGGGAGTGCTGCAATGTCGGAGGTACCACCTTTCGGATGAGGCATTAAACCAAGGTTCTGTTTGCCTGTTCAGGTGGATGCAAAAGATCCCATCGCACTATTCGAAGAGCAAGGGAGTTCTCCTAGTGTACTGGTCAACACTTTTCCCTCAGCCAACATTATAAAAACAGATCATCTTATTGCTACTTGTGGGACCTTGCGGTGCGCAAATTGGCTGCTATATTTCCTACATTTCAGTGACGACACTCCAAAGTAATTAATTGGCTGTGTAGCGCTTTTGGACGTCCTGAGGTTGTGAAAGGTGCTATATAAATACAAGTTCCTCCTTTCTTCAATCTTATTGCCTATAAATAATCAAGGTTGTCTGCCTCGTACATTTAGTTTGTGAAATTATAATATGGGCCAGTTTGCCACTCGGAGAAGAAATGCAGCTCACTGTTTGTGATCACCAGTCACCTAAACGGGAATATACACTGAATGGAAAGAGATTGAAGGGTGTGGATGAACAGAAACACATGACAAGAGTGTAGGTAGATAAAGCCAATAGAATTTGCGGTTTTATGATAGAACCAGAGGCGACATGAGGAAAAACTTTTTTTACACAATGAGTGGTTAGGATTTTAATGCACTGCCTGATAGGGTGGTGGATACAGATTCAATAGTAGCTTTCAAAAGGGAATTGGATAAATACTCGGAGAAAAAATTGCAGGGATATGGGGAAAGAGCAGGGGGAGTGGGAATAACTGATTGCTCTTCGAAAGAGCCGGCGCAGACTCGATGGGCCGAATGGCCTCCTTCTGTGCTGTACCATTCTATGATTCTACGTGCAGGGATATAGAGTACAAGAGCAAAGAAGTAATGATGAATTTATACATTGCATAGGCCCCAGTTGGAGCATTGTGCGCACGTTTAAGCACCCCATTATAGAAAGGACATTAAAGCCAGATAGAGAAAGTGTACAGCGTAGAGTCACCGGGATAATGCCAGGGATGTAAAACTGTAGTAATGAGCAGAGATATGAGATGCTGTGACTATTTCCACTGGAGTAGAGACTGTTAGAGATGTTATAGAGGTTTTTTAAATTATGAAGAGTTTTGATGGGGTGAATAGGGAAAGACTATTTCCTATGGCTGGGAAGCCAGTGATGAGAAGTCATCAATTTACAACTGACATTAAGAGAGCGAGGAGAGGGCTTGAAAGAAATGTTGTTACACAGAGGACTGCTGGAGCAGGGAGTGCTTTGCCACAGGGACTGGTTGAGGCAGAGACCATGACATTGTTTAAGGGAAAAGAGGCTAAATATTAGAAGCAGAAGACGATACAAGACTATGGGGAGAGAAAACAGGGCAGTGAGCTTAGTTTTGGATCATTCGAGCAAAGAATTGCCACAGATACAATAGGCTGAATGGCCTCCTTTCCTGCTGTAAACCTCTACAGCTCTATGGCAGGTGGGAATCATTAACCCCAAGGACTACAGGAGGTAAATGTCACTTAACTGCCACATTCAAATGTCAACAGACTGCCACGATAATCCAAGTTTGTTTTTTGTGTGTTCCCCCCGCGGGAACGATGTGAAGCCACATTTACTCACTCTCAGACACGTTCGCACCCTCTTCATCCTCAATTGTAGTTCTGTCGGTATTCGACTTTCTCCTCTCCTCGTGAAGAAGCAGCTGCTCTCCTGGTTCAACCGCCACTGAAATAAACAAATAGTATTAATCACAAGCGTGGCGAGAGCGCGCGGCAGAGAGATGCAATCACTAAACTCAGGGTTTTTAAACAAATTCTTCGGAGTTGAGATGTTTTATTCCACTCAACTATTTTCTTCATAATAAGGAATTGTCCGATGAGCAGGGTAACCGATGACCTCATCTACTCTGTAAAAAAACCAAAAAACTGCATGTGTCTGCTTAACACATCATTACAGAAATTCTGAAAATGGTCCAATATATATTTGAGGCAGAGGTTTTCAAATGCGGGTGGGGTCCCGCTGCAATTACTGACACACTCTTGGGGATCTCATACAGACACCGACACACTTCTGAGGACCCCCCGCAAATACTGACACCCCTGGGGACCCCGTTCAAAACTAACACACTCCTGGGGACCTCCCACAAAACACAAGCAGACATTAATAAACTTGCAGAATGGGCATGTAATTGGCAAATTATTTTCAATATAGGTAAGTGTGAGGTGGTGCATTTTGGTAGCAAGAGTAAAGGTTTGATAGAGTAGATGTAGAGAAAATGTTGCCACTTGTGGGGGGTTCCAAATCTGGAGGTCATAAATATAAGATGGTCACGAATAAATTCAGGAAAAACTTCTTTACTCAGAGTGGCAAGAATGTGGAGTAGTTGAGGCGAACATAAGAAACAGGAGCAGGAGTCGGCCATTCGGCCCCTCGAGCCTGCTCCGCCATTCAATAAAATCACGGCTGATCTGATCTTGGCCTCAACTCCACTTTCCTGCCCGCTCCCCATAACCCTCGAGTCCCCTGTAGCTCAAATATATGTCTATCTCCGCCTTGAATATATTCAATGACTCTGCCTCCACAGCTCTCTGGGGTAGAGAATTCCAAAGATTCACGACCCTCTGAGAAGAAATTCCTCCTCATCTCCATTTTAAATGGGCGACCCCTTATCCTGAAACTATGCCCCCTAGTTCTAGATTCCCCCACGAGGGGAAACATCCTCCCTACATCTAACCCGTCAAGACCCCTCAGAATCTTAGATAAGCACACGAGGGAGAAAGGAATAGAAGGGTGTGCTGACAGGGTTAGATGAAGAGGGGTGGGAGGAGGCTCGTGTGGAGCATAAACCAGTTGGACCGAATGGTCTGTTTCTATGTAACTCTATGTAAATACTGACCACCCCCCCACCACCCCCCGATCCTCATTCTGAAAAACAGTATCAGCTGGTCCAAGGATAGCAGGTAAACTAAGAGAAAAATACAGAAATCTCAACAGATGATCGGTAACATTTTGAACATCTGTGACTTAAAGCAAAGTTGCTCCATTAATAACTTTATAAACTTTCAGACTGGAATCAACGTTTTATATCCTGGACCTGGGGGTAACTCCAGCCCAGATTGGAGGCACAGAAATCCGTCTGCTGGGTGCAAGAGGCTATTGTCCTCGAGAAGGTGGTGGTGAGCTGTCATTTCAGAGGGCAGTTAAGAGTCAACTACATGGCTGAGGGTCTGGAGTCACATATAGGCCAGACCGGGGAAAAAATGACAGATTTCCTTCTCTAAAGGACATGAGTGAACCAGATGGGTTTTTACAACAATCCGGTAGTTTCATGGTCACCATTACTGATACTAGCTTTTTATTCCAGATTTATTTAATTAACTGAATTTAAATTCCACAGTTGTGGGATTTGAACTCTGGTCTCTGGATGATTAGTCCAGGCCTCTGGATTCCTAGTCCAGTAACATAACCACTATGCTACCATGCCCCATGAATAAAAAATCTTCCCCTCCCACAGCATTAATATCCTTCACTCGGACAGCCGCGTAAGACACACAAAAAAAAAGCGCAACATGTTTTTACTCAATTTCTCCTACCAAATGGAAAAAAGAAATCCTTACTTGCTTCGATGATGAACCGGATGCAGTTGATAACTGAGCAGGCTTGAGTGACGAAGGCCGCAGACGCCAGCAGGTTCCAAACCCCGGGCTGCTGCAGAACTAAGCAGCAACAATCCAGAGCAGCTTGCAGGTCCAGACTGAGAGGAACTTGATCGTGCATCAACTGCCAGCACAGCGCCTGCATGACACAATGCAAAAAAACAAGATGTACAGAGTTAAAGACACGCCATTTGACAGAGGTGCACAAGATTATGACGGGGTTGGATAGGCTAGACGGGGAAAGGCTGTTCCCACTAGTTGATGGTACAAGGACTAAGGGACACAGATTTAAGGTTTTGGGAAAGAGATACAGGGGGGATGTGAGGAAAAACTTTTTTATACAGCGAGTGGTGATGAAAAAATTCTGAGGGACAGAATTAGTCTCCACTTGGAGAGGCAAGGATTAATCAAGGATAGTCAGCATGGCTTTGTCAGGGGGAGATCATGTCTGACCAATTTGATTGAATTTTACGAGGGGGTGATTAGGTGTGTGGATGAGGGTAGTGTAGTTGATGTGGTCTACATGGACTTCAGTAAGGCTTTTTACAAAGTCCCACATGGGAGACTGGTCAAGAAGGTAAAAGCTCATGGGATCCAGGGCAAATTGGCACATTGGATCCAAAATTGGCTTAGTGGCAGGAGGCAGAGGGTGATGGTCAAAGGTTGTTTTTGTGACTGGAAGCCTGTGTCCAGTGGTGTACCGCAGGGCTCGGTGCTGGGTCCTTTGCTATTTGTAGTGTACATTAATGATTTAGATATGAATGTAGGAGGTATGATCAGTAAGTTCGCAGATGACACGAAAATTGGTGGGGTGGTAAATAGCGAGAAGGGAAGCCTCAGGCTACAGGACGATATAGACGGGTTGGTCAGATGGGCAGAACAGTGGCAAATGGAATTTAACCCTGAAAAGTGTGAGGTGATGCATTTTGGGAGGACTAACAAGGCAAGGGAATACACAATGAATGGTAGGATCCCCTAGGAAGGACAGAGGATCAGAGGGACCTTGGGGTGCATGTACATAGATCCCTGAAGGCAGCAGGACAGGTAGATAAGGTGGTTAAAAAGGCATATGGTATACTTGCCTTCATTAGCCGAGGCATAGAATATAAGAGCAGGGAGGTTATGATGGAGCTGTACAAAACACTAGTTAGGGCACAGCTGGAATACTGTGTGCAGTTCTGGTCACCACACTATAGGAGGGATGTGATTGCATTGGAGAGGGTGCAGAGGAGATTCACCAGGATGTTACCTGGGCTGCAGCGCTTCAGCTATGAAGAGAGACTGGACAGGCTGAGGTTGTTTTCCTTAGAGCAGAGAAGGCGGAGGGGGGGACCTGATTGAGGTGTACAAAATTATGAGGGGCATAGATAGGGTAGATAGAAAGGAACTTTTCCCCTTCGTAGAGGGGTCAATAACCAGGGGGCATAGTTTCAAGGTAAAGAGCAGGAGGTTTAGAGGGGATTTGAGGAAAAACTTTTTCACCCAGAGGGTGGTTGGAATCTGGAACTCACTGCCTGAAAGGGTGGTAGAGGCAGGAACCCTCACAACATTCAAGAAGCATTTAGATGAGCACTTGAAACGCCACAGCATACAAGGCTACGGACCAAGTGCTGGAAAATGGGATTAGAATAGACAGGGCTTGATGGCCGGCGCGGACACGATGGGCCTCTTTCTGTGCTCTATAACTCTATGACCTGGAACTCGCTGCCGACGGAAGTGGTGGAAGCGGAGACACTCAATGTTTGCAAGGGGAGACTGGATAGGCACTTGAGGGAAATAAACTTGCAGGGCTACGGGGATAGAGCGGGGGAATGGGATTGACTGGATTGCTCTACAGAGAGCCGGCACGAACTCGATGGGCCGAATGGCCTCCTGCTGTGCAGTTATGACTTTGACCATTATAGCAACGGTAACATAGAATTACAGAGAATGTACTGCACATAGAAATAGGCCATTTGGCCCAACCAGTCCATGCCAGTCTTTATGCTCCACACGAGCCTCCTCCCGTCCTTCTTCATCTCACCCTATCGGCTTAACCTGCCAGTGTTGTTGGACCTACACAGCAGGTCCGACAGCATCTGGAGAGAGAAGACATGGATCAACGGTTGCGGTGGGAGCCCACCGACCTGCCTTTTCTCTTTCTGGATGCTGACTGACCCGCTGCCTATTTCCAGCATTTTCTGTTGCTTCAGATTTCCAGTGTTCGCAGATTTTCTTTCTATCTACCCCTCTTTTCTTGGTATCAGCACTGCTCGGTAGAAATTTGATTTAAGGGATAGAATTGAAAAGTAGAGAAGTTATGCTAAACTTGTATCGAAGTTTGGTTATACCACGCTTGGAGTACTGCGTGCAGTTCTGGTTGCCATATTATAAAAAGAATAGAGGCGCACTGGAGAGGGTGCAAAAAGGATTTACAAGAATGATACCAGATCAGGAAAGGCTGAACAGGCTGGGTCGCTTTTCTCTTGAAAAGAGAAGGCTGAGGGGTGACCTAATAGAGGTCTTTAAAATTTGAAAGGGTTTTGCTAGAGTAGATAGAGAGAATGTTTCCACTTGTGGGGAACAGCATAACTAGAGGCCATCAATATAAGATAGTCACCAAGAAATCCAATAGGGAATTCAGAAGAAACTTCTTTACCCAGAGAGTGGTGAGAATGTGGAACTCGCTACCACAGGGAGTGTTGAAACGAATAGTATAGATGAATTTAAGGAGAAGCTAGATAAGCATGAGGTAGAAGGGAATTGAAGGTTGGCTGATAAGAGTTAGATGAGGAAAGACGGGGGGAGGCTAGAGTGGAGCATAAACTGGTTGGGCTGAAGGGCCTGTTTCTATGCTGTATATCCTATGTAAAGTAACACACTGACAACATTTTCTCGCACCCCCTCCAGCAAGAATACAAGTTAAGGGTTACAGAACCATTTAACGTTCCAAGCTACCAACGATAGGCTGTATTTTTTTTTTTTAAACCTATCTGGGATTACCTCAGCTTCTAAAAACACACTGGAAAACCAGACCTAGTATTAGCCTGCAGCGGTCTCAGGCCAATCCTTGGAAGTTCCTCCCTAAACTTCACTACTTTTCTCCCTGCCTTTGAGAGCCTTTTTCAACCTTGCTACTGAGTGGCTGTTTCTGGTTTGTGAAGTCCCATGGTACATTATTTACATTAAAGGCATTACATAAATACAAGTTTATGCAACGCCTTGTGGAGTATAAAAAACAGCACAGGCTTGTTGGGCCGAATGGCCTGTTGCTGTGCTGTATATTCTATGTAATTCTAAGTTGCTGGTGCATTTACACAAACCAAATATGAATACATGCACGCACATGTTCACGGTATATTCGTGTAGTGGCTATGTTACTGGACTAATAATCCAGAGAATGCTGGCATGGTAGTTTGAGAATTTGAATTCAGTTTTTAAAAATCTGGAAATAAAAAGTGGTTATCAGTAAAAGTGACGCTGTCAAGATTGTGGTAAAAACTCAACTCATTCACTAATATCCTTTAAGGAAAGAAACCTACCATCCTTTTTTTCCCCTTCTATTTTCATTCACAGGATGTAGGCGTTGCTGGCAAGGCCAGCATTTATTACCCATCCCTAATTGCCCTTCTTGAACCGCTGCAGTCCATGTGGTGAAGGTACTCCCACAGTGCTGTTAGGGAGGGAGTTCCAGTATTTTGACCCAGTGACGATATATTTCCAAGTCAGGATGTTGTGTGACTTGGAGGTGGTGGTGTCTGCTGCCCTTGTCCTTCTAGGAGGTAGAGGTCGCGGGTTTGGCAGGTGCTATCGAAGAAGCCTTGGCGAGTTGCTGCAGTGCATCTTGTAGATGGTACACACTGCAGCCACGGTACGCCGGTGGTGGAGGAAGTGAATGTTTAAGGTGGTGGATGGGGTGCCGATCAAGCGGGCTGCTATGTCCTGGATGGTCCTTCATCGTCACTGGGTCAAAATCCTAAAACTCCCTATCCAACAGCATTGTGGGAGGACCTTCACCACACGGACTGCAGCGGTTCAAGGCAGCGGCCCACCACCATCTTCTCAGGGGCAACTAGGGTTGGGAAATTAACGCTCAACAAACGCCCACATCCTGAGAATGAGTTTTTAAAAAAGTCCCACACCAATGTAGTTGACTCTTAACTGTCCTCTGAAGTGGCTTAGCAAGCCACTTAGTGTGTATCAAACTGCTACAAAAAATATTGCAGCGGTTCAAGAAGGCGGCCCACCAAGACCTTCAAGGTAACTAGGGATGGGCAATGAATGCCGGCCTTGCAAGCAATGCCCACATCCCCGAGAACGAATGAATAATTTTAAAAAAGCACCTGCACAAGCATGCGCGCGCACACGGGAAGTGGAGCCTCGATTATTTGGCACAACTGCGAGGACCCCACCTGCACAAGAGAAGTTGGCGAGTCGTCAATTTATTGTATATTGCTGATTGGCTCTGCTTCCTCCATTCCTCTTCACAGGCATTTCCTTCCCCCATGGCACTCGCCCTGCCACAGACTGGAGAGCGCTGGGCAAAAACATTCCCCATGACACCAACCCCATGGCTTCTCGGCTAAGGAGCCTGCCATCGTTGAAGGCAGTATCCGCTCGTTCCAGGCGATCCTGCCACTGTGACACTGAACTTAACGGAGCTGCTGACTTTCAAATTTATGTAGAGCCACGCTTTTCACAGGTAGCTTTTATTGGAAAAAATATAAATGAATGAAGGCTCCTAACTGCAGGTGGCCTGAGGGGTATTAGAGATCTGCAGTAGGTTTATCACAAGGCACACCCAAGAGGAAAGGGGTCTAATAAATACAGAGGCATTGGGGCAGAAATTCCGTTCCCTACGGTTGTGTACTCACCCATAGGGCCAACGGAAATGCCGATTTTAGGCATGCACTGGAAACCGGCATTTCCGATCTGTCAAGAGAGCTCTTGACAGATCCTCCGCCTGCCCGGGAGCAGGGCCTCTGCGGGTGGAGAGTTCCGTTTTTTGGAGACCCTCCGCCCGCAGAAAACACTTACAATTCTTGCGCCTGGTAAAAGCAAGCGTAAGGCCTGCTTTTACCAGGATAAGAGTTGAAAAAAAGTAAAAAAAAAAAAATTTCCACTGATTTATCATTTAAAAATACTTTAAAGAAAGGTAAGTTTATTTTTAGCCCCGTTAAAAACTTTATTTTTTCAACAAAAAAAAGTTTAAAATACTTAATTTATTGTAATTTAAAGTCATTTTAAAAATGTGATTTAAAAAAAAATTTTATTTAAAGTTTTACTATGTTTTGGGGGTGATCTCTATTCATATATTTGACAGGTCTTCCTGTCAAATGTATGAAGGGAGATTCCCTTCTGATTGGCTCCCCATGGCCCACGTGATCCCAGGGACGCTGCGAACCGCCTGCGCCCCTGGGATACGTGGGCCCTGCGCACCGGCAGTTTGGAGAGGCCCAGCAACGGAACTCTGCGCCTCCCGGGAGCCCTTCGGTCCAGGAGCAGATTTTTCCAGATCGCAGCCCTCTGCCCGCGGGAGGCCTGCGAACAGAATTTCTGGGTCAATTTGTTAGTTTAAGATCTTGCAAAAGACCAGATGGACCTCAAGGCCCCCAAACACATTTTCATGTCAACTTGCTGCAATCAAACAAAGTGTACCCGAGAGTAAGAGAGAAGTCAGCCTGTAACCTCTCACTATACAATTGCGGCATTCATACTAGAAACCTCAATGTAAACTTTACATACAAGGTCAATGAACTCCTTGGTCGATGGAGCCAATGATGACCTTTTGTTGCAAGTTTACTAAGTCTTACCTCTAGAGACAAGACCATGAACCTGGCAATATCAGCCTCCTTGTCAGCAGAAATCTGAAGAGGTGTTGGTAGTTTGGGAAGAGACAGCAGGTATTGAGCCACTGCATTACACAGACTAATGACGGAATGATAGAACAGCTTATCCCCTATAAAACAAAGTGCGTTTAATAAATACACATGGCTTAAACTCAACCATTCCAACAAAAAGAGGAAAAGACCATCTGGCCAGTTTCAAAATAAAACCTACATTTTTATACAATCCAAGAGGATTTTTGTTCCAACTTTAACAGTGTAACTGATCCTCCACAATGATGCTCATGGACAAAAGATTGTCTCTCTTTCTCAAACTGCTTTTCTACTCTTCTCCCACTCTCCAATCTGTTTTGTGCCGCTCTCAGTCCTGGTTTTCAATTTGTTTTCCCTTTTTCTCTCTGTAGGGCTTTCAAACACTTTTCTTATTGTGGTCTCTGTGCTTAGCTATTTTGCTCAGTCTCATTCTGTAAGTCTCAGCCGTGGCTCAGTGGGCAGCACTCTCGCCTCCGAGTCAGAAGGTTGTGGGTTCAAGTCCCACTCCAGAGGCTTGAGCACAAAGTCTAGGCTGACACTCCCAGTGCAGTGCTGAGGGAGTCTTTTGGATGAGACGTTAAACCGAGACCCTGTCTGCCCTCTCAGCTTGACATAAAAGATCCCATGGCACTATTTTGATGACGAGCAGAGGGAGTTTTCCTCCGGTGTCCTGGCCAATATTTATCCCTCAATCAATATTGAAAAACAGGATTACCTGGTCATCATCACATTGCTGCTTGTGGGACCTTGCTGGCCGTAGATGGGCTGCTGCGTTTCCTATATTATAACAGTGGCTATACTTCAAAAATACTTCATTGACTGTAAAGTGCTTTGGGACGTCCTAAAGTTGTGAAAAGCGCTGTACAAATACAAGTTCTTCCTTTCTTTTTATATTTTACTTCTCTCGGTCTACCAATGTCCCCTCTAATTTTTTGGGGGTCGCGCGGCCCCTTTAACGGGCTGCGCAGCCCATTCAATATTCCGCGCATGCGCGGGTTTTTCCCCTTTAAAAGCCGGTGAGCCAGCTGCGCGGGAGGTGCAGAGTGCGAGGGGACACTGCTGTCTGCTCTGTCCTCTGCATACCTCCTTATTCATTACTCCGTATTCCAACAGGGCTCTCTTACCATAAAGCTCACCGATCTTATTCCAATAGGAGGAACTGGGCGAAGGACACAGCCTTTGGAACACCTGATGGTTGCTGGGAAGGTGCTGGACATGGAATGCCACGTGATCCAAGGTAACTTTCCTGGCAGTTTCGAACAGCACGCTGGCCTGTTCTGCAGAGACCCCTGGCAAACCCAAAGCCAAGCAGGGCGTCAAAAGGTTCAAGTTGAACTCCTGGAACAGCACGGATAAACGGAACATTGAGCATTAACATTTCAACCAATGTTCGAAATTGGTACCACAGAGACACCGTCAGTCCTTCACTGCTGCCATGTAACTTTTCAGCCTGCTCTCTTCGTAGAAGTGGCATGCTGATAAAGGCAGTAGATTAACAATATCTGATCATTGCACAAGTAAAGGAGAGTTATACCCACTAGCACTCAAACAAAATAAATGTGCAGTATCCTGACACGAATCATAAACTGCTGTAATCCCGTGAGGCTAAGGGCGGAGTGGCGCAAATCGTCCAGCAACTTATGGAGATTCGCAATTCACGGGTTATCTCTTCCCCGCCACATGTTGCTGGAAGACTTGCACATTAATAACGGCGAGCACCATTGAACTCGCCGTTATTTTGGCAACAAAATCTGGACCATAATTTCAAGTGTGAAGGAGGCGACGGAGGATAGGGCGCGATCCACAGGCACCAGCAGTCTCCTACTGCAAGACCCTCATTAAAACCGAACTCTTTGACCAAGCTTTTGGGCACTCCTCCCAACATCTCAGTCTTCGGCTCAGCGCCCATTTCCGCCCCCCCCCCCCCCTCACTCTCCTGTGAAGCATCTCAGTATCTTGTTTTCCATTTTTAACAACACTGCACAAATGCAAGATGTTGCTGCTGCTGTTGCGTTCAACCGGTGCTTAATTCCCATGGTGTACAGGTGGTAAAGGAACGATGCAGGAGTACTAATGCTGCGCAGCCTGATCAAACCATTACCTTCATCGTCATGACGGCATGGAGGTCATCTTCGGGAAGTTTATCGAGTAGTTCAGTGCACTCCATTAAAGCAGTATTTAACTGGCTGCAGCACTGGCATTTGATAAGCGACACGTACCAGTCCTAGAACACAAGAAAACAATATATTTAACACAACAGGGCCTTGGAGATTGGTCACAGGAGCAAGCGTTCCCCTCATACCTCTGAAGTCAGTGAACAAGAATTAACTAATATTTTCCAATTCTTAGGTTAAGAGTTAACTTCTTGCAGCTCTTGACTGCATACAAAAGGCTAAAAATTAACTGAAAAACTTTTGGTACCAAGATTTTTTTTGCAAGAATGGGGGAAGTTAAGGATAAGCAATCTTTTCAAAACTGATTTTTTTTTGGCCCCTTTACTTACCTCCATCTCCCTCCTCCGCCAAGCCCAGCACCATTGAGTCTGTGCTGGCTCTTGGGTAGAGCAATCCAAAACTAACCCCAATGCAAAACTCTCCACTTAATACTTGCATCTTCCTGCGTTTCAAATACGTACCCACTTTTCTATTCATCTTTCAGATGGGACGTTAAACCGAGGCCCCGTCTGCTCTCTCAGGTCGAAGAGGAACGGGGGAGTTCTCCCCGATGTCCTGGCCAATATTTATCCCTCAATCAACATCATTAAAAAACAGATTATCACATTGCTGTTTGTGGGAGCTTGCTGTGCACAAATTGGCTGCTCCGATTCCTACATTACAACAGTGACTACACTTCAAAAATACTTCATTGGCTGTAAAGCGCTTTGGGATGTCCGGTGGTCGTGAAAGGCACTAGAGAAATGCAAGTCTTTCTTTAAAAGATGCAATGGTCTCAAGCACTCCCTGTAACAAAACATTCCAGGATCTATCAACATTTGGAATAAGGACATTTCTCTTAACTTCTACTCATTTTCTGTGAGGATTTTAAGTTAATAACCTCAATGAGGGGACACTTTCTCTCTATTCACCTCCATCAAAACCCTTCATTATATTAAAAACCTCTTAAAGGTCATTACTTGTTCTCATCTATTTGTAAAATTCATCAAAAGACAATTTTTTTTCTTTAGAAATTATTAGAAGTTTTTATTAAAACAAACTTCGCCGAGTCTCCTTTGGGTTTTTGAAATCTACCCTCACCAGCATCTATTGGACGCTGCACCATAACAGAGACAATCAACGGCAGCTGCCCACCAGCAGAGCCAGCCTCAGCTATTCTCACTCGATTTAATGCAAATCTTCAATCAGGCCCAAAGGGAAAAGGCAGCCCCATTGCTGAATTGCTCTCACTTTGTCCACAATGATAGATTCCATGGCGGATAGCTTGTCCCCATCCAGCGGGTGAGAGGTCACGATTGGCGACGGACTGACTGTGTCTGCTGCGACTGTTGTACGGAACCTGTCCAGCAGGGAGTACAATCTTTGGTGTCTGGGGGGGGGGAAAAAAGAAAAATAAATATCACTGCTTAAGATTAAGTGAGGATTTTATAACAAGACCTAGGCTAAGGCTAAGGCTAGACAATATTCAAAAAGTCAATTCAAGCATGAATTCACCAGACAAGGCACAGCGCTAACACTCCCGAGTTCAGATATCTCACAGCGCTAACACTCCCAAGTTCAGACAAGGCATAGCGCTAACACTCCCGAGTTCAGATATCTCACAGCGCTAACACCCGAGTTCAGATATCGCACAGCGCTAACACTCCCAAGTTCAGACAAGGCATAGCGCTAACACTCCAGAGTTCAGACAAGGCATAGCGCCAACACTCCCGAGTTCAGATATCTCACAGCGCTAACACTCCCGAGTTCAGACAAGGAACAGCGCTAACACTCCCGAGTTCAGATATCTCACAGCGCTAACACTCCCGAGTTCAGACAAGGAACAGCGCCAACACTCCAGAGTTCAGATATCTCACAGCGCTAACACTCCCGAGTTCAGACAAGGCATAGCGCTAACACTCCCGAGTTCAGATATCTCACAGCGCTAACACTCCCAAGTTCAGACAAGGCATAGCGCTAACACTCCCGAGTTCAGACAAGGCATAGCGCTAACACTCCCGAGTTCAGATATCTCACAGCGCTAACACTCCCGAGTTCAGACAAGGAACAGCGCTAACACTCCCGAGTTCAGATATCTCACAGCGCTAACACTCCCGAGTTCAGACAAGGAACAGCGCTAACACTCCCGAGTTCAGATATCTCACAGCGCTAACACTCCCGAGTTCAGATATCTCACAGCGCTAACACTCCCGAGTTCAGACAAGGCATAGCGCTAACACTCCCGAGTTCAGATATCTCACAGCGCTAACACTCCCGAGTTCAGATATCTCACAGCGCTAAGACTCCCGAGTTCAGACAAGGAACAGCGCTAACACTCCCGAGTTCAGATATCTCACAGCGCTAAGACTCCCGAGTTCAGACAAGGAACAGCGCTAACACTCCCGAGTTCAGATATCTCATAGCGCTAACACTCCCGAGTTCAGACAAGGAACAGCGCTAACACTCCCGAGTTCAGATATCTCACAGCGCTAACACTCCCGAGTTCAGATATCTCACAGCGCTAACACTCCCGAGTTCAGATATCTCACAGCGCTAAGACTCCCGAGTTCAGACAAGGAACAGCGCTAACACTCCCGAGTTCAGATATCTCATAGCGCTAACACTCCCGAGTTCAGACAAGGAACAGCGCTAACACTCCCGAGTTCAGATATCTCACAGCGCTAACACTCCCGAGTTCAGACAAGGCATAGCGCTAACACTCCCGAGTTCAGATATCTCACAGCGCTAACACTCCCGAGTTCAGACAAGGCACAGCGCCAACACTCCCGAGTTCAGATATCTCACAGCGCTAACACTCCCGAGTTCAGACAAGGCATAGCGCCAACACTGCCAAGTTCAGACTAGGCACAGCGCTAACTATTTTTTCATTCCCTCACTAGCCCAGAGGCACTGAGGATAAACGCAATGCCCCCCCCCCCACCCCTTCCATCACTACCCGAGTACGGATCGGTTAAACTCAACAACCATCGAATGCAGGGTTTTGTACCTCTGAGCAAGGCAAGTGGTCTGTAGGTAACGCTGAATCCTTTCCAACTCTTCACGTGGCACTTGGGCAACGCTATTCTATAAAGAGAGGATCCTTATTTTAATATTAATTCATATTAAAGCACAGCAGGTGTTGGAAACCTGAAACAAAAACAGAAAACGCTGGAGGTGTTCAGCAGGTCGGGCAGCTTTGGTGGACAGAACAGTGACGTTGACCCTCCTTGGCAGCGACGTGGGGCGGGTGAGCTGGTGTCTCTGGGGATGGAGGCGAGGAAACGGGTTGGTGCTCGAGGGGACGACCATTCCCCATCAGAACACCGAACTGCACCCTGGTTTTTTATGTTCCTAGGCCACTGGAGCCTGCTCCACTTTGCCAGTTTTTCATGCTTCCCTTTTTACCTGCCTCATTCTCCTACCTCATTAAGCGTGCGTGCGTGTGTCCCCCTCCCTCTTACCTTTGTTCTCTTCCTTTTTAAATGCTGATCTGTAAAATCCTCCAGTTTTGACAATGGATCGAAGGCTTTCCTCGAGCCGCTGTACACCACATACACTGCATTTCCCCACCGACCATGTCTCGTTACCTCCTCAAACAATCCAATGAGGTTTGTCGAGCATAATGGTCCCTTTTGAAATCCCTGCTGGCTACTTCTAACTATTTCCTCTTTATTGAGATACGTAATAAATTCATCCTTAAAGACTCCAATATTGTCCCTACCACGGCTGTTAAGCTAACTGGCCTGTAATTTCCTGGATTAACTTGGTCTCCATTTTTAAAAATGAGCACCACATTGGGCAGGTCACTGGCACACATTCATACTCCAATATAATTTCTAGGGCCTCGGCAATTTCTTCCCTCAGGATCCAAGGCCCTGGTGCTTTGCGTCTTCCTTCAGCTTAACCAAGTTATCTAAAATGTTCCTTTCATGCCGTCATAATATCTCTGATCTTGCTCTCAGCCACTTGAGCATTCGCTTCCTCTCCGGTACCCTGTGATGTTGGAGATGCCGTTTTTTTTTTTAGGCGAGATGCTAATCAGAGCTCTCGTCTCTCTGCCCGACGTTAAAAACGAAGACGGCAGGGTTGGTATTCTGGACGGGTGAAATCAAATGGGATGAAGGGCCACCTTCATCCATACTGACCTTGCGATCTCATTACTGAGCCAATCGAACTGTTGTTGACAGCACACTCAAAGAGCTGGCAAAGTATCGGAATAAGAGGATTTTGATTATTTTATTACTTCTAATTATTCTGGTTTCACAGCAACTTTTTTTTGGGGGGGGGGGGTGGGGGGATGGTTAAAATGGACTCCCCTCCCCACCCAAAAAAGATATTAAACATAAAAACAAGAGACACAGAGGAGTCCTGCCAGTAGTTACATGGGGGTAAATTTTACGATTTAGCCCTCCCGGCATTGTTTTGCAGATGAGGAGTTCAGCTGCGGAGGTCAGATCCCAGTCATTAGCTCGTGCAATTTTTCATCTGTTAACTTTAACAGATGGAAAATCGTGCAGGCTGGGAATCTGGGTTAATATCCTGGAGTTCCCCATCTAACACCATCGTGGGGGAACGAAGGACGGCAGCAGTTCAAAGTGAAGGTCCACTTCCAGCACTGAGCAACTGGGAGCGGGCACTAAACGCGGCCTTACTAGCGCTGTCCCGTATCCTCTCCATCACCAAGAACACCTATTTCTATCTCTAATATCGCCCTACCCAAGCCCATCTGATGCTGAAACCTTTATCCATGCCCTTGTCATCTCTAGACTCGATTCCAATGCTTTCCTGGCCAGCCTCCCATCTTCCACCATCCGTAAACTTCAGCTCACCCAAAGCTCTGCTGCCCGTTTCCTAACTCGCACCAAGTCCCGTTCACCCGTCACCCCTGTGCTCGCTGACCTACATTGGCTCCCAGTCCTGCAACGCCTCAAAATTTAAAAATCTCATTCCATTCTTTCAAATCCCTCCATGGCCTCGCACCTCCCCATCGCTGTAACCTCCTCCAGCCCGACAACCCTCCGAGATCTCTGCGCTCCTCCGATTCTGGTTTTTTGTGCAACCCCGATTTCAATTGCTCCACTATTGGTGGCCGTGCCTTCAGCTGCCTGGTCCCCGAGCTCTGAAATTCCCTCCCTAAACCTCTCTACCTCTCCTCCTTTAAGACGCTCCCTAAAACCTACCTCTTTGACCAAGCTTTTGGTCACCTGTCCTAATATCTCCTTACGTGGCTCGGTGTCAAATTTTGTTTGATGACTCTCCTGTGAAACACCTTGGGAAGTCTGACTACGTTAAAGGCGCTATATAAATGCAAGTTGTTGCCTACACAACAAAAATATATAGTCGGACGCGCTGACCGCTGCACCCAAATTCCTGATATTCCTGTCATGCAAAGTTGTGTGCTCTGTAAAAAAAAAAGTATCCCCATGATGTACCTCTGCTCATCATGGGCAGAAATGACTTCAGTTGAAAACATACGTGGAAATGACACGCCTGCGTAAGGAGTAAATGGTTAAAAGTGCGGGACTAAGTGTACAGGTCGCGGTCTAAATTAAACTGCAAGGTTTCTTTTTACCTGCAAGCTTTCCGCCAAAAGCATCTCCACTCGCCGGCAAGCCAGAGTGTCCACCATCCGTGCCAGTACTCGGAAAGGGGTACTGATGAGCTTGTCGATATACAGCATCAAGACCGCCCCTGACTGGCTGAGATGGATTCCCTCCAAACACTGCAGAGTCTTTTTTAACATGGTTGGCTACAAGAGGGGGAGGAAAGGAAAAAAAAAAAAAATCAAGATTTGAGCTAACTAAAACTGAGGAAATCAATACAATTGGGAATTCAGGAGAAACTTCTTTAGTGGTGAGAATGTGGAACTCGCTACCACAGGGAGTGGTTGAGCCGAATAGCAGAGATATATTTAAGGGGAAGCTAGATAAACACATGAGGGAGAAAGGAATAGAAGGATATGCTGATGGGATTAGATGAAATAGGGTGGGAGGAGGCTCGTGTGGAGCATAAACACCAGCACAGACCAGTTGGGCCGAATGGCCTGTTTCTGTGCTGTAAATGCCCCCGTCTGGACCCAGCCAGCTTCCGTAGGCACCACTGGAGAGGTCTCTTCCGCTTGAAGGCTAGGTTTGTGCATGAGGCAAACAAAGTATCCACTACAGGCAGAGGTAGGTGGAGGTCCAGTAATCAGCGCTACTCAATAGCCAGGCCACCTAAAGGACCTGGCTGGGTGTAATTACAGGATCTGACCCAACAGTCACGAGAGAAGAGCTCTCCTGGCAGAACGTGACATCACCAGGCACTGTTCAATGCCAAGATGTCCAAGAAATGTGGGTTTGTGAGGCCAGCAAAGGGTCATCGGAATCACCACTGCTCCCTCTGTGCTGAATTTCTCCAATACCCTCAGAATCAGGGGAAACACATGAAGCATCAACGTTAACATTTGTGGGTCCCACCAGGTTGCTGACAGGCTGCACAACCATCACATCTATCCAGAGACACAGTTACGTCTCCTGCTCCACAGCACGAATATCTCCAAGGGCAAATCCTACCACTCACAGTTCAAGCCTGTAGATATGGCGGGTACCCTGAATCCCTCAGCCCTCCCCCATATTGGTTCTGTCTATGGGCCCGCCTATCCGCTTCTGTTATTAGCATCAGCTGAACTTAAGAACATAACATAAGAAATAGGAGCAGGAGTAGGTCATTTGGCCCCTCGAGCCTGCCCCGCCATTTAATAAGATCATAGCTGATCTGATCTTGGCCTCAACTCCACTTCCCTGCCCGCTCCCCATAACCCTTGATGGTTAGTGCAGTGAGACCCTACATTTTCCTACTATACTACAGTGACTGCACTTCAAAAGTATTTCATTGGTTGTAAAGCGCTTTGGGACGTTCTCAGGTCGTGAAAGGCGCTATATAAATGCAAGTCTTTCTTTCGTACTGATTCTCTCCTCCAGCCTTTTGAGGTCAATTGCAGTGCCCCTACCCCTATCCAGGTTGAGTTCAACCAGCTCAGCACAGACCGAGAATCCAACTACCCGGTACATCCCGAGTCGAGATGGTTCAGCTGCTCACCGGCCTAAGACCAATTAGTCACTGGGGAGCTTGAAGAGCTGAGTGAACGAGCGAACAGCATAGAAACATATTTTGGGGAAGACCGCACTTACTGTTGCAAGATTGTCACAGCGGGACTGGATAGCTTGAATGAAAAGCCCACTGGCAGCAGAGTTGCGATGAATAGCACTGATAAAATCTTGCACCGGAGGTTCGTGAGAAAGATTGATGAGATCCTGTACATGATTGACGATCAGCCAAGTCAGGTGCTCAGAATCGTGAAGATTTTGACACTGGAACAACAAATGGCAGAAATCAGCATCCGTCTACAGTTTTATGATTCGACGTACAACAAATTCGCCCAATCTCTCTCAATTAAAAACATTGCCGATTTTCTTCACTGCACTTTAAAAAAAAAAAATGTACCTCCCCATATTCAAAAAGGTGGAGTAGACTCAAAGGGCAGGATTCTACTCCTGTTCCTGTTGAGGATTATGGAGAAAGGGCGGAGAACTGAGATTAGAAAGATGAAGAGGAGTTGCCGTAACCTAACAAAATGGTGGAGCAGGCGCACTGGATTGAACTGACTACATTTAATCCAATTGCAGGATATGGGGAAAGGACGGAGAATTGGAAATAAAAAGATGGAAGAGCCGCTATAACTCTCAAAATGGCGGAGCAAGCTCAATGGGCCGAATGGCCCACTCTGGTTGTGACGAGCAGGAAATGGAGATGAAAAAGCTGCCTTTAACTAAACAAAATGGCAGAATAGCCACAGTAGGCCGATAGTCTATCCTGCCGTTACATTTTAAGCGCTCAAACCAAAACATGGAAGAGAAAAAAAACTAAGACAGAATTTTATACAAACTAAGTTAACCCTTCTTCTGCATGACACATGTGGCTTTGCATTCGGAACCATCATATTTTACTTCAGAACTCAAACGAATTTTTAATGAACCTTACCACATAATCACAGAAAAGAATGAGCGCCCCTCTTCGAACAATTTCCCTATTGCACATGCCCAATTTAGACACAGATTTTGGATCTTCATTTTCAGATATCTGAGGACTCAGCAACTTAGTGCTAGACAAGCTGTGTCTCCTGTGTGTTTCAAGAAAAAAAAGATGAGACTTCACAAAAGCAACATCACTTTTCCAATAAAATAAAACCCTTCCTCAAAGCAGCAGCTCGGGCTTTGAATACTGGAAACAGCCACGTGACAAAACCAAGGGCTTTTACATAATAAGTAAGCGTAGGACAAGAAAACAACCACATACAATCCGCACGGTCATAGACTTCTGCAAATTTCTGGGGCGGGGGTGGGGGAGAGAAGGACTGAACGATGAAGGAACGGCGACATATATCCAAGTCAGGATGCTGTGTAACTTGGGAGGTGATGGTGTTCCCACAACATTGCCGCTCCTGTCCTTCTCGGTGATGGAGAAGGATGGATCATGAGGTCACTGGCAGGGTCGCCAATCAAATGAATTGCTCAGCCCTGGATTTGCACTGTTCGACCACCTGTACCTATTTATCCTGGAACAACGCAACCTCTCAGAAGCAGGTGTCTATCCATGTCCCTTTTATTGAAAAAAAGGAGGGGACATGGACGGAAGGGAGCGAGGGGACATGGACGGAAGGGAGTGAGACCATGAATGGCAAAGTGAGTCATATGGAGGCATCTCGCTGGGGTAAACCACCACATTAACACCAATCATATCCAGTATGCCATTTAACTGATTACCTTTCTGATTCCTGGCAGTTAATATTTTTGTGCGGGTGAGGGTTAATGCTTCTTGGGATCATTCTTCACACGAGAACGAAGCAACGCAGTATGCAACGAATACAGCTTGTTGCAGGTTGCGGAGAGGATTGGCAACATTGCAAGTTGCTGTACTTCACAGTAAGAATCAGGGGCACTAGTGCCTGCCGTTTGCTTCACTTACCTCGGGGTCTGATGCACCTCTGACCACCAGCTGTAGTTGGTGTAGTTCACGAGCAGCAGGATTTGGCACCAAAGCAGCACCAGAGACGGGTGAGTGGGAATTATAGACTGAACCAAGGCATTCAAGCTTTCCAGTGTGTAAAAGCTCCCATCAGAGCCGTTCCCCATGATCAATTTGGTGGCAGCTGCAGTGATTCTTCTAAACATTCCTGAAAGAAAGACTTGCATTTATATAGCATCTTTCACAACCTCAGGGCGGCCCAAAGCGCTCTACAGCCAATGAAGTAATTTTGAAGTGCAGTAACTCTTGTAATGTAGGAAACGCGGCAGCCAATTTGCACACAGCAAGCTCTCCCACAACAACAATGTGATAATGACCAGATAATCTGTTTTAGTGATGTTGATTGAGGGATAAATATTGGCCAGGACACCAGGGAGAACTTCCCTGGCTACTCTCCAAAATAGTGTCATGGGATCTTTTTCGTCCACCTGAGCGCGCTGACGGGGCCTCGGTTTAATGTCTTACCCGAAAGACGGCACCTCCGACAGTGCAGTGATCCCTCAGTACTGTACTGCGAGTGTCAGCCTAGAGTTATATGCACGAGTCTCTGGAGTGGGGCTTGAACCCACAACCTTGAGAGTACTCCCTCATGAGTACTGAGGGAGTGCTGCATCATCTGTGGTGCTGTCTTTCAGATTCAGAAAGGGCCTTGGTGAGACCACACCTGGAGTACTGTTCACAGTTTTGGTCTCGTTACCTGAGGAAGGATATACTTGCCTTGGAGGCGGTGCAACGAAGGTTCACTAGACTGATTCCTGGGATGAGAGGGTTGTCCTATGAGGAGAGATTGAGTAGATTGGGCCTAAAATCTCTGGAGTTTAGAAGAATGAGAGGTGATCTCATTGAAACATACAAGATTCTGAGGGGGATTGACAAGGTAGATGCTGAGAGGTTGTTTCCCCTGGCTGGAGAGTCTAGAACTCGGGGACAGAGTCTCAGGATAAGGGGTCAGCCATTTAAGACTGAGATGAGGAGGAATTTCTAACTCAGTGGGTTGTGAATCTTTGGAATTCTCTGCCCCAGAGGGCTGTGGATGCTGAATCATTGAGTATATTCAAGGCTGAGATAGATAGATTTTTGGACTCATGGGGAATCAAGGGATATGGGGATCAGGCGGGAAAGTGGAGTTGAGGTCGAAGATCAGCCATGATTTTATTGAATGGCGGAGCAGGCTCGAGGGGCCGTATGACCGACTCCTGTTCCTAATTCTTATGTTATGAGACATTAAACCAAGGTCCTGCTCACCCAAGTAGAGGTTAAAGCTAGTATAGGAATGCTGCAGGAATAGGAAGAAGTTCAAATGTGCCAAACAGACTTCAACTGATTGTATCCTGGTGATGGTCCGAGCATAAACGCAAGGCTAATGTGTGCATTTACTAAAACCGCAAGTCTTCGCTGAAAATTTCATAAATATTTCAGCCAGTAAAACTGCTGCCAGAAAAAGACTGGCTGCCTTACCTGACTTGAAGATATGTATCAGGCACATAAGCAGAGTGCCAACCTGCTGACAGTAAAAGGAGTGCTGCTGCTCACTCATGTCCACTTTCAGCTGTTTGTTCACAATGTCCTCTAGGAGGATTCCCACCATCTGTAACAGGAACCTGCACAAGGAAGAAGATGCAACAGTCAGTTCCGTGGTACAAGACGCCCTGCGGAAAGCACATCCACAAACATCCAAGTTGAGAAGGCTATTAAAAAGGCATACGAGATCCTTGGCTTTATAAATAGAGGTCATGATGCGGAAGGGGCGATCGATGGCTCCGAAAGCTTGTGATTTCAAATAAAACTGTTGGACTATAACCTGGTGTTGTGCGACCTCTCAATTTTATAAATAGAGGCAGAGAGTACAAAAGCAAGGAAGTTATGCTAAACCTTTATTAATCACTGGTTAGGCCTCAGCTGGAGTATCTTGTCCAATTCTGGGCACCGCACTTTGGAAAGGATGTTTGGAGAGGGTGCAGAGGAGATTTACCAGAAGACTACCAGGGATGAAGGAATTAAGTTATGTGGAGAGACTGGAGAAGCTGAGATTGTTCCTTAGAACAGAGAACATAAAGGGGACATTTGATAGCATGTTCAAAATTCTGAGGGCTTTTGATAGAGTACATAGGGAGAAACTGTTTCCATTGGCAGGAGGGTCAGTAACCAGAGGACACGGATTTAAGGTGATTAAGAAACTTTCCTCTGGGTTTTTTTGCCAAACTCAGCGAGTAATGATGATCTGGAATGCGCTGCCTGAAAGGGTGGTGGAAACAGATTCAATGGTAACTTTCAAAAGGGAATTGGATCTGTACTTAAAAAAGGAAAGATTTGCAGGGATATGGGGAAAGAGCAGAGGAGTGGGACTAAATGGATAACTTTTTCAGAAAGCCGGCACAGGCACGATGGGCTGAGTGGCCTCTTTCTGTGCTGTATGAATCCTATGATCTGGCACGGCACAGCACAGCTGCTTTAGTCATTCTTAATGTATCAGCCTAGATTGTGAATGCTGGCAAGTTATTTGACTCTGGCGAGGGTCACTGCCAAGTCCAATGCTCTCCTCACTCAATGCCCGCCCACCCACCTTCATTTCCAGCAGGGGTCACTGGATAGGAATCAGGAGTATGAACACTGGCCCAGGCTAACCCAGGAGCACCGAGATCAACTGAAGTGCCCCAGCTGCGATCAGCTAACTGAGCGCACGCCGAGAATTGAATCAAGGGTCTTCTCATGTGTTCAGTTACACGCTGCCTCTATCCTATTAGCCACCGGGGAGCCAGCCCTCTTTCCCTAGTCTTGCCGTCAATACACATACATACAACGTGGCCAGGCTCACCACACCAGTGCGCCAATGTTACGGATGCATCTGATACCATCTCCAATCTCGGATGGCGTGAACAGATAAGCCACGATTATATAGACCCTGTACACAACTTCAAATAGCATTAATTTTAATCTCACTTTAGACAAGAACATCTTGCATTTATTTAACACCTTAATGTACTAACTATCCAAAGGACTTCACAGAGGAGAAGCGAGTGCCAAGCAGAAGAAGTAGGAGGAGGGATGGCTTAAAACATCTGAAGAGATGAGTTATAAGAAGTCTTTTAAAGACAGAGAGAAGTAGGGCGGTTTAGGGAGGGGAGTGGGGCCAATACAGCTGAATGCTTGGCCACCAAAGGGAGAGCTTCCAACAATGTCCCCCTTGAGCCGTCCAGTGGCGAGACAGGCCTTGAAACAACTCTCCGATTCTCTCTTTCGCCACGTTGACGATGCTGGACCTCTGTTGGCGCCTCACCTTGTAAGAGGATAGTTCAAAACAGCAATTCTACGGATTTCTGGGAGGGGAAATTGAACCTTCACCTCACACCTGCAGCACGTTGTGTGGAAGATGCTCCAGCATTCCACCTGAAATGCGGAATTTTGTTCAACAGAGAGCAGCTAAAATGCAGAAGATCAGCATTCCACATGTCTATTCCAAACTCTTAATTATTCCAAAACCATGTTATGAAGTGTCAAAGTCCAATTAATGCATTTCTTGATGGTGCAAACATTTGCTTTTACAATAGAAGGGGGCTGTGGGAATCTTGCGCAACAGTCCACAATAATTTTGTTTTAGCAAAGTCCGACTTACATCTCCGACATGTGTCTCAAAGTGCTTCACATGCGATGCAATACTTTGAAATGCAATCACTATGTATAGGACAACCACTTTTTCCCCCCACACAGCACCGAATCAGCCTGGGTTTACCATCTCACCGAATGGACGGAATCTCCCACAATGCGGCATTCCCTCCATACTTCATCACGTCGTCAGTCTAGACTAGTGTTGGACTGGACCCGGAGGAGGGAGCGGCAACCAGAGTCTGTTGTCGGCACTGCCTCGTCACTTTACTGGAGCTCAAAAAATAAAATACGCCACAAGTACCTCGCAAAGGTTTCTTCTGGTAGATGTTTGCTCTGGGTCTCTTCGTCCTGCTCCTCCGCTGGCACGGGCTGATTCCCTCGGTCCCTCAAACCGCTTATGTTCTGGCAGGAAATCAAATACGGGGACAAGGACAGTTCCTGAACCCGCGACAGAACAATATCCTCGGTGGACTGAGAAATAAGGACCCGTAGGATAGCTAGGATGCCCGATATCCAAAGCTGAACTGTTCCTACCGATGCCTAGAAGATAAAAACCGTTTCCAAGTATTACTCTCTTAGTTTACTTTTTCAGGGGAAAAAAAAATTATCTTTTGACTTCAAGATTTTAGAAGTCTAATTTACGAATTGAACATTGTCTCCACTCTCTGAACCCAGCAACAGCCTGCAACAACTCCCAACCAACTCAGGTACAAGTCATAACGGCACAGAAGGAGGCCATTCGGCCCATCGAGTCCGTGCCGGCTCTCTGTCGAGCAATCCAGTCAGTCCCATTCCCCCGCTCTATCCCTGTAGCCCTGCAAGTTTATTTCCCTCAAGTGCCAATCCAGTCTCCCCTTGAAAACATTGAGTGTCTCCGCTTCCACCACTTCCGTTGGCAGTGAATTCCAAGTCATCACTACCCACTGCGTCAAAAAAAATGTTCCTCATGTCCCCCCTGTATCTCTTGCCCAAAACCTTAAATCTGTGTCCCCTAGTCCTTGTACCATCAACTAGTGGAAACAGCCTTTCCCCGTCTAGCCTATCTAAACCCGTCATAATCTTGTCCACCTCTATCAAATCACCCCTCAACCTCCTTTGTTCTAATGAAAACAAATCCAGCTTCTTCAACCTGCCCTTGTAGCTAAGATCCCCCATCCCCAGAACCATTCTGGTAAATCCCCTCTGCACCCTCTCAAGTGCCTTCACATCCTTCCTAAAGTGTGGTGACCAGAACTGGATGCAATACTCCAGTTGTGGCCTAACCAGCGCTTTATAAAGGTTCAGCATAACTTCTCTACTTTTGTACTTAATACCTCTATTTATGAAGCCCAAGATCCCATATGCTTTGTTAACCACTCTCTCAATATGTCCTGCCACCTTCAGGGACCTATGCACATTAACTCCCAGGTCCCTCTGTCCCTGCACACTCTTTAAAACTGTGCCATTAAGTGTATATTGCCTCTCCCTGTTCCTTCTGCCAAAATGCATCACCTCACACTTCTCTCTATTAAATTCCATCTGCCACATGTCTGCCCATTCTGCTAGCCTTTCTATGTCCTGTTGCAGTCAATTGGAATCATCATCACTGTTTGCCACCCCCCCAAGTGCAGGTGAAGCGCCACCTAACACTGCTCCAAAACAGCAACTCAACCTCAGACTTCAATAAATAACAACTTGCATTTATATAGCACTTTTGAAGTATTAAAACATCTCAAGGTTGCTTCACAGGAGCGTTCAGACAAAATTTGACATTGAACCACGAGGAGATATTAGGACAGGCGACCAAAAGTTTGGTAGGTTTTTAAAGACAGACTTGAATTTCTATAGCGCCTTTCACGACCACGGGACGTCCCAAAGCGCTTTACAGCCAATGAAGTACTTTTTTGAAGTGTAGTCACTGTTGTAATATAGGAATCGCAGCAGCCAAATTGCACACAGCAAGCTCCCACAAGCAGCGATGTGATAATAACCAGATATTCTGTTTTACTGATGTTGATTGAGGGATAAATATTGGTCAGGACACTGGGGATAACTCCCCTGCTCTTCTTCAAATAGTGCCATGGGATCTTTTATGTCTATCTGAGAGCGCAGACGGGGCTTCGGTTTAATGTCTCATCCAAAAGATGGCACCTCCGACAGTGCAGCGCTCCCTCAGCACTGCACTGGAGTGTCAGCCTAGATTTTTGTGCTCCAGTCTCTGAAGTGGGACTTGAACCCACAACCTTCGACTCAGACGAGAGTGCTATCCACTGAGCCACGGCTGACACTGTGATGGTCATTTAAGGAGCGACTTAAAGGAGAAGGGAGAGGTAGTGAGGTGGAGAGGCTTACGGAGGGAATTCTCTTTGAACCACAAACAGAAGATTTCCAAAGGTGTGCCGAGTGGGCTTACCAGGGTGGCAGGCATAGCAAACATACTCTTCAACAGCATGTCGACGGGTCGCAGCGATGAGGGTGCCACTGTCTCAAAGAGGGTATTCAGCACTCCTAAGGCCTCATGCGAATCAAGGTGCATCTACAACAGACAAAACAGGAAACGATGCGTACATTTATACCCACTCTTTCCCCAAGATGTAAAACTGAGCTCATGTTCATTGAGTCAGCGTCCAAAATTCACACCAAGCTTGCAAATTCAAACCCATCTGCAAATCCCTCCACGCCTTGTTTCCCCCTCCCACCCACCCCACACCTCTGCAGCTTTCTTCCACGCCATCGAGCTAAGCCCGCTCCCTCGGCTCTTCCACCTCTGGCCCGCTGTGCGATTCCTCTCTTCCCTCCCCCGCCATCAGGGAAAGAGCTTTGTCATCATACTTCTGTACTTGGAATATTTTCCCAACCCTTAACCTTGCTCCCCTTCTCTACTTTCAAAGGCGGGCTCAAAGTTCTATTCTGCATTAGATTTCCCCGCCCCCCCTCCCCCCAAATGAAGCAGGGTGGGATGTCTTACTGTGTTAAAGGAACTGCATATGTTAAGTAGCTGTGCTCGCACACTCTGGGTTTTTACATAGAATCTACAGCACAGAAACAGGCCATTTGGCCCAACAGGTCCATGCCAGTGTTTATGCTCCACATGAGCCTCCTCCCACCTCTCATCTCACCCCATCAACATCTCCTTCTATTCCTTTCTCCCTCATGTGTTTATCCTCACTTCCCCTTAAATGCATCTGTACTATTCGCCTCAACTATTCCTTGTGGTAGTGAGTTCCACATTCTTACAACTCTGGGTAAAGGAGTTTCTCCTGAATTCCCTATTGCATTTATTAGTGACTATCTTATATTTACACCTCTATACGTATTACGAAACATATTCATAAGAACATAAGACGTAGGAGCAGGAGGTGGTCATTTGGCCCCTTGAGCCTGCTCCGCCATTCAATAAGATCATGGCTGATCTGATCTTGGCCTCAACTCCACTTCCCTGCCCGCTCCCCATAACCCTCGACTCCCTTACCTTTCAAAAATCTGTCTCTCTCCACCTTAAATATATTCAATGACCCAGCCTCCACAGCTCTCTGGGGAAGAGAATTCCAAAGATTCACGACCCTGAGAGAAGAAATTCCTCCTCATTTTCGATTTAAAAGGGTGCCCCCTTATTCTGAAACTATGCCCCCTAGTTCTAGATTCCACGAGGGGAAACATCCTCTCTGCATCGACCCTGTCAAGCCCCTTCAGAATCTTATGTTTCAATAAGATCCCCTCTCATTCTTCTAAACTCCAATGAGTATAGGCCCAACCTGCTCAACCTTTCTTCATAAGATAACCCCTTCATCTCCAGAATCAACCTCGTGAACCTTCTCTGAACTGCCTCCAATGCAAGTATATCCTTCCTTAAATAAGGAGACCAAAACTGTACACAGTGCTCCAGGTGTGGTCTCACCAATGCCCTGTACAGTTGTAACAGGACTTCCCTGCTTTTATACTCCATTCCCTTTGCAATAAAGGCCAACATTCCATTTGCCTTCCTAATTACTTGCTGTACCTGCATGCTAACCTTTTGTGATTCATGTACAAGGACCCCCAGATCCCTCTGTATCTCAGCATTTTGTAATCTATCACCATTTAAATAATACTCTACCTTTCTGTTTTTCCTACCAAAGTGGATAACCTCGCATTTTCCCACATTAAACTCCATCGGCCAGATTTTTGCCCACTCACTTAGCCTATCTATATCCCTTTGGAGATTCTTTGCGTCCTGCACACAATTTGCTTTCCCACCTTTCTTTCCATCAGCAGCAAATTTGGCTACATTACATTCAGTCCCTTCATCCAAGTCATGAATATAGATTGTAAATAGTTGAGGCCCCAGCACTGATCCCTGCGGCAACCCACTAGTTACAGTTCACGAGGGGCGAGGAAATCACGTGGAACAGCGCTGGCTTCTCATGATTCTTTTAGTACCAGTGCCTGCCCATATGCCCGTCTGTACCTGCTGTTTAGCCAACAACGGTAGAATCATGTCAGCTATCTGACGGGAAAGGCGTTTCCACTTATCCTCATTCTCTTTGTGACACTGTTGCAACACCAGAATCAACATCTCCAGCACCTGCAACAACAAAAAAGGCAGCAGTTAACATTATACTTCTCGCCCGCCCGCCTAAGTTTGTCGAATTTCATGCCATTAAGGAGATAAGAGAGTCTGAGGGAAGAGTCGAGATGGCGTTTCCCCAGCCTCCTCATAGGGAATGTGGGGGTGGAGCGAGGAAGGGCAAGCGGGGAGGGACAAACCCGTAAACAAACAACCTGAGCTGCTCTTAAACACTTCCCACCGCTTTTATACTGATGCTTGTTGAGTTGGGATTCACAGAGACCAGTGTTCGGAATCTGGCTCCCTTCAGTCGCACTATGTACAACAATTTGCAATTATATAGCACCTTTAACGTAGTAAAACGTCCCAAGGCGCTTCACAGGAGCGTTATCAAACAAAATTTGACACCGAGCCACATAGAGATATTAGGACAGGTGACCAAAAGCTTGGTCAAAGAGATAGGAGCGTCTTAAAGGAGGCAAGAGAGGCGGAGAAGTTTAGGGAGAGAATTCCAGTGCTTAGGACCTAGACAGCTGAAGGCACAGCCGGCAATGGTGGAGCGATTAAAATCGAGGATGCGCAAGAGGCCAGAATTGGAAGAGCGCAGAGATCTAGGAACGGGCCATTCAGCCCCTCGAACCTGTTCCGCCATTCAATTAGATCGTGGCTGATCTGTACCTCAACTCCATATCTCTTGATACCCTTACCAAACAAAAATCAATCGATCTCAGTCTTGAACATTTTACTTGACCCCTAGCATCCTCAGCCTTTTGGGGCAGAGAGTTCCAGATTTCCACTGCCTTTTGTGTGAAAAACTGCTTCTCGATTCCACTCCTAAATATGACCAATCCTAATTACCAGAACTTATGGGACTTCCCGCTAGTCACAGGAACAGAGGAACAGGAGGCGGCCATTCAGCCCCTCGAGCCTGTTCCGTGATTCAATTACATCATGGCTGATCTGCGCCCTAACTCCATTTACCTGCCTTAGCTCCATATCCCTTGATACCCTTACCCAACAAAAATCTAACAATCTCAGTCTTGAACATTTTAATTGTCCCAGCATCCACAGCCATTTTGGGGGGGAAAAAGTTCAGGATTTCCACTGCACTTTGTGAAAGAGTGCTTCATGACCTCGCTATAATTTTAAGGTTAAAGCCCCTTGTTCTGGATTCTAAATCTGGCTCTCGTGCCAGCTTTAGAACTTTAGACCCAGTTTTTTTTGTAGGCGTACAATTCTGCCAAAGGATAAGGGAGCCGATTTAGTTGTGTAAACATGAAGAGTCCGTGAAAGGACACCAGTCTCCCTGAATCCCAAATAAACAGGCGCCAATGTAAAAGTGTTTAATGCTCAACGGAATCAATCAGTGAAGCAGGCAATCTAAAGAATGGGAGAACATATTTATCACCAGGGGGGAGGGATGGAGGGGGAGGATAGTGGGAAAAAGGGCGCGAGTGAAGGATTTATTCATCTGAAGATTTCCTGTTCCCACCACCCCCACCCTCTGCCCCCCAAAAAAAATCATATTCCTGGGGCTGATTTTTTTTTTTATAAATGCACCCAGTATCAACAGCAGGTTCTCCCAGGGTCAGGCATAACACAGGCCAGGAGCAGTTCATAGCTCCCACTGGACTGTTGCAACATCGTGCCTTAATCATCAACCCGGCAAGAGACCCACCAACGGGTCGAATTCAACGCTGTTTCTAAATGCTGACAAGCTCGGTACATCAATTTTAACCACATTAAGAATTAAACCTGCAATCCTTACCATTTCAAGATGTTTATTGCAGCTCTAGTTAAAAAAAGAAAACTATGTTTATTAGAGCATTCGGGCTGACAAGACACGACAATCGCTACACTGCAATACTAGCGAGCTCGAGCCATTAAACTGCGGAGTTATCCGTTCAGCTCGATCTCGGTCATTGCTCTTTCGCAAACGCGGGAGCCGTGAAGTTAATCTGTCTAAATCAGTACATTGCAAATACTTCAAAACAGAGGTAGAATTGGAACTGGGAACGAGACATGCAACGGATGAAACAGAGGCCAGACTGTCACACAAAGAACACAGATGATGCGATGCGAGACAAACACGGGAAATGGTGGAAATAGATAGCAGGTCCGTGAGCACTCCAAAAAAAGACAGGGTCGACACCAGAATCGTCAACCTTACATGCGCGCAAAGCTCTACACCCAGAAGATTAATTATCAGGTCTCTGTTCAGCTGCTGACAGACGTGCTGTGCATTTCCACTTCCAATTCCAGATTCTGAGCATAGGCAAGTTTTTTTAAAAATCTCTGCAGATGGAAACAAGGGAAGTGAGGGGGGGGGGGGGGGGACAGCAGACCAGGTAACAAAGATCAATAAGGGTGACACAGCAAGTACAGAACAAAACATTCCAGCCGTAAAGTTACGCAAACAGCAAAGGGACACCTGGACGTGAAGCACCTGGTGGACGGCTTTTAGAATAAGGGATCGGACAATAAGGCGCTTTTATATTGCGCATCAGGATGCTGGGGGACAATGCTGAAGTGATCTCCAAGCATCACTCTCGCCCCTTTTTGTTCCCCCCGCCCCCCCCCCAAAATGGGCTGGTGACTGTGGGACACACTGAAGGGCAAATGGGAAAGAGGCAAATGTTTGCCATGCCTCTCGGGATCCATGTAAACACTGAATCTGGATAAATGAGAGACACACAGCTACTTTCTGATGCAACCCATGCACAATGAATGAAAGCAGATGCCGTACTGATTAATAAACATGCGTGAATAAAACTAACGGCGCAGGAACAAATAGATTGGATTCGCAGGTAAGCGTCAGCTTTCGTGGTGCGAGTGTGCCAGGCTCCAAGTTAATGCTCTGAGGAACTAACTTAGATGGGGTGAGAACAGACCGAGAGAGGGGGAAGAAAGCATTGGAACACAATTAATGCACAATGCCAAAACAACAAATCATCTCGACCTTAGGAACACATGGTTGAAGAGGGAGGTGAAGAGAACAGAGGCGCGTTAATGAGTTATGGTCATAAAAGTTCGTAAACGTAAAAAGCGCAGAAAAGGATGAAGCCATCTGCTGAAGACCACTCAACAATTGCCCGACCTTGGGCTTTCCACCCTCCCTGTTTCCATGACGATCCTCCCTCTGTTATTTTAATGGTGATATTAACTGATTTAGAATGAGGGTCAACACCTCAGTTTAAAAAAAATCAGTCCAAGGAACGTTTCGCGATTGTGTTAATTGCTCATACTTGAATATTGCAAATAGCCCGTATATTAAGCCAAATTCTGCGTTGGGTTGTCGCTGTGCATTATTGACCAGGCATTCAGCAACAAGAGGAAAATTGCTTTATTGTTTAAGCAGCTGCAATCAGCATAAGGTTCAATACAAAGGGTCACTGTTGGCGACTGGAATGAGTGAAAAATTATACAAACATAGAAAAATAGAAGCAGGAGTAGGCCATTCGAGCCTGTTCCGCCATTCAATATGATCATGGCTGATCCTCTATCTCAATACCATATTCCTGCTCTCTCCCCATACCCCTTGATGCCTTTTATGTCTAGAAATCTATCTATCTCCTTCTGAAATATATTCAGTGACTTGGCCGCCACAGCCTTCTGTGGTAGAGAATTCCACAGGTTCACCGCCCTCTGAGTGAAGAAATTTCTCCTCATCTCAGTCCTAAATGTCCTACCCTGTATCCTGAGACTGTGACCCTTCGTTCGAGACCCCACAGCCAGGGGAAACATCCTCCCTGCATCCAGTCTGTCTAGCCCTGTCAGAATTTTATACATTTCAATGAGATCCCCTCTCATTCTTCGAAACTCTAGTGAATACAGGCCTAGTCGACCCAATCTCTCCTCATACGACAGTTCTGCCATCCCAGGAATCAGTCTGGTGAACCTTCGCTGCACTCCCTCTATGGCAAGTATATCCTTTCTTAGGTAAGGAGACCAAAACTGCACACAGTACTCCAGGTGTGATCTCACCAAGGCCCTGTACAACTGTAGTAAGACATCCTTGCTCCTGTACTCAAATCCTCTTGCAATGAAGGCCAACATACCATTTGCCTTCCTAACTGCTTGCTGCACCTGCATGTTTGCTTTCAGTGACTGATGTACAAGGACACCCAGCTCCCTTTGTACATTAGCATTCCCCAATCTATCACCATTTAAATAATACTCTACCTTTCTGTTTTTCCTACCGAAGTGGATAACTTCACATTTATCCACGTTATACTGCATCTGCCATGTATTTGCCCACTCACTCAACTTGTCTAAATCGCCTTGAAGCCTCTTTGCATCCTCCTCACAACCCCACCTAGTTTTGTGTCGTCAGCAAACTTGGAAATATTACATTTGGTTCCCTCATCCAAGTCATTGATATACATTGTGAATAGCTGGGGCCCAAGCACTGGTCCCTGCGGTACCCCACTAGTCACTGCCTGCCACACCAAAAAAGACCCATTTATTCCTACTCTGTTTCCTATCTGTTAACCAATTTTCAATCCATGTCAGTATATTACCCCCAATCCCATGTGCTTTAATTCTGCACATTAACCTCTTATGTGGGACTTTATCAAAGGCCTTCTGAAGATCCAAATACACCACATCCACCGGCTCTCCCTTATCTATTCTACCAGTTACATCCTCAAAAAACTCCAGTAGGTTTGTCAAACACGATTTCCCTTTCATAAATCCATGTTGACTTTGTCGAATCCCGTTGATATTTTCTAAGTGTCCTGTTATCACATCCTTTAGAATAGACTCTAGCATTTTCCCTACTACTGATGTTAGGCTAACTGGTCTGTAGTTCCCCGCTTTCTCTCTCCCTCCTTTTTTAAACAGTGGGGTTACATTTGCCACCCTCCAATCTGCCGGAACTGTTCCATAATCTATAGAATTTTAGAAGCTGACAACCAATGCATCCACTATTTCCATGGCTACCTCTTACATAGAAACATAGAAGATAGGAGCAGGAGTAGGCCATTCGGCCCCTCGAGCCTGCTCCGCCATTTGATGAGATCATGGCTGATCATCCAAACTCAGTACCCTGTACCTGCCTTCTCCCCAGATCCCTTGATACCCTTTAGCTTTAAGAAATATATCTAACTCATTCTTGAATATATTTAATGACTTGGCCTCAACTACCTTCTGTGGTAGAGAATTCCACAGGTTCACCACTCTCTGGGTGAAGAAATTCTTCCTCATTTCTGTCCTAAATGGCTTACCTCTTATCCTTAGATTATGACCCCTGGTTCTGGACTCTCCGACCATCGGGAACATTCTTCCTGCATCTAGTTTGTCCAGACCTGTCAGAATTTTATATGTTTCGATGAGATCCCCTCTCATTCTTCTATACTCCAGCGAGTTAAGCCCAATCGACCCAATCTCTCCTCATATGTCATTCCTGCCATCCCAGGTATCAGCCTTGTGAATCTTCACTGAACTCCTTCCATGGCAAGACCATCCTTCCTCAGATAAGGCGACCAAAACTGCACACAGTACTCAAGGTGTGGTCTCACCAAGGCCCTGTACAACTGCAGCAGGACATCCCTGTTCCTATACTCAAACCCTTGCTATGAAGGCCAACATACCATTTGCCTTCTTCACCGCCTGCTGCACCTGCATGCTTACCTTCAGCGACTGGTGCACAAGGACACCCAGGTCTCGTTGCACTTCCCCTTCTCCCAATCTATTGCCATTCAGATAATAGTCTGCCTTTCTGTTTTTGACACCAAAGTGGATAATCTCGCATTTATCCACGTTATATTGCATCTGCCACGCTTCTGCCCACTCACCCAACCTGTCCAAATCATCCTGGAGTTTCTCAGTATCCTCCTCGCAGCACACACGCCCACCCAGCTTTGTGTCATCTGCAAACTTGAAGATATTACATTTAGTTCCCTTATCCAGATCATTAATGTATATTGTGAATAGCTGGGGTCCAAGGACCGAACCCTCCGGTACCCCACTAGTCACTGCCTGCCACTCAGAAAAAGACCCATTAATTCCTACTCTCTGCTTTCTGTCCGCCAACCAGTTCTCTATCCAAGTCAATACCTTGCCCCCAATCCCATGTGCCTTAACTTTCACACGCTAATCTCTTATGCGGGACCTTATTGAAAGCCTTTTGAAAGTCCAAATACACCACATCTTTTGGTTCTCCCTTATCTGTTTTCCCAGTTACATCCTCAAAAAATTCCAGTAGATTAGTCAAGCACGATTTACCTTTTGTAAATCCATGTTGACTTTGTCCGATCCTGTCACTGTTTTTCAAGTGCTCAGCTATTACATCCTTTATAATGGACTCTAGCATTTTCCCCAATACCGATGTCAGGCTTACCGGTCTGTAATTCCCCACTTTCTCTCTACCACCCTTTTTGAATAGTGGGGTAACATTAGCTACCCTCCAATCCATGGGTACAGTTCCAGATTCCATCGAATGTTGGAAGATGATCAGCAATGCATCTACTATTTCTAGGGCCACTTCCTTAAGTACCCTAGGATGTAGATTATCAGGCCCTGGGGATTTATCGGCCTTCAATCCCGTCAATTTCCCTAACACCATTTCCCTGCAAATACTGATTTCTTTCAGTTCCTCCATTTCATCAGACCCTATGTTCTCCAACATCTCTGGGAGGTTATTTGTGTCCTCCTTTGTGAAGACAGAACCAAAATATGCATTTAATTGGTCAGCCATTTCTTTGTTCCCCATTATAACTTCCCCCGCTTCTGACTGCAAGGGACCTACACTTGATTTCACTAATCTTTTTCTCTTCACATATCTATAAAAGCTCTTAGTCAGTTTTTATGTTCCCAGCAAGCTTACTTTCATATTCTATTTTCCCCTTCTTAATTAATCCCTTTGTCCTCCTTTGTTGAATCCTAAACTGCTCCCAATCCTCAGGGTTACCGCTTTTTCTGGCCAATTTATATGCCCTCTCCTTGAATCTTATGCTATCCCTAATTTCCCTCGTTAGCCACGGTTGAGTCACCCTTTTTGTTTTATTCTTATGCCACACTGGGATGAACAAATTCTGTAGTTCATCCATGCAGTCTTTGAATGTTTGCCATTGCCTATCCACCGTCAACCCTTTGAGTGACATCCCCAATCAATCCTACCCAATTCGTGCCTCATACCATCGTAGTTTCCTTTATTTAAATTCAGGACCCTAGTCTCTGATTCAACTACTTCACTCTCCATCCTAATGAAGAATTCTATCATATTATGATCACTCTGACCCAAGGGGCCTCGTACAACAAGACTGCTAATTAATCCTTTCTCGTTACATAATACCCAGTCTAAGATGGCCTGATCTCTGGTTGGTTCCTCGACATAATGTTCCAGAAAACCATCCCGTAAACATTCTAGGGATTCCTCCTCCACAGTATTTTTACTAATTTGGTTAGCCCAATCTGTATGCAAATTAAAGTCACCCGTGATGACTGCTGTGCCCTGACTGCATGCTTCTCTAATTTGCCTTTTAATGCCGTCCCCAACCTTCGTATTACTGTTTGGAGGTCTATATACCACTCCCACTAACGTTTTCTGCCCCTTGTTATTTCTCAGTTCTACCCATACAGATTCTTTTAATACTCTGGGATGCAGATTATCAGGCCCTGGGGATTTATCAGCTTTCAGTCCCATTAATTTCTGCAGCACTATTTTTTTTAAAAACTAATACTAATTTCCTTTAATGCCTCCTTCTCACTAGACCCTTGGTTCCCTCGCATTTCTGGGAAGTTATTTGTGTCCTCTTCCGTGAAGACAGAACCAAAGCATTTGTTTAATTGCTCTGCCATTTCCTTGTTCCCCATTATAAATTCTCCCGTTTCTGACTAACATTTGTCTTCACTAATCTTTTTCTTTTTACATACTTGTAGAAGCTTTCGCAGTTAACTTTTATGTTCCTTGCAAGTTTACTCTCATACTCTATCTTTCCCCTATTAAAAAAAAATACTGACGACTATTCCTTAATCTAACTCCCAAAACCCCAAATTTAAAAAAACTATTTCTTTTGATGGACTGTTGCCAGAAGCTGAAACAATCTCAAACTAGGTCAGTTCTGGGCACCGCACCGCAGGAAGGATATATCGGCCATGGAGGGGGTGCAGCGCAGATTCACCAGAACGATACCGGGGTTAAAAGGGTTAAATTACGTAAACGGGTTGCACAGGACTAGGCTTGTGTATGGAAGATTAAGGGGTGACCTAGCTGAGGTGTTTAAAATGATTGAAGGTTTTGATAGGGTAGATGGAGAGAAACTATTTCCTCTGGTTGGCAGGGGGGTGGGAGTCGGAGTCCAGACCAAGGGGGCATAACCTTAAAATTAGAGCTAGGTCGTTCAGGGATGATGTCAGGAAGCACTTCTTCACACAAAGGAAACCTGGAACACGCTCCCTCCTAAAAATATGTTGAGGCTGAGAGTCAATTGAAAATTTCAAAACTGAGATTGGTAAGATTTTTGTTAGGTAAAGGTATTAAGGGGATATGGAACCAAGGCAGGTAAGATGGAGTGAAGACACAGATCAGCCGTGATCTAACTGAATGGCGCAACAGGCTCGAGGGGCTGAAATGGCCAATTCCAGTTTCTCCTGTGTCTCGGGTTCAACGTCTTTGGGGGTTGCCGTGAAATACCCACTGTGCACGGTGGTCATTTTGACTACCTTTCTGTGCCACTACATATCCCGGCTCAATCCATAGATCGTGATTCAAAGCACTGCAAAGAAGGGGGGGGGGGGGGTGGGGTTGGAAAAAAAATAAGTGTACCTGGTGGTACTGGATGAGTCTCAGCAACATAGAAACCACCACCTCCTTCTGTGTGTCCAGCTCCTTGCCAGCATCAGCTTTATTGGTCCCTCGCAGAACAAACAGATCGTGCACTATAGGCTGCAGCGCTGGGATTGCTATGGCAAAGTACAAGAGGAAAGTATGTTCACTGGAATCTTAAATAAGTTAAATGATAAACATAGGCTCTTCTACAATGAACAATTTCTAACATTAATTAAGCAAACCGGTCTGAAATTTAGCAAAAAAATGAAAATTCTGGAAGTACACAAGCAGGTCCATCAGCATCTGCAAAAAGCTTGCATTGATATAGCGCCTTTCATGTCCTCTGGATGTCCCAAGGCGCTTCACAGCCAATGAAGTACTTTTGAAGTGTAGTCACTGTAGGAAACGCGGCAGCCAATTTGTGCACAGCAAGGTGAAAGTGACCAGATAATCTGTTTTTTTTTTTAAAAGTGATGTTGGTTGAGGGATTAATATTGGCCAGGACACCGAGAATAACTCCCCTGCTCCTCTTCGACAAAATGCTGTGGGATCTTTTACGTCCACCTGAGGACGACAGACTTGGTTTAATGTCTCATCTGAAAGACGGCACATCTGACAGTGCAGCACTCCCTCAGCACTGCACTAAAGTGTCAGTCTAAATTATGTGCTGGAGTGGGGTCTGACTCAGAGGCGAGAGTGCTACCAATGGAGCCACGGCCGACACTGGTAAATTTTTCAGGAAAAAATGTTTTAATAGGTACTTTGATCACGTATTATGTGAAACTTAGATCGGCTGTTGAGGCAGGTCATGTGAAATCTGATGATGAAATCAGCATTACATAATGCAGCAACTGTAAGACTAAAAGAATAAAATATTGGTCTCTATACGTCTTTTCCACGATGCGCTCATGGATCAACAAAACCGGATAGAATTTGACATCTAATTTTATGCGACATTGGTCCAGTTACGTTCAGTACTTCTGGTACAGACTCCAACATATCGTACTCAAAAGCAGGCCATAGCCACCTGTGATTCGTAACTCACTCGCAGTCAGCCTCATCAGATGGAGTATAATGTGGGAAAATGTGAGGTTATCCACTTTGGTAGGAAGAATAAAAAAGCAAATTATTTGAATGGAGAGAGACTACAAAATGCTGCGGTACAGAGGGATCTGGGGATCCTCGTACATGAAACGAAAAGTTGGCATGCAGGTACAGCAAGTAATTAGGAAGGCAAATGGAATGTTGGCCTTTATTGCAAGGGGGATGGAGTATAAAAGTAGGCAAGTCTTGCTACAACTGTACAGGGCGCTGGTGAGACCACATCCGGAGTACTGCGTGCAGTTTTGGTCTCCTTATTTAAGGAGGGATATACTTGCATTGGAGACAGTTCAGAAAAGGCTCACTAGGTTGATTCCTGAGATGAAGGGGTTGTCTAATGAAGAAAGGTTGGGCCTATACTCATTGGAGTTTAGAAGAATGAGAGGTGATCTTCTTGAAACATTAGATTCTGAGGGGGCTCGACGGGGTAGATGCAGGGAGGATGCTTCCCCTCGTGGGGGAATCTAGAACTAGGGGGCATAGTTTCAGAATAAGGGGTCGCCCATTTAAGACGGAGATGAGGAGGAATTTCTTCTCAGAGGGTCGTGAATCTTTGGAATTCTCTACCCCAGAGAGCTGTGGAGGCGGAGTCAGTGAATATATTCAAGGCGGAGATAGACAGATATTTGAGCTACAGGGGAGTCAAGGGTTATGGAGCACGGACGGGAAAGTGGCGTTGTGGCCAAGATCAGATCAGCCATGATATTATTGAATCACGGGGCAGGTTCGAGGGGCCGAATGGCCTACACTCCTGCTCCTATTTATGTTCTTATGTTCTTAAATCTAACTAACAGTGGGACCATCCCAGTCACAAATAAAATAGCCAAGCAGCATGTTAGAAGTAGAAAAGATGCACAGGCTGCAGTTTGCTGGATCTGACCCCTGTAGTTGTGGAATATCAAGCTCAGCTGGCAACACCAAAGCTACGCTACAAACTGCCTCTGGCTAGAAACCTCGCTCGTGTGCTTTTTGTTTTTAATTCATTCACGGGATGTGGACGTCGCCGGCAAGGCCCGCATTTATTGCCCATCCCTAATTGGCCTCAAGCTGGTGGTGGTGGTGGTGAGCCGCCTTCTTGAATACAACCAAGTGGCTTGCTAGGCGCAGAGGTACAGCTGGACTTTACCTTAACCAACCAAAACCATGCAACAGAGCGGCAGGCAGCTTCCTGCTACCTCTCCAGCAAGTAAAAGCCCACCCATTGTTTTGTAGGGTTATGTGAAGCTGAGTAGGAAGAATCCCAACCCCAAGGAGAGGTCGATCCTTCAAGCCCCATTAATTAGCCTGTCTCGTCAGTCAGTCAGGCATCAACAGTGTCAGCTGTGGCTCAGTGGGTAGCACTCTCGCCTCGGAGTCAGAATGTTGTGGGTTCAAGTCCCACTCCAGGGATTTGAGCACAAAAATCTTGGCTGACACTCCAGTGCAGTACTGAGGAAGTGCTGCACTGTCGGAGGTACCGCCTTTCGGATGAGACGTTAAACTGAGGCCCCGTCTGCCCTCTCAGGTAGACGTAAAAGATCCCATGCCGCTATTTTGAAGAAGAGCAGGAGAGTTCTCCCCGGTGCCCTGGGCCAATATTTATCCTTCAATCAACATCACTAAAACAGATTATCTGGTCATTATTGCATTGCTGTTTGTGGGATCTTGCTGTGCGCAAATTGGCTGCTGCGTTTCCTACATTACAACAGTGACTACACTTCAAAAAAGTACTTCATTGGCTGTAAAGCGCTTTGGGACGTCTAGTGGTCGTGAAAGGTGCTGCAGAAATGCTTTCTCTAAAGTACTGCAGATCTTCCTGACTCACCAATCAGATTACTGAGCTTGCCTGCGATGGCCAACTCGGTTCCAATCCTCCGTCGCCAGCCATCTCTAAGCGAAGGAGAACCCTCTTATCTCCCTCCCAGAGGGATGGCCGAGAACGCATCTCGGATTCTCTCAATAGGTTTTTGAGTTTGCTGTGTAATTACATACATTGAATTACATAGAATATACAGCACAAACAGGCCATTTGGCCCAACCAGTCCATGCTGGCGTTTATCGTTTGCTTGAGCCTCATCTAACTCAATCAGCATAGCCCTCTATTCCCTCATCTGGTTATCTAGCCTCCCCTTAAATGCATCTATACTATTCGTCTCATTCACTCCCTGTGGTAGCGAGTTCCACATTCTCATCACTCACTGGGTAAAGAAGTTTCTTCTGAATTCCCTATTTGATTTCTTGGTGACTATCTTATATTGATGGCCTCCAGTTTTGCTTTTCCCCACAAGTGGAACATTCTCTCTGTATCCACTCTGTCAAAACCTTTTATAATTTTAAAGACCTCTATTAAGTCACCCCTCAGCCTTCTCTTTTCAAGAGACCCAGCCTGTTCATCCTTTCCGGATTGGTATTCTTGGGTTTCGAATTTAAGAATATTTCAAGTCTTTTATTAAAAAAAAAGCTTATGGGTTTTGCTGAGACAGTGTCAAATTATAAATTTTAATTTAATTTTACTGGGAGGTCAAAGCAAAGACGATAGCTTTTATTCCCCCGCAGAGTAGCTTGGATTTGAAAATGAATTCAATTTCCAAAAAAAAAGAAATGCTTATCAGACTTTCGCAACACTAAAATAATTCCTAACTAGCATTTCAGAAAGTCAACACAACAGAAAATATTTTGCAGTTATGACTTTGCTATCGACAGTTGTGACCAAAGAATTTACAGCAGTTACACAACACCATGAGAAACGAGGATAAACAACGCAAGCAGAACGCACTGCAGAAGGCAGGGGGTCATTACCGTGTGTAACAGCTTTCCGACCACTGGCCATGATCCCATCACACAGCTGGATAATTTTGGGAATTCCAATGATTGGCTTGGAGTGATAGCGCTCGTACGACAGCAACACCAGGAAGAAAAATATGTTTGGAATGATGGCCTCGGATTCCCTGACAAAATAGCAACAGATAACAAGTGGTAAACCAGTGCAAATTATTACTCGACAGCAAGGAAGTAGGAGCAGAAGGCATAAATGGGAATTCGGGAAAAGTAAATCTGAGAAGAGACTTTGGGGGCAGGGAGGGGAAAGCTTTTTCAGTGATACATGTTTGGAGTAATCTAATCCAGAGATTTAACAGAAGCAAAAACACGGAGGTTATTCGAAGTACCATGAGATGCTATAAATGGGAGATAATATACTACAGTGCATGGGAACAGGAGTTAGCCATTCAGCCCCTCGAGCCTGTTCCACTGTAGCAACCTACATTTATTTAGTGCACAGGAACAGAAACTGTCTCAGAGTTTAACGTGGGGGGGGAGGGGCAAGAGGAGGAACGGACTGGTCGCTGAGCAAGAAAAAAAAATGAAGGAATCTCAGAAGGAGTTCCAGACTTTTGAAGACAAGGAAGCAGCAGCAAGGGGGAAGTGACACAGTTCCTACAGTTGTTGTCTATGTTCACACAAGAACGGCCACTTAGGTGAGCTGCGCACAGTCTGTGGAACTGTACCCCCCGTGTGGAGTCAACAGCTTCTCACAGTAAATCAGGAAGATCACAAAAGGTTAGCGAACTCCTGGGTGGATTGAAAGCAGAACTCACAAAAAGGTCTTGGCAACAGGTTTACCCTGCCCAGTCTCATAGGAACATAAGGAACAGGAGGAGGCCAAATTTACTGAATTCAATTTCACACCTTACTCTGGTAGGATTTGAACCCACAACCTCTGGCTTGCTAGTCCAGTATCTTGACCACAAGGCTACTGTACTGACAATAATCAAACTCTGAAGGTGGAGCAGGGAACAAGCTGCAATCAAGGCCTTGATCTTTTAACCACTTCCCCTGAGGGGGCGCGGGGGCAGGTTAAAATATCAGTATCGGGATACCCACCCTTTTAAATTTTATAGTGCAGACATCAGGCTGCGGTCGAGGCTCCCGCAAGTAGCGGACAGGGGCCTAATTACCATAGCAACCTCGTGGCCTGATGGCATCGCCGGCGCCCCAACTTAAATGTAATAGTAAGTGAGGGGGGTGGCCTGAGCTGTGGGATGCCCGGCAGCTGAGGCGAGGCGGGAGCTGCCGGCTCCCCAAGGTAAGTGACTCTTTTAGCACTCCTTGTATGCCGGGAGGAGCCGGAGTGCTCCCCCCCCCACCCCAGGAAGCCTTCGGCCTGCCCCAGCCCAATCTCACGCCCCCCACCCACCCACCAACATACCATGGAACCTTGTGGGCCAGATACAAGGTTTAATTTAATATTGCTATCAGTTTGCATCCATCTCAAATGCAAGCTGTTGCTGTCGATTTGTATGCAATAGACAACCCAGAAGACGACAAAAAAACTGCGCACATGTTCACAGGTGCCACATCAGCAAATTGCCATTGGTTATCGTTGGCACTCACCTGAACTGGCCCACCTCTATGTATTCAAACTGCTTCAGAACAAACCCAATGAATACCTACAAATGAAAAGAAATCCAACTGTATCACAGAGTTACATAGAATTTACAGCACAGAAACGGATCATTCGGCCCCTGCTCCACACGAGCCTCCTCCCACCCTGCTTCATCTCACCCCATCAGCATATCCTTCTATTCCTTTCTCCCTCATGTGGTTTATCCGGCTTCACCTTAAATACATCGATGCTATTCACCTCAACCACTCCCTGTGGTAGTGAGTTCCACACTCACCACTCTCTGGGTAAAGAAGTTTCTTTTGAATTCTTCATTGGATTGATTAGTGTCCATCTTATATTTACAGTTTTGGAGTATCAGAGAAAACAAATTTCAATTATATGCGGCGTACACAGTCTCTTTTCCAGTCTGGGTCGCATAGAACGGCACAGGAGGAGGCCAGGGCAGAATGCTCAGCATGAACTATCGTTTCAAATGAGAGAAATGAGTATACTGCATCCCCCACATCATAACCAGCAAAAAAAAAAGTCACATTCCTTACCGCAAGTATTCCAACAGGACAGATTACAGCACAAGAACACGCATCCAGATTTTAGTTTCTAGGAAATTCAGAAATGAACCCTACAGATTCAGCTCTTCTACCCTGGATCTGCTCTTCTTACCATCACATTTCCTACTTTTGCTGTGACAAACTGGATTTAGAATGTAAAGATTCAAAAATAACCAAACAGTAGGTGCATATCTGGATGGTTCAGTGGGATTTCTTTTTTTTTTTAATTCGTTCATGGAATGTGGGCGTCGCTGGCAAGGCCAGCATTTATTGTCCATCCCTAATTGACCTTGAGACCTTGCCTTCTTGAACTGCTGCAGTCCGTGCGGTGAAGGTACTCCCGCAGTGCTGTTAGGGAGGGAATTCCAGGATTTTGAAGCGGTGAATCTATCTGCTGCAGTAACTAATTTCAGGGTGGCTACATATAGTTTACAGAAGTAGCTTCAGCACACTGGGCTGGAAAGGGGGAAAGAGGACAGAAACACAGGTAAAGTGTCTGCTCTTGATCACTATCTTTGAACCCCCACCGCCATCCCCTCCACTTGTCGGGTGTGCATGTGTGATCGTCACGATCTGGCTCAGTGGTAATTCCTTCCTCCTCCCACCTCCCCCACCCACATAAAAATAGCTTGCCCGCACTTATTCTCCAGCCTCACACAAGAACGGCCACTTGGGCGAGATGCACGCAGTCTGTGGAACTGTACCCTCAGTGCAGAGTCAGCGGCTTCTCACGGTAAACAAGATTAGCGAACTCAATCACTCCCTGGGTAGATTAAAAGCAGAACTCACTCGGTAACAAGTTTACACTGCCCAGTCTCACAGGAGGAGGCCCTTCAGCCCCTCTTAGCCTGCTCCACCATTCAATTAGAACACGGCTGATCTGTACCTCAACTCCGTTTACCCGCCTTCGCTCTCTAAGTGCAAGAAGGTTTGTGATGTAGGAGAGCCGGGGGGGGGGGGGGGGGGAGGGGGGGGATGGGAAAAGTAAATCATTTAAAAAAAACGCATTACATTTTAACAGTGTTGAGTTATTATGGAAAAATATTCTGCAGATCTTAAAATTATGAATCACTCTCCTCCCTCAGTTTCTAGGTGGTGAATATTGGTATATTTAAGAATAAAATTGGAGTGCCACTAAATGAAATTTTTTTTTTTTTTTTACATTTGACCGATCTTTAATTCCTCACCAGTTTTCCACCAAAATAGTTTTTCTAACCTAAAGCAAGCACCAACCTGATCTGAATCGAGTAGGCAGTAGTTCACCCTGAGCTGCACAAGCTGGGCCAGCAAGTCGAGCACTTGTCTCTGCAGGTGGACTGAAGTGGTCGTGGTGTACTGCTTCAAGGCCTTGATGACCAGAGGCTCGAAGAGCCGGATGTAGTTGTGTATTGCATTCTACAGTTCAGAAAGGCGCGTGTTAAACATATTAGACTTCCCAAAAGCACATCATACACACACAAGTCCGTTTTGCAGTGCGCGGAGCCGTCAATGTGGGCAAGCACGGCACAACACACACGCGCGCGCACACACCCTTCTGACCCGGAGGAGCGCAGCGCTGCGAACTGAATGGCGCACTTTGCCACAGGGTCTCGGGTAACTATTAAATTATGTTACATCAGGATCCTTTCCATTTGAGGTGCCCAATCGACAGAAAATAACATTTGGGATAGAGTATGAGTAATTTGAAACATGGCATATGGTGAAAGTAGAATGCTAGGGAGGAAGAGGTGACTTTGGACCTATGGTTCCCAAAGCTCTCCACCACTGGGGGTTTTCCTTCCATGTCTGGGTCTGTTCTGGACTCATTGATAGAGACTGATTGCTGTGATTAGTCGACAACTCCATTGTCATTGTTCCAGATGAAACAGCGATTTACTTGTATTTCTTGCTATTTAGTATATTGTATTCGCTGCTCACGATGCGGTCGCCTCCACATTGGGGAGACCAAACGCAGATTGGGCGAACCGCTTTGCGGAACACCTCTGTTCAGTCCGTAAGCGTGACCCCGAGCTTCCGGTCGCCTGTCACTTTAATTCTCCGCTCCACTCCCACTTTGACCTCTCCGTCCTCGGCCTCCTACACGGCTCCAATGAAGCTCAATGTAAGCTCGATGAACAGCACCTCATCTTTCGATAGGCACTTTGCAGCCTTCTGGACTCAACAGAGAGTTCAACAATTTCAGATCATAACCTCTGCCCCTATCATTTTTTTTATTTTTCCTTTTTTTTCTTCACATGGCAGCTGTTGATGATTCTGCCATCGCCATTTACACTTCATCTAGAGTCTTCTTTTGTTTCTTAACTTGTCCCATTACCATCTCCTTTTGCCTTGCACCATCATCCCTTTTGCCTTTTAATCTCTCCTGCCTTCCATCCTATCACAGACCTTCCCTTTGTTCTTTCCTCCCCTCCTCCCTTTCCCTGCCCCTACACTTGCTTAAAAATCTGTTACATCTCTAACTTTATCCAGTTCTGACGAAGGGTCATCGACCTTAAATGTTGACTGTTTCTCTCTCTGCAGAAGCTGCCTGACCTGCTGAGTATTTCCAGCATTTTCTGTTTTTATTCCATTATCGTTGTATCATGTGACTACCAGGATGGTAGAACTCGAACTAGATGGACTGTGGTTTTTTTTAAATTATCCAGCAATTCCTATGTACGAGGCGAATATGGGTCAGGAGCGAATGAACTTGCACTGAGAACGTGTAATAAAAGGCCAAATGGCCTCCTGTGTGCAGAAAAATTCAATGATACAACTACCTCCCAGTTTAATGCTAACATTCTTTCTCCTCCCAGTTTGGTGCCAACATGCTTTCCTTTCTCCACTCCGAGCTTTACATTTCTTGAAACTACAATTGGGGCTTGATTTCTTTCTAAAAGCACAATTACTTCACTAATTGCTCTTGTATCCCTCATTTGACATATTACCACAGCTAAACGGTTTCATCTCATCCATTCTTCAACAAAAGCTACGTACAATAAGTTGGAACAGAAAGTACCTTATCGGCTCGATGCCTAGTTACATTCGTCAGGCTGACCTTCAGCTGTGATGAAACCTTCTGCAGCACATCAAACCATCTAAAAGTTAAAATAAGCAAAACAATGTAATAAAAAGTCTGGGCCATTAACCCTCTAACTATTTTGTACAACAGTGTGTCATTTTCCTGAAAATCACCATCCAAAATTGCTCTAGACTTTATTTTACACAAAACTGTTCAGATCACTATCTACGTTATATTCCATCTGCCATGTTCTCGTCCACTCACGGAGCCTGTCGAGATCCCCTTGAAGCCTCTTCACTGCGTAACTGCATCGTTTTTGGTCTTGTTGGTATTAAAGGTCATTGACAGATGAACGGCAAGACTATAAACAGCAGACAACCTATCCACTCCAGAAGAATCATCTTTACCCAGAAGAGTGGTGAGAATGTGGAACTCGCTACCACACGGAGTAGTGACGCGAATAGCGCAGATCATAGAAAGTTACAGCACGGAAGGTCATTTCGGCCCATCGTGTCCGTGCCGGCCAACAAAGAGCTATCCAGCCTAATCCCACTTCCCAGCTCTTGGTCTGTAGCCCTGCAGGTTAGAGCATCCCAACTGCACATCCAAGTACTTTTTAAATGTGGTTAGGGTTCCTGCCTCTACCATCCTTTCAGGCAGTGAGTTCCATGGATGGATTGAGAATTGGTTAACAGACAGAAAACAAAGAGTAGGGATAAACAGGTCTTTTTCAGGATGGTAGGCTGTGACCAGTGGGGTACCGCAAGGATAGGTGCTTGGGCCCCAGCTATTCACAATCTATCAATGATTTGGATGAGGGGACTAAATGTAACATTTCCAAATTTGCTGATGATACAAAGCTAGGTGGCAGTGTCAGTTGTGAAGAGGATGTGAAGAGGCTTCAAGGGGATCTCGACAGGCTCAGTGAGTGGGTGAGAACATGGCAGATGGAATATAACGTGGATAAATGTGAAGTTATCCACTTTGGTAGAAAAAACAGAAAGGCAGCGTATTTCCTAAATGGTGAAAGATTGGGGAATGCAGATGCTCAAAAGGGACCTGGGTGTCCTTGTACATGAGTCACTGAAAGTGAATGTGCAGGTGCAGCAAGCCATTAGGAAGGCAAATGGTATGCTGGCCTTCATTACAAGAGGATTTGAGTACAGGAGTAAAGAAGTCTTACTCCAATTATATAGGGCCTTGGTGAGACCACACCTGGAGTACTGCGTACAATTTTGGTCTCCTTACCTAAGGAAGGATATACTTGACATAGAGGGAGTGCAACAAAGGTTCACAAGATTGATTCCTGGGATGGCGGGACTGTGGTATGAGAAGAGATTGAGTAAACTAGGCCTGTATTCTCTTGAATTCAGAAGAATGAGAGGGGATCTCATTGAAGCATACAAAATTATTACACGGCTTGATAGGGTGGATGCTGGGAGAATGTTTCCCTTGGCTGAGGAGTCTAGAACCAGGGGCCACAGCCTCAGGATAAAGGGTAGGCCATTCAGGACAGAGGTGAGAAGAAATTTCTTCAGAGGGTGGTGAATCTTTGGAATTCTCTATCCCAGAGGGCTGTGGAGGCTCAGTCATTGGGTATATTCAAAACAGAAGTCGATAGATTTCTGACTAGTAAGGGCATCAAGGGATATGGCGATAGAGCCGGTGAATGGAGTTGAGGCAGAAGATCAGCCATGATCTCATTGAATGGCAGAGCAGGCTCGAAGGGCTGAATGGCCTACTCCTGCTCCTATTTCTTATGTTCTTATGTTATGTTCCAGACTCCCACAACCCTCTGGGTGAAGAAATTTCCCCTCAAATCCCCTCTGAACCTTCCCCCAATTACTTTAAATCTGCGCCCCCTGGTTTTTGACCCCTCTGCTAAGGGAAATAGGTCCTTTCTATCCACTTTATCTATGCCCCTCATAATTTTATACACCTCAATAAGGTCTCCCCTCAGCCTCCTCTGTTCCAAGGAAAACAGACCCAGTCTACCCAGTCTTTCCTCTAGCTAAGATTCTCTACTCCCGGCAACATCCTTGTAAATCTCCTCTGTACCCTCTCTAGTGCAATCACATCTTTCCTGTAATGTGGTGACCAGAACTGCACGCACTACTCTAGCTGAGGCCTAACTAGTATTTTATACAGTTGAAGCATAACCCCCCTGCTCTTGTATTCTATGCCACGGCTAATAAAGTCAAGCATTCCGTATGTCTTCTTAACCACCTTATCTACTTGGCCTGCTACCTTCAGGGATCTGTGGACATGCACTCCAAGGTCCTTTTGTTCCTCGACACTACTCAGTGTCCTACCATTTAATGTGTATTCCCTTTCCTTGTTAGCCCTCCCCAAATGCATTACCTCACACTTCTCCAGATTGAATTCCATTTGCCACTGTTCTGCCCACCTGACCTATTTATTGATATCTTCCTGCAGTCTATAGCTTCCTTCTTCAGTATCAACCACACAGCCGACTTTAGTATCATCTGCAAACTTCTTAATCATACCCCCTATATTCAAGTCAAGATCGTTGATATATACCACAAAAAGCAAGGGATCTAGTACTGAGCCCTGCGGAACCCCACTGGAAACAGCCTTCCAGTCACAAAAACACCCATCAACCATTACCCTCTGCTTCCTGTCTCCGAGCCAGTTTTGAATCCAGCTTGACACTTTGCCCTGGATCCCATGGGCTTTTAACTTAGTGACCAGTCTGCCATGTGGAACCTTATCAAAAGCCTTGCTAAAGTCCATATACACTACATCAAACGCACTACCCTCATCTACCCTCCTTGTTACCTCCTCAAAAAATTCAATCAAGTTTGTCAGACACGACCTTCCCTTAGCAAATCCGCTGACTATCCTTGATTAATCCATGTCTTTTTAAATGAAGATTTATCCTGTCCTTCAGAATTGTTTCCAATAATTTTCCCACCACCGAGGTTAGGCTGACTGGCCTGTAATTACTCGGTCTATCCTTTACTCCCTTTTTAAACAAGGGTACCACATTAGCAGTCCTCCAGCACTACACCTGAAGCCAGAGAGGATTGAAAAATGATGGTCAGGGCCTCTGCCATTTCCTCTTTTGCTTCGCTCAATAGCCTGGGATACATTTCATCCGGGTCTGGGGATTTATCCACTTTTAAAGCTTCCTCTCTCACTATGTTTATTTCATCTAATATTTCACACTGCTCCTCCACCCGCCCCCCCCCCCCCACCCCGATAGCAATGCCTGTTTCATCCCTCTCCTTTGTGAAAACAGACGCAAAGTATTCAAGATGCATTTAAGGGGAAGCTCGATAAGTACGAGGGAGAAAGGAATAGAAGGATATTTTTACAAGGTTAGATGAAGTAGGGTGGGAGGAGCCTCGTGGAGCATAAGCACCGGCATGGGCCTGTTTTTGTGCTGTAAATTCTATGCAACTTGAAGTAAAGTTATTGAACTGAGTCCATCGTGTGGTGCACTTTGAAGGAACCTTCACATTGCTACATGGTGATTTTTCTGGAGTCAGCCAGGTGGTTGACACAGGTGAAGACCAGCACCCTGATGAACTCTCCAAATCAGAATCACTGGAAAGCCACACAGGCGGAGTTTCTATTTGCCCAATTTGGGAGGTACATTCTGTCCCCGGAGGGACAAAGATCAAAGCGAGCTCACAATGACCAATGACTCACTCATTTTTGCAACTCTCGGCATAACTCTGCTTCCCCCTGAATTTGCTGGTTGATTTGCACATTAATAACATGCTGTTTTGCAGCAAGATCCGGCCTATTATAAACACAAGTCTTTCTTTTGCTTTCACTCAATAGATGTCTACTGCGATTGAAGCATTCTGGGGAGCACAATCCAGATAATAAAATGGGAGCATCACGCCTGCCAATGGGATGCCAGCTTCCCAACCGTAACTTTATACCCACCTTTTTAACATACTATTACATAGAATATACAGCGCAGAAACAGGCCATTCGGCCCAACTGGTCCACGCCGGTGTTTATGCTCCACACAAGCCTCCTCCCACCCCTCTTCATCTAACACCATCAGCATAACCTTCCATTCTTTGCTTCCTCATGTATGTATCTAGCTTCCCCTTAATTGCATCTATACTATTTGCTTCAACAACTCCTTATGGTAGCGAGTTCCACATTCTAACCACTCTCTGGGTAAAGAAGTTGCTCCTGAATTCTTATTGCATTTATGAGTGACTATCTTATATTTATGGCCCCTAGTTTTGGACTCACCCCACAAGTGGAAACATCTTCTCTATGCCTACCCTATCAAACCTCTTCATAATCTTAAATATTAGATCACGCCTCAGCCTTCTCTCTTCTAGAGAAAAGAGCCCCAGCCTGATCAGTCTTTCCTGATAAGTAGAGACATCTGATTTGGACACGACAAAGGCACACCCAGCCCTGCAAAGTCCTTCATCGTCACTGGATCAAAACCTTGGACCTCCCTACCTAACAGCACTGTGGGAGCAACTTCACCACACAGACTGCAGCGGTTCAAGGCGGCGGCTCACCACCACCTTCTCAAGGGCAATTAGGGATGGGCAATAAATTCTGGCCTTACCAGCGATGTCCACATCCCGTGAATGAATAAAAAAAATCTCAGTTCTGGTATCATCCTTGTCAATTTTTTTTTGCACCTTCTCCACAGTGCCTCTATATATCCTTTATGTAATATGGAGACCAGAGCTGTGCACAGCAACTCCCAAGTGCGGTCTAACCAAGGTTCTATACAAGTTTAACATAACCTCTCTGCGGAAAAACAACTGATATGATGCCTCACCCGGAAGTGTCCAGCTCGGGTTCTGCTTGGACCATGTTCCTCAGACTGGCGTCAGCCAGTGCCTGTGTGAAGTGGGTATAGGGCGCCATGAAGCAGTAGTGGTAAAGTCCCGGCCGTAGATTGGAGGAGCCCAGACGCTGCACCTTCCCTTGCGATTTGCTGGGGTTGGAGGAGGAGCCGTCGTACTGCGATGCTAGGTTTGTTCCGAAGAGAGTCTTCAACAGCTGGAGTTCAAAGATTTCAGTATTAAACGCACACAGGTAACAACCAAGAAAAAACACTTCAGGGCCACTCAGCAAAATGGTCAAAAGTGCATTTGTTGTTTTGGGGAAAGGGAGCACAATATTAATTATGAGGTTTTGAAATTTCTCTCATTTATTTTTCTTACTCTCATATTTACTCGATGTTTCGATCAAAGCCCATCAGTCACTGGTGCGCGAAAAGCAGCGAAAGCTTCCCCAGGTTTTAGTTAAAATCAACCTACATTTTGCAAGATTGGATCTTCTTCACCTCTTTCTTTAACGAGTGTCTTAGCCTCAACAACCCTTCCTGCCAGCTTGCTCCAGGTGTTGACACCATTTGTGCAAAAAGAAAGTACTTCCTGATCTCTGTCCAACTCTTCAAGACACAGAATCTGAAAACTGCGGTCTTTGAAAAGGAGGTGAAATCTTACATGAACATGGCAGCTGATCGCGTGATCAAACTTGTCTCATCTACATGCTGCCCCCTTGGCAATATCATCCGAAAACACAGCGTCAGTTTCCACGTGTACGCTGACGACACCCAGCTCTACCTCACCACCACTTCCCTTGACCATGGTCTCTAAATTGTTAGGCTGCTTGCCCGACATACAGTACTGGATCAGCAGAAATTTTCTCCAATTAAATATTGGGAAGACCGAAACTACTGTTTTCAGTCCCCGCCACAAACTCCGTTCCCTAGCCGCCTCCATCCCTCTCTAACATTTGTCCGAGGTTGAACCAGACTGTTGGCAACCTTGGTGTCATACTTGACCCTGAAATGAGCTTCCAAACACATATCCGCAGCATAATAAGACCGCCTATTTCCACCTCCGTAACATCGCCCATCTCCGCCCTTGCCTCAGCTTATCTGCTGCTGAAACCTTCATCCATGCTTAGACTGGACTATTCCAACGCACTCCTGGCTGGCCTCCCACGTTCTACTCTACGTACACTTGAGGTCATCCAAAACTTGGCTGCCCGTGTCCTAACTCGCACCAAGTCCCGTTCACCCATTCCCCGTGCTCGCTGACCTACATTGGCTCCCGGTTACGCATTTAAAAATTCTCATCCTTGTTTTCAAATCCCTCCATGGCCTCGCCCCTCACTATCTCTAATCTCCTCCAGCCCCCCCCCCCCCCCCCGCCTCGCCCCTCACTATCTCTAATCTCCTCCAGCCCCAGCCCCCCCCCCCCCGCCTCGCCCCTCACTATCTCTAATCTCCTCCAGCCCCAGCCCCCTCCCCCCCCCCCCCCGCGCCTCGCCCCTCACTATCTCTAATCTCCTCCAGCCCCAGCCCCCCCCCCCACCCCCGAGATATCTGCGCTCCTCGAATTCTGCCCTCTTGAGCATCCCTGATTATAGTCACTCAACCATTGGTGGCCGTGCCTTCTGTTGCCGAAGCCCTAAGCTCTGGAATTCCCTCCCTCAACCTCTCCACCTCTCTTTCCTCCTTAAAACCTACCTCTTTGACCCAGCTTTTAGTCACCTAATTTCTCCTTATGTGGCTCAGTGTCAAATTTTTTCGTCTTATACTCCTGTGACGCGCCCTGGGATGTTTTACTATGTTAAAAGTGCTTTACAAATACAAGTTGTCGTTGTTGAAAGCCACACAAGTTAACATTCTTACAACACACCTGCTCCATCAAATTAACGAAGCACTGCTTGACATTTCTGTAACTTAGAATGCCTGTTTTTAAAAGCATCATTTCTGCAGTAACTATTTGTCATTTAGATAGAAATTTGAAGGAATTTATTCTCCCACTGAAAATAATTAGAGATGTGCCGTACGACTCGCCTCCCTCCTCCCAAGGCAAGTGATTTCTCTGATGACACAGAATGGAAAGTCTACATATAGACTGGGCAAACCAAATTTGCAGTAATAGTGTGGAGGACGAATTCATGGAATGTATACAAAATAGTTTTCTAGATCAGTATGGTGAGGAACCAACTAGGGAAGAGTCTATTTTAGATCTAGTAATGTGCAATGAGAAAGGGTTAATTAATAACCTTGTAGTAAAGGGGCCCTTAGGGAAGAGTGACCATAATATGATAAAATTTTATATTAAGACTGAAAGTGATTTACTTGAATCCAAAACTAGGGTCTTAAATCTAAACAAAGCAAACTATGTAGGTATGAGGGGAGAGTTGGCTAAGGTAGACTGGGAAACTACATTAAAAGGTATGACGGTACACTAGCAATGGCTAGCATTTAAAGAATACATAATTTACAACAAATATACATTCCTTTAAGGCACAAAAACCTCACATGAAAAGTGGTCCAACCGTGGCTAACAAGAGAAGTTAAAGATAGTATTAGATCAAAGGAAGAGGCTTATAATGTTGCCCCAAAAAGAGTAGTAAACCTGAGGATTGGGAGGATTTTAGAATTCAACAAAGGAGGACCAAAAAATTGATAAAGAAAGGGAAAATAGAATACGAGAGTAAACTAGCGAGAGACATAAAAAGATTGTAAAAGCTTCTATAGGTATGTAAAAAGGAAAAGATTCGCCAACTCTCCCTTACAAGCCGAGACAGGAGAAATGATAATGGGGAATAAGGAAATGGCAGAGAAATTAAACAAATACTTTGTGTTGTCTTCACGGAAGACGACGCAAAAAACTTCCCGGTAATAGTGGAAAACCAAGGCTCCAGTGAGAATGAGGAACTGAAAGAAATTAGTATTAGTAAAAAAAAAATAGTACTGGAGAAATTAATGGGACTGAAAGCCAATAAATCCCATGGACCTGATGGCCTACATTTTTGGTTTTGAAAGAGGTGGCTATAGAGATAGTGGATGCATTGGTTGTCATCTTCCAAAATTCCATAGATTCTAGAACGGTTCCCAGGAACTGGAAGGTAGCAAATGTAACCCCACTATTTAAGAAAGGAGGGAGAGAGAAAACAGGGAACTACAGACCAGTTAGCCTGACATCAGTAGTAGGGAAAATGCTAGAATCTATTAAGGATGTGGTAACAGGGCATTTAGAAAATAATAATAGGATTGGGCAGAGTCAACACGGATCTATGAAAGGAAAATCATGTTTGACAAATCTGTGTGTGTTTTTTTGAGGTTGTACCTAGCAGAATAGATAAGGGGGAAACCAGTGGATGCAGTGTATTTGGATTTTCAGAAGGCATCCGATAAGGTGCCACACAAGAGGTTATTAAACAAAATTAGGGCTCATGGGACTGGGGGTAATATACAAGCATGGATTGAGGATTGGTTAACAGACAGAAAACAGAGTAGGAATAAACGGGTCATTTTTGGGTTGGCAGGCTGTAACTAGTAGGGTACCACAAGGATCAGTGCTTGGGCCTCAGCTATTCACAATCTATATCAATGATTTGGATGAGGGACGAAATGTAATACAAAGCCAGGTGGGTATGTAAGTTGGGAGGAGGATGCAAAGAGGCTTCAAGGGGATATAGACAGGCTAAGGTGAGTGGGCAAGAACATGGCAAATGGAATATAATGTGGAGAAATGTGAAGTTATCCACTTTATTAGGGAAAATAGAAAAGCAGAGTATTTTTTAAAATGGTGAGCGATTAGGAAATGTTGGTGTTCAGAGGGACCTGGGTGTCCTTGTACACAAATCACTGAAAGTTAACATGCAGGTACAGCAAGCAATTAAGAAAGCAAATGGTATGTTGGCCTTTAATACAAGAGGATTTGAGTATAAGAGTAAAGATGTCTTGCTGCAATTATATAGGGCCCTGGTGAGACCACACCTGGAGTATTGTGTGCAGTTTCCTTACTTAAGGAGACCAAAACTGTACTTGCCATAGAGGGAGTGCAACGAAGGTTCACCAGACTGATTCCTGGGATGGGGGGATTGTCTGATGAGGAGACATTGAGTAGACTAGGCCTATATTCTCTGGAGTTTAGATGAGAGCTGATCTCATTGAAACATACAAAATTCTTAACAGGGCTCGACAGGGTAGATGCAGGGAGGATGTTTCCCCTGGCTGGGGAGTCCAGAACCAGGGGTCACAGTCTCAGAATAAGGGATCGGCCATTTAGGACTGAGATGAGGAGAAATTTCTTCACTCAGAGGGTGGTGAACCTGTGGAATTCTCTACCCCAGAGAACTGCGGAGGCTCAGTCGTCGAGTATATTCAAGACCGAGATAGATAGATTTTTAGATATTAAGGGGATCAAGGGATATGGGGGATAGTGCAGGAAAGTGGAGTTGAGGTAGAAGATCAGCCATGATCTTATTGAATGGCGGAGCAGGCTCGAGGGGCCTATTTCTTATGCTACTGAGGAGAGACTAGAGATACTGGGACCAATGTTTCCCGTAAGCTGCGCTTTGTTCTGCGTGGCCTGTTTCTTTCAGTGCGCGGTCCCTTTAAATTTCCCCATTTGCGCTGTATTTACACTGAAGAAGCCTGTGAGTGGCCTTGCGCGGGACTTTTCCCATTTCTGGGCTTAGAGGGAACAGTGACCGGGACTATTTCCATTGCGGCAGAGATGGTTTAATGGAGGTTTTTTAAAAAATGATGCTTTTGATAGGGAGAAAAGGAAACGGCCATTTCCTCCGGTTGGGGAGTCGGTGACGAGGGATCAGCAATTTAAAATTCTCACTACGAGATGGAGGTTAGTCGAAATTTCTCTATGCAGGAAGTTGTTGGAGCGTGGAATGTTTGTCACAGGAGTGGTTGAGGCAGAGATCACTGCATCTTTTTAAGGGAAAAGAAATATTTGAAGAACAGGACCGTACAGGGCTATGGGGAAAAGGGAGCAGTGGGAATAGAGTTTCGGTTGGACCATCCCACCTCCTGGAAGACACTAGTACTGATATGGCAGAGGAGAAAACAAAAACCAAAAAACAAACAGACAACTGAAATACAGAATTTGGTGTCACCTACGACATGTTTGTGCAATTCAGACAATACAGGCAGGCACTCAAACCTCCTTACCTGCTGTACACAGACAGTGGCTGCCATGGGTTCCCTGCAGAAACAGGACTTCAGATAGCCAAGGATTTCTTCCACACACTGCAAAAAGGATTTTGTAGAAGCAATGTCAGGCATTAGACCAGTTTCAGTAACAGCTGATTGTGTGAACATTAAAAAAAATATACATTTCAAAACCTGCACTTAGTACAAGTGTTTATGAAGCTCATACTCCCTTGTGAACCTGTAAATGTGGATAAGATGGAAGTACAGGTAGCATCTAATGACACAGCACACACACACTGGCCATTCGGCCCAACTGGTCTCTGTCGGTGCTTATGCTCCACATGAGCCTCCTCCCACCCCTCTTCATCTCACCCCATCAACATATCCTTCTATTCCTTTCTCCCTCATGTGCGTCTCCAGCTGCCCCTTAAATGCATCGGTTATACGCCTCAACTATTCTTTGTGGTAGTGAGTTCCACATTCCAATCACACTCTGGGTAAAGAAGTATCTCCTGAATTCCTTATTGGATTTATTATATATTTAAGGCCCCTAGTTTTTGTCTCCCCATAAGTGGAAACGTCGTCTATTCGTCCACCCTATCGAACCTCTTCATAATCTTAAAGACCTCCATCAGATCACCCCTCAGCCGTCTCTTCTCTAGACAAAAAGAGCCCCAGCCTGTTCAGTCTTTGCGGATAGTTATAACCTCTCCGTTCTGGTATCATCCCTGTAAATCATTTTTGCACCCTCACCAGTGCGCCTCTATATCCTTTTTGTAATATGGAGGCCAGAACGGTGCACAGTCACTCCAAGTGGTCTAACCAAGGTTCGATACAAGTTTAACATAACTTCTTTACGGAAAAACAATTTACCTTCCCGATGTCTGGAAGCGTTGCAATCTCCAGAAGCTGAGATAGAACATCCAAAGCTCCTCGTAAGAAGCTGCCAAACTTCTCATTAGTGTTCTGAAGGTCCAGGGTGACCTGAAAAAGGAGAAAATACATTTTAACAGATTTAATAGAAGGTGTTCAAAATCGTGAGGGGTTCTGGTGCCAGAGGGGATATGAGCAACGGTCGCTCTGAGCTGCAGAGTTCTCTGCTGGCCCCGCGCAGTCCGAGACCGGCTTTTTCAGTGTTAAATTTTGCGCATGCTTGAAACTGAGTGGGCCGCCCAAAAATAGGGGAACATTGGATAGGAGATGGGAGTTGTTGTGATCTGGAATGCACTGCCTGAAAGGGTGGTGGAACAGCAGGCAAGTGGGACTAATTGGATAGCTCCTTCAAAAGAGCCGGCACAGGCACAATGGGCCGAATGGCCTCCTACTGTGCTGTCTGATTCTAGGAAATCGCAGCACTCTTGATTTTTCAGTGATTAACGCTCAGAGAAATGGGAGCACGGTGAACCAGGAACAGGGATTTCTGTGACTCACCGCCCCCCATAAAGTAAGGCTCCAAACCAGGAGCAAAGCCGAGCAACATTTACCGTACAGTGATCGTACACAGAACAACCAATACAAACAACTGTGACTTCTACATCAGGTGGTGGTGTAAAATAATCAACTGTACTTGTGTAGGTCACCAGCAAGGTTGTGAAACCCCCCCGTGACGGTGTAATCAATTCCAATGTTCTGCAGTAAGTCAGTCACTGTAGCCCTGTTCTCAAATCATACTTGCCTAAAACCCCTCTGCCTAGCTACACTTCCCTTCAAAAACCTCTTTAAAAAAAAAGTCCCTCCACCTGTGCGTTCAGTCCCCTCCTCCCTGCTGTGTTCTCCACTGCTTCTCGTAAAGCAACAACAACTTGCATTTATATAGCGCCTTTAACGTAGCAAAACGCCCCCAGAACGCGCGGCTGCTCCCTTACACGAGGGGTGCTGCAAAATTCCAAGTTGCTACTGTTGAGTCAAGCTGTGATTTTATGGTGCCTGGGCAGGAAATGTGCACCTTTAGCAAGCGATGGTCCAAATGACATCCAACTAAACGCACTGGATTCCAGAGATATTCAGATTTAAGAAAAATGTATTTCTTCCCCCACCCCCCCACCCCACCCCGGGCTCGGCTCTTGTCAATGTTCACACCTTAGCCAAAACTAATCTTCTCAAAGTCTAACCATCACCAGGCAGCAGAAATGTCATCAGCTGTTTAAAGCAAAAACCCCGCTTGTTCAAGAAATCAATTCTAAAAAACCCAACGTTGGGCTTTTAGAGCCGCGCAGAGACAGTGCTGCACGGCCGAATGGCCTCCTACTGTGCTGTAACAATTCTGAGAGTGAGCGAGTTTGGGGGGGGGGGGGGAAAGAGAGAGAAGGAGCGAGCAAGTGGGGGGGGGGGGAAAGAGAGAGAAGGAGCGAGCAAGTGGGGGGGGGGGGGGAAAGAGAGAGAAGGAGCGAGCAAGTGGGGGGGGGGGGGGGAAAGAGAGAGAAGGAGCGAGCAAGTGGGGGGGGGGGGGGGGGGGGGGAAGAGATGGAGCGAGCCAGGGGCGGGGAGGGGGATACAGAGAGGGGGAATAGATTGATTGATCAATCAATCCAATAGTTTTTCGCTGTCGACTCTATCAAAACCTCTCATCATCTTGAAAACCTCTATTAGGTCACTTCTTAACCTTCCCTGTTCCAAGGAGAACAGTTCTAACTTTTCCAACCTCTCCTCATAACTGAAGTCCCTCATCCCTGGTAACATCCTGGTAAACCTCCTCTGTACCCTTTCTGTACATCTTTCCTGAAGTGTGGCGCCCAGAATTGTCCACAAGACTCCAGCTGAGTATTGCCTGATGAAGGCACTGATTGCCCCCTCCATTTTTGTTTTTGACATCTGAAATCCAATAATAAAAAAGGAACATATAAATAATACCTACATATGGACATACAGGCCAGCAGCACCTGCTCTCTCTGATACTGTACATAAACTGCGTGAGAGAGAATGGGCATCAGCTGTGTGAAATACAATTCAATTCTGGGATGGGGGGGGGTTGTGACCTGGGAACGATAAAACGTCCTCTTTGCGCTGGTACCTTGTAGTTTGCGTATGTAGCCTTCAGAACATCGTGCAGCTTCAGATACGGGGGCAGGTGATAAAAACTGCCGAGCGAGGTGGACTTGTTCGTTGGTGCAGCCCCGACAGCATCTGCAGGCCTGGCAGCTGCAAACAGAATTAATAAAAATCACAGGAAAACACCGAGTAGAGTACACATTTTAAAAGGCCTGTCCCCTAGTTACTTGACCACAGTTACCAAGACAATAATGCCCAAGGAACAAATTTGCAACAGCGCCTCTTCTTATGAAAGAAAAATATTAGCCTTCGCCTTGATACAAGGAAATGCTCTGGTAAGGTCGTAAACATGATAATCCATATTAATCAGTGTACTTAAACAGCACCGCTCTCAAATTGTGGAGATGTCTCAAAATTTTGTTTTGCAGGAACAGTTATGTAGGCAGACAGTGCATATGTTTGGAGGAAGATCAGCAGGGAGGAAAAAGTTGCACAGAAACAGATCATTTAGGCCAACGGGTCAATGCCGATGTTCATACTCCATACGATGCTCCTCTCACTCCAATTACCTCGTCTCACCCTGCCCTCCATATACCCGTCTTCCTCGTGTTTGCATCAACCCTCTCCTCAAGTGTCAGCCGTGGCTCAGTGGGTAGCACACTCGCCTCTGAGTCCAGAAGGTTGTGGGTTCAAGTCCCCACTCCAGGGACTTGAGCACATAAAGCTAGGCTGACACTCCCAGTGCAGTGCTGAGGGAGTGCTGCACTGTCGGAGGTGCCGTCTTTCGGATGAGACGTTAAACTGAGGCCCCGTCTGCTCTCTCAAGTGGACGTAAAAGATCCCACGGCACTATTTCGAAGAGGAGCTGGGGAGTTATCCCCGGTGTCCTGGCCAATATTTATCCCTCAACCAACATAACAAAAACAGATTATCTGGTCATCATCACATTGCTGTTTGTGGGGCCTTGCTGTGCGCAATTTGGCTGCCGCGTTTCCCACATTACAACAGTGACTCTACTTCATTGGCTGTAAAGCCCTTGGAGACGTCCGGTGGTCGTGAAAGGCGCTATATAAATGCAGGACTTGAACCCACAACCTTCTGACTCAGAGGCGAGTGCGCTACCCACTGAGCCACAGCCGAGACAGGCACTATTTAAATGCAAGTTAGTTCTTTCTTTTACTTTTAAAATAACAGCCACTGCCCAACATAGATGACCTAAAGCAGCTTGCGGCGTTCATCTTCTCTCACCTGGACTAGATTCAGTAGTTTTCTTTGGACTCATTGGTGCAGCCGCCTGCTCTCCGGAGTCCCGCTCCTTTCCCTTGCGTCTGATTGGGCTGAGGGATGGCGTATTCGCAAGCGACGGTAGAGTGGCCTGAGAAGTAGAACAGAGTGAAGTAGCAGCGCACGGCGCAATGTCCAGCTGTGATGTGAATCGCATTTTATCAAATTAAGGGTGTACTTATTCCACCAGTTTAACTACCAAAATTATCACAACTGGATTCTGTTACACGAATTGCCTCTTCGCGCCTCAATTTTAAAAGGCAGAGCTTTAACATTTTTAATATCTTGGAACCTAAATGCTCGCATTATCTATCCAGCTACGTACTCATTGCATGGCTGATTCAAATATGAAATCATGCTCTCCAGCTCCTCTGATAAGCCAGAAGGTTTTTACGGCACGAGTTATGATTTGCCATGCGCTGCCTGAAAGGGTGGTGGAAGCAGATTCAAATTAACTTTCAAATGGGAATTGGAAATATTTGCAGGGCTATGGATAATGAGCAGGGGGGAATTGGGCTAACTGGATAAGCTCTTACAAAGCACCGGTACAGGCACGGAGGGCCGAATGGCCTCCTTCTGTGCTGCTGCAAGAGTCTGTGACTCTACGAAGGTTTACCCAGAGAAAGCTGAGCCACACAGACCAGGGGGGCCGGGAAGAGAGAGGTGTTTCAGGTTCAAATCCCTGCCTGTACTGAGTGAGACATGCAGCACGGACAGCTCCTATTTCGGGGAGGAGGAGAAAGGTGAAGGCCAGGGCTCCTATTTCTGAATGCTGCCCAGAGACACTTGCGTGAAGTGATCGTGTGCGCGGACCAATGTTCCCCGTAATTTTTTTTGGGCCGCATGTGCCCCTTTAACGGGCTGCGCGTCCCATTCGAAAGTCTGCGCAAGTGAGTTTCTTTTTTCAATTAAAAGCCGGCTCACCGGACCCCTGGAGCGCAGCTTAAAGGGAACATTGGTGAGGTCCGGATCACAGCAAACGGGCCCTCGACGCTAATCACCCAGGCTCACGGATGATTGTCGGCCACTTGGAGGAGGTAGCAGAGGGAGAAGGGAAGCCTGTGGAAGTGTAAGCCAAGCAAGGAGGCAGTGCCTTCAGTCGGGGCCCGGAAGGGAGAAGCAGAAATAGATAAAGCGAACGGGAGGAGCAAAAGAAGAAACTGCGTAACATAAGAAATAGGAGCAGGAGGAGGCCATACGGCCCCTCGAGCCTGCTCCGCCATTCAATACGATCATGGCTGATCTTCGACCTCAACACTTTGCATGCTACCGCTCTGTGGACTAATGCACTAGACTTCCAATGAACTGCCCTCATTCCGGTCATTTTCAGCAGGTGATCCCGACGTGATCCAATATAAAGATCCACCTACCTTCAGCGCAGGGCCGGGTGCAACATCATCAATCACATGTGCACAGATATTGATGACCTTCATCAGGTGAGAGAACAGCTGTTCCACCATCCCAACCAAGGACCTGTCAGCCAAGGCGGGCCATGGTTCCTCAAGCTTCGTGGCTGTACCGGCATCATCTTCATTGGCCCAAGGATTCTTCAGAGATTTGGGTGCAATGGCTACCAACATAACAAAAAAATTATAGGAAGATTAAGCTGGCGCATCCAATTACAGGCCCTCAGAGGAAAAAGTGCAGTAACTTTTTGTGGCCAGTTTAGCTCATCAGAGGCTGAAGGAGTGAAAGTACCAAAGGTTCGCTTTCCATACAGGATTCAAAGACAAGTTCCTGCACTTAATCTCTGGGTCGTACACCTATTGCAAACTGCTCCCAAGATTTCCATCACTGTTGCGCTAAGCTGGCCACTAGGAGATGCACCACAGATGCTGAGCAATACTAATATTACATATACAATAAATACATTATATATGGCACCTTATTATACAAAAATATATTATATATGTACTAGAAATGTTTGCATTTATACTACATCTTATTATATAGAAATATCTTTAGTTCACAAAATTAATTGCATTTGAAGTGAAGTGACTTGTATGAGCAAACACTGCAGCCAGTCAGTGCCAGCATCAATCCACAGACTGCAGGGAGATGAATGATCAGTTAATTATTTCTTCCCCTCATGGCATTGGTTCAGGGAGGAGTGTTGGCCAGGGCACTGGGAGAACTCCTTTCTCATTAAATTTTGCAGCTGGGTTAGGTGAGGTGGAGGGGGAGGGGGAGAACAAACCAGCCAGATCTCCCACTTCTGATCGCGATCCAGGACCCTGCTCCAAGTGCGTATGGGAAAGTCCGTAAAAACAGGTCGGACAGACCTCGGTTCAATGACTCACCTGAAGGATGGTGCCTCCGGCTATACGGTACTTGGTGCTGCACTGGAGTGCCAACCAAGATTACACACGCAAGACCTGGTGAGGATCCGTAACTTTCGGACCCAAAGCCAAAAGCGATACCCACTGAGCCAAGCTCACTGCTCCTCCGACTTCCGACATCAGTTGTGGGAATATTACTGACGATAATCACCATCAAAAAAGAGTACGGCATAAACTATTCATGCAATTCCACCCACTAACTTGGAATACTGTGTGAAAGGAAGCAGTAATGGGTTTATGAACTTCTCCAATATTACTGCCTTTGGGGACAGAATTTCTTCCCTGCCCATCAGGCCCGCCACTTCATTCTGTCCGCAGGTGGGCTGAGCTCGGGGAAGGTCCGTAGCCAGAACAATAAAAGTCACGAAAGACAACTCTGCAGCAATGGCACGTGAGCGAGACTGCACAAGTGCGGCTGCTTTGAAGGCAGACTTGCAAGTTCAGAGGAACTCCCCATGCGCTGTTGCTAAATCCACAATATAGAGGAACGATCATCGATAAAGGAAAAAAAAACCTCCGACGGGAAGGAATCTAATGGGTGTCTGAGAATTCCTTTTGTGGTGACCTTGGTAAATGTGGAATTTGAACAGTGTAAATTCTAGGCTACTCCACAACCTGTTCTACATTGCACAGCTGAGAGAAGACCCGCTTCCTGTTAAACCAAATGGAGGAGGTTCTTTCCCAGTACGCCTTGAAATCGTGGAACAGCACGGCCCCGATGGCTCTCCTGGGTAAGGCATGGAGTTGCTGAGCTGTAGAGACAAGAGAGGCCCCAGGTTTGCTCCCCGACCTGTGCCACAATCCGAGTCAGGCTGCGATCAGGGGCACTCTAATTGGGCAGGTGTCCCTGGGTTGCGGGTTGGTTCGCTTCGCTTCTGCACTCGACAACCCATTGCAACAAATGGGTTAAAAAGTGAGGGCTGGCCAGCAGAGAACTGGAAAACCACGGTCACACACTGTGTAGACCACTGCCAGCAATTGGTCACTTGAGTGAAGTACTGCAATGTAACCAGAGCTCGTGGAACCACGCTCCCCGCAATGTAACTCAACATCTTCAAGAGAAAAAGGGGGCGATAATTGAGAAAATAAAAATTACACACAACTGCCTCTTAGAGAAAAGACAATCTGTGATGGGTATGCTGTTGAGCAACTCGGAATTTTGAGTGTGCACTGGACAAACAGTTCTACTTACCCGCCAGCAAGTTTCCGGATAATATTAATGCGTCCTGATGGGAAGAAAGGTCCAAAGGAAACCAGGCAGAGGAAAGCAGAGACAGTATCATGTTGACCATCCCCACAGTACAGCTTTTGCGCGAGTCATCCGTCGGACTGTTCTGTGATAAACTAGAAGCCAAGGAAGAAGCGGTCGTTAACTTGATGAACAGCTCAATAAAGTTTTTAAAAAGTAGTGGCACATACTAAGTTTGCGAAAAACCGGCATTACGAATTGAAATCTATTATACTTGTGTGCTATAGTCCCCACCGCTTATAGCATGCGTGTTCGTGCGAACGCGATTTGCCCGCTATAAGTGACGGCTGGTATAACGTGGTAGCGCCATTACAGTACTCCACTATATAACAAGAATGCTTCTCCATTTAGTGACTTTCTGCCCGGTTGTTTCCAGCTCCACTCTGACCTACAGCTTTCTTTACAGTGCAGTCAGTACAGACTGTAACCCTACACCACACAGAGGGGATTAGACGGGCTCAAGTACTTTCAGATCATAACCTTTGCCCCCATTTTTTCGGACGGCAGCTGTTGCTGGTGATTCTGATATTCCCATTTCCACCTCTTCTAGCCCCTTCTTTTGTTCCTTTACCATCTCCGTTCACCTCGCACCATCATCCCTTTTGTCATTTAATCTCTCCTGCCTTCCACCCATCACAGACCTTCCCTTTTGTTCTTTCCTCCCCTCCCACCCTTTCCCAGCCACTGCACTTGCTTGAAACCTGTTATATCCCTAACTTTTTCCAGTTCTGACGAAAGGCCATCGACCTGAAACGTTAACTCTGTTTCTCTCTCCACAGATGCTGCCTGGCCTGCTGAGTATTTCCAGCATTTTCTGCTTTTATTTCAAGTGCACTAAAGGTAGTTGAATATTTAACGAGGTGCTATTTACTTACGTTTGTTCTTTCATTCAGTGAACCTTAGTGAGGTGCGAAATAGGAACATAGGAACAGGAGTAGGCCATTGAGGCCCTCGAGCCTGTTCCGCCATTCAATAAGATGATGGTTGATCTGCGACCTAACTCCACATACCCGCTTTAGGCCCATATCCCTTAATACCTTTGGCTAACAAAAATCTATCAATCTCGGATCTAAAATTAATTGATCTAGCATCAATTGCCATTTGCGGAAGAGAGTTCCAAACTTCTACCACCCTGCATGTAGACGGGTTTCCTAATTTCTCGCCTGAAAGGTCTGGCTCTAATTTTTAGACTATGCCCCCTAATCTGAGACTCCTGAACAAGCGGAAATAGTTTCTCTCTATCTACCCTATCTGTTCCCCCTAATATCTTGAAAACTTCGATCAGATCACCCCTTAACCTTCTAAATTCTAGGGAATACAACTCTAATTTATGTAATCTCTCCTCGTAACTTAACCCTTGAAGTCCGGGTATCATTCTGGTAAACGTACGCTGCACTCCCTCCAAGGCCAATATATCCTTCCTGAGGTGTGGTGCCCAGAACTGTTCACAGTACTCCAGGTGTGGTCTAACCAGGGTTTTGTATAGCTGCAGCTGTTGCTGCCTGAAATAAACAGAGCGCTTAAGACGCAATAACCGGCAACTTTGAAATTGACATTAATGCAATTGGTTAATGGTTATCGCTTTTTGGCCAGTGTAAGCGACTGCCCATTTTAAACCGGGATGTTTTAAGTGGTGGGGACTGTACTAGCTAAACTAGGAGTGAAAATATAGATGACATTTGAATCTTGACTCTAGGGACTTAAGCACAAAAATCTAGGCTGGCACTCCCAGTGCAGTACTGAGGCAGTGCTGCGCTGTCGGAGGTGCCGTCTTTCGGATGAGACGTTAAACCTCTCGAGTGGACATAAATAGTGCCATGGCACTATTTCGAGGAGGAGCAGGGGAGTTATCCCTGGTGTCCTGGGCCAATATTTATCCCTCAATCAACATAACAAAAACAGGATTATCTGGTCATTATCACATTGCTGTTTGTGGGAGCTTGCTGTGTGCAAATTGGCTGCCGCATTTTCTTACATTACAACAGTGACTACACTTCAAAAAGTACTTCATTGACTGTAAAGCGCTTCGAGAGGTCCGGTGGTCGTGAAAGGCGCTATATGAATGCAAGTCTGTCTTTCTTTTCTTTAATGAGCATTATAATGGCGACACATGCGCGCCCTGAAGACTGTACTCAGCTGCAGATAGGATAACCTAAATTGAACTCCACGCCCCAAGAATTACAAGAGTCCCATAACGAGGGGGACCATTTAAAATTTGTACTGGCAAGATCATATGAAAATGATTTTTCTTTTTATTAAACAGTTTTATCCCCCCCCTGGTTCAACGATGGCACAAAAGGGATTGTCAGCACCCTCCTCTCATGAAGATAAGCTTATGGAAGGAGGAGAGCAATAGAGGAAAGAGTCAAAAATACAGAATAATGTGAGGGGGTGGGAGAGACAGGAGGATTATTTGCTGTTGACTTTAGGGGGATAATTTCCCCAATCAAAACCTTTACTTGAACTGGCCGAGGATTTAATTGTACAAGGTTTGTTAAACATTGGCAGCATAAATACAAAAGCAAAACACTGCGGATGCTGGAAATCTGAAATAAGAACAGAAAATGCTGGAAATGCTCAGCAGGTCAGGCAGCATCTGTGGAGAGAGAAACAGAGTTAAATGTCTGGACCTGAAACGTTAACTCTGTTTCTCTCTCTCTCCACACGTGCTGCCTGACCTGCTGAGCATTTCCAGCATTTTCTCTTTTTATTATTGGCAGCATAAATAGGTTTTCAAACATAAAATCTTAAGAAATATCAAATTGGCTGCTATTTTGAAATAAGACTTTACCTTCTCTTCTGTTGCTGATTTCTTTTTCCCCTTTCAGAGAATTAGAAAGAATATTTTAAAGGGAAAAGTAGATAAATATGTGAAGCAGAGGCAGATACAGGGCTATTGGATTGCTCCAGCAAAAAGCCGACGCAGACACAACGGACCAAATGGCCTGCGTCTGTGCTGTGAACTTCTATAGTTCCATGTATGGACACTTAACAGGTTAATCGAGAATTCCTTACTCCACCATTTTAGCAGAAGTATTAACCGGTGTGTTTTCAACTGTTTAATGCCTCCCTAAAAACAGAGGAGGGGGGAATTTCAGGCAAACACATTAAGCGCTGGTAGACGACTCCTATGGCGTGATTTTAAGGCCCTAGGTGTAGACACTTAACCAATGGAACAAGTAGAAATGTGACACGACCCAACAGTCATGACAGGCACACGAGGTCTTTTAATGTCGAAGGTGAACTCTGTTCCTGTACCTGAATGAACGTCCCCTGTTCTTGTAGAGATGGACCCTGGATGCTTGTGAACTGCTGGTCGTGTACCCACAGTGCCAGCCAGTGCTCCAATTACACACAGGGTAGTTCATGGAAAGCAGACACAAAACCTCACAGCAACCAAGCTGCAAATAAAACAGGAGGAAATCACATAACACAACACTAAAACAGAGATGAAACATAAGCCATAATTGCAGGGTGAGGCCCAGTTAAAGGGAAAGGAGAGTGGATGGATTCAATCCAGCCCGCCAAGGCCTGGCTTCGAGGCCGAATGTCCGCCGCACCTGACCCCCACCCCACCCAATGTCAGGAGGCGGGACATCGTCTCCGAGGCAGCAGGGGAGTCTAGCAATGGGCCTTCGAGACGGAAGGCGAAGTTACGGAGACCGAGGTGGATAGGAGGCGGCCAGGAGTCGTGATTGGGCCCCGTCCCCCAGGTGAGTGCCTTTTACCGACGGCAGCGCGGTCCCTAAACCGGTGGAGAGCGATGAGTGCAGCAGCGGGGAGGGCGCTGGCCGCTCCCCCCACCCGCAGCCCAGGCTGTCCGTCACCGTCCGTTGGGGACTAGAGGAAATCCGATACTGCCTCATTTCATTGCCGGGGAGAATGGATATCGGGTAGCAGACTATCTGCTTTACTGAAGCGTTGAGAGTTTGTATAAGACCACATGATGTTTGGTCTCACTGTTGAGGGAAAGGTGCGGCGTAGATGAGACAGACTACATCAAATCAGATTCATCAGATATTATTCAAATGTTACAACGTGTCAGAAGCATTCCCAAAATCAAGTTACATTTATCTAACCCCCAGTGATGGGGTGACTGATAGTTAATAACTGGTTAACAGGCATCATCCAGCACCTAACTAATTAATGCAAAACCGATTTGCGTTTACTAAGTAGCATTTTAATTATCGCAAATTGATTTGTTGAACACTGCTTATTTATACCAACTAATAATTAGCAAATTAGTTAACAGATTCATTCACCAACTTAACACCCTCTGCTCGTTGGGCAATTGGTGAGCAATTAAATTGTGCTCATTACTGTACTAATTACACAGCTATTGATTTAAAAGCCGCTGAGCGCCCTGTGCGGGACCGCCAGGCGACTTAACGGGAACCCTGGCGCGCGGCCCTCAACAGCTCACCAAAACTTGTTAAATGGCCCTCCGGCCGAAACAGCTGCGCACCCCAGCTGTAAAGGGCATCATTTGCCAAAGTACCGCCTCCCTCGCAGAAAGCAAAACCTCCAGAAAGTCCTGCAAGCGGGATCTTTCTGGTCAGCACGGAGATCCTCAGCCAGGTCCCCTCCCATTTGTGCGGCCGCTCTGGTCACGTCAGCGCCAGGGAAAAATGGGAGGACTGCAGACCGGCACAAGAGGCACACCCCATAGCCGCCCGCCCCCGAAACCTAAACTCTCCTCTCGCAGCCGGCAGCACCACTTGCCGAGTCCCGCAGACACCCCTCGGGCCCCCGGCTCTCCTGCCGAGCCACTGCAGGATGGAAAGAGACACACTCCAGTCAGTGAAGTCCCTGAAACTGGCGAGCAGGGAGGAAGATCTGACCAGAAGGGCAGCAATAAAACTGGCATTTATTCCTGACACATCAAAAGGTTTTCTTTATTCTTCATTCACGGGATGTGGGCGTCGCTGGCAATTTATTGCCCATCCCTAAAAAACTGAGTGGCTTGCTAGGCCATTTCAGAGGGCAGTTAAGAGTCAACCACATTTCTGTGGATCTGGAGTCACATATAGGCCAGACCGGGTAAGGACGGCAGATTTCCTTCCCTAAAAGGACATTAGTGAACCAGATGGGTTTTTAATGATAATCCGGTAGCTTCAGTCACCATTACCGATACTAGCTTTTTATTCCAGATTTATTTATTAACTGAATTTAAATTCCCCAGCTGCCAGTGGTGGGAATTGAACTCGCGTCTCTAGATCACTAGTCCAGTAACATAACCACTATGTTACCGTTCCCGTAAGATGTATGTATTCATTATTTTACTCTAGGTGGAATACTTTTAAACAAAAAAATCTCTTCCCTTTCAGACTTTCATAGTTCTTCAATAATGCATAGTTTTAAACATCCTTTCTGTAAGGATGCAACAGTGTTAAAAGGGACAGCGTAGCGCGGTTTTCCTCAGTTCCATGGCAGCCTATTACTTTGTACAAAAGAGCGAATGAAGATTTATTTTACATCATGTACAGGCACTTGGCGAGGGTGGGGGGTTTGAAAGGAAATCAAGCAATTTTACACAAGACTACATTTTTTTTTTTTACTCATTCCAAGTATGAATTCTCAGGATAAGGGGTAGGCCACTTAAGACTGAGATGAGGAGGAATTTCTTCACTCAGAGGGTTGTGAATCTTTGGAATTCTCTATCCCAGAGAGCTGTGGATGCAAAGTCATTGACTCTATTCCAGGCTGAGATCATTTAGATTTTTGGACTCTCTAGGAATCAAGGGATATGGGGATCGGGCGGGAAAGTGGAGTTGAGGTCGATGATCAGCCACGATCTTATTGAATGGCGGAGCAGGCTCGAGGGGCCGTATGGCCTATTTTTGCTCCTATTTCTTATGAATCGACTGGTTAAACTGCATGTTGAAATAGTGAGCAACCACAATGACAGAATGAGCCAAACTGCATCAAGTGTTCAGAGATGTACACACACACACACATATAAATACACTTTCAAGCCTAGAAATCGCTATTGGCGAGATTAGTGGATGAATGCTTGATGCATTTGGAGGGCATTCCTCTGTCCATTGTTTTAAAGGTGGGTGCTAATCGATTCATCTAAAAAGGGGTCAACACCTCCGCTACTATATCAGACAGATCAATGTCACGCGAACATGCTAACCCATCACTTACTATTACAGACGGCGGTAATTTAAAGTGGATTATGCTCACAAACTATGCAAGAGTCAGGATGCAAAAATTTTAAAAAATGGTCATCACTCACTACGAGGGCTCGGGAGGTGGACGAGGTTAATGCATGAGACACTGCAGTGATAACACGGGAGAGATTGTTCTCTATCGTCACGTCGGTGGTGCTCTGTGAAATGTTGAATCCTCTGTACGTTCTGGAAGATGCAGGTAAAAATTCCACACAAAATCAATTCAATTAGCGAAACAAAGGCAAGTTTTCTTTTTAAAAATTCATTCCGAGCAAGCAGACTGAACGCAAAAAAAAGTAGTTTAATTTGCAGATGCGACTAAATACTTTGTGGTTTAGTTTGCACCGTTTTAAACAGGTATGATCGTCTCGAGAGAAACCTTCTACATTCGAATAGGAACTGGGATCATCTCTCTGGTGAGGGGGAAAAGTGCACCGCTGGATTGCTATTTTGCTTTGGTTATCTTTCCCCAGCCCCACTGTCCACAAGGGCTCAGTTTGCAAGAACATAACATCAGAATTAAGAGCAGGAGTCGGCCAAACGGCCCCTTGAGCCTGCTCCGCCAGGAATCAATCTGGTGAACCTTCGCTGCGCCGCCGCTAAGGTGACAATATCCTTCCTTAAATAAGGAGATCAAAACTGTGCACAGTACTCCAGGTGTGTTCTCACCAAGGCCCTCTATAATTGCAACACTACTTCCTTGCTCTTCTACTCCAACCCCCTTGCAATAAAGGCCAACATGCCATTTGCCTTTGCTGTACCTCCATGCTAACTTTGTGTTTCCTGTACGAGGACATCTAAATCTCTCTGAACAACATTTAATAGTTTCTCACCATTTAAAAAAAATTGTTTTTCTATTCTTCCTACCAAAGTGAAGAACCTCACATTTCCCCACATTATACTCCATCTGCCACCTTCTTGCCCACTCGCTCGTAACCGGTCTATACCCCTTTGCCAGCTCCCCGTGTCCTCCACACAGCTTACTTTCCCACCTAGGTTTGTATCGTCAGCAAACTTGGATACATTGCACTCGGTCCCTTCATCCAAGTCATTAAGGCACTCTTAACTTCTGCAATCAACAGGAGTAGCACTGAGCTCTCAAACGTAGCAACGTTAATGCAGCACCAGGTCAAAAGGAAGCCAAACTTTGGATGTGAAGGCTGAACTTACTGCAGAAGAACAAGCTTTAAGGTTGGCAATGTAACATTCCTATTCATCCAACCTCCATATAGCAAGGCCATGCCGAACCTGGCCCAGCGACTGTGCTCAGGCTGGCTCGGAGCACCAAGCCATCCGTTCAAAACAATAATGCTTGGTTTAAACGTGCAAACCTCCCGAAATAGCAGGCTTTGAAAGGTGGGCACTGCACACTGTGCCCTCAAAAGATGAACTCTGACCTTCCCCAATAAGTCCTCCTGCCTGTTGGGGAGCAAACAAGTCGATGCATTCCACTACTTGCTTAGTGATGGATTTACCGAGCGCTTAATTCTACAGGAAGGTTAGCCTATTCTTTCGGCTGCTCATTTGCAAAGAAGGCTAAAGCGCTCTTCACATTCAAGTGATATTACGGTGAGTACTTTCTAATCTCTATTGTAGGTCACGCAATTTTAAAAAAAACTAGGATCTCCTTCATAAAGCAAATATATGCAATTTAAAAAAAAATTCATTCACGGGATGTGGGCATCGCTGGCAAGGCCGGCATTTATTGCCCACCCCCAAATGCCCTTGAGAAGGTAATGGTGCGACGCCTTCTTGAACCGTTGCAGTCCGTGTGGTGAAGGCCTTTTTTTGTAGCGGTTTGGTACAACAGGAGTGGCTTGCTCGGCCATTTCAGAGGGCAATTAAGAGTCACAGAACGGTTACAGCACAGAAGGAAGCCATTCGGCTCGTCGAGCCCGTGCTGGCTCTCTGCAAGAGCACTCCAGCTAGTCCCACTCCCCCGGCCTTTCCCCATAGCCCTGCAAATCTTTTTCCTTCAGGTGCTTATCCAATTCTCTTTTGAAAGCCACATTGCTGTGGGTCTGGAGTCACATATAGGCCAGACCGGGTAAGGACGGCAGATTTCCTTCCCTAAAGGAAGTTAGTGAACCAGATGGGTTTTTACAACAATCCGGTAGTTTCATGGTCACCATTACGGATACTAATTTACACACAACAACTTGCATTTATACAGCACCTTTAACAGGAAAACATCCCAAGGTGCTTCACAGGAGCATTAGCAGACAAAAAGTGACACTGGGCCAAAGGAGGAAATATGAGGATGGGTGACCAAACCAAAGAGGTAGGTTTTAAGGAGGGTCTTAAAAGGAGCAGAGAGAGAGGAGGAGACACGAAAAGGTTTAGGGAGGGAATTCCAGAGCTCAGAGCCTAAACAGCTGAAATCGGCTGCAAGCACAGCTGCCAATGGAGAGCGTAGGGGGATGCAACGATTAAAGAACAACCTTTAATGAACGTGGTAGGTTCATGCAAGCGAAGTACCTGGTGATGGTGCTGACTGCAAAGTGAGAAGGAGATTGGGTCTCGTGCATGAGAAGCTGCAGATACGCACTGCTTTGGTCTCTGGCTACTGCTACCACTGGATCCGACTGGCCCTGGTCGCAGTCAAAAAACAGCCGAGGGATAAGCCTGCAACAACAAGAACAGAAAACGTTAAACACGTAAGAGAGCAAAGCACACGATTTATGATTTCATATAAATAGTGGGTGGACGATGGGCTCCAACCCTGCAGTTGTAATCGGAATGCAGCTGTCCCAAGAAGTGGAACGGTGCTCAGATTATTAAACCACTGACTTTTGTGAGCCTTTCCCAGAGCATACATTCCTTTTCAATGTTAAATGTTTTTAAAAATATTTTGGTAACCTGGTGTCACCAGATTATCAGTTTTGACCTCCACTATCAACCAATTATACAGTGAACTCGATATTGTATCAAAATGAAGATTAGATTTCTCCTTAGAGCAGAGAAAGCTTAAGAGGAGATTTGATAGAGGTGTTTAAAATCATGAAGGGTTTAGATAGAATAAATACAGAGATACAGTTTCCAATAGCTGAAGGGCAGCACGGACACAGATTGAAGGTGAATGGCAAAAGAACCGGAGGCGACATGAGGAAAAGCTTTTTTACGCAACGTGTGGTTAGGATTTGGAATGCGCTGCCTGATAGGGTGGTGGATACAGATTCAACAGAAGCCTTCAAAAAGGGAATTGGATAAATACTTGGAGGAGAAAAAATTGCAGGGATATGGGGAAAGAGCAGGGGGAGTGGGACTAACTGGATTGCTTGTCGATAGAGCCAGCACAGACTCGATGGGCCAAATGGCCTCCTTCTGTGCTGTACTATTCTCTGATTTAATACCAAGGAAGTGATATGAATACAACGGGACTGTTCATAGAGAAACGCACACCCATCCAACCAATCACAACAATTGCTTCAGTTCACTGCAGTGATGGAGGGGGGAGCAGGCAACTTTCTAAACGTTTGCGCGATGTGAGGGTGCAGCCACAGCCCTCGCCATTAACCACTTTTATTGGCTCCGGTCACCGTCACCGTGCTCAGCTGCTGTACCACGGTTTTGCCAGCTTGGGTCTAAATCAGAAGGTTGTGGATTCAAGCCCCGCCCCCCCCCACGATTTCAGCACACGAAAGGGGGCAAGTACTCTGGTGCAGGACAGACGGAGCTCTGTGCTGTTGGAGGTCGCCATGCGCGAGATTGGGACGTTAAACAAAAGGTCGGCCTGCACGATAAATACACGGCGGATTATACGGAAGAAATCCGCGAAAATGATAAAAGGTATAGACAGGAAGCAAACCAAGCTTAGGAAAGTTAAGAGGGGAAGGAAGAAGTGTTTAGTCAGGATGCTCCGGCCATCATGGTGTGGAGCAGGATTGATGGACCAGCTGGTCATTTCCTGCCCGTCAATTTTATATCTTTGTAAATCGCTATCTATGTTGCCACGTCCCCTTTAGGGCTGTTAATTTTAACAAGCCTCCTTATCAAGCATCTGGTAAAAAGCTATATACGCAAATGGGGTCAGAGTAGACAGCTCCAGTTGAAGAGGTTGCAGCAGCCTCCTCCTGTAACGCAGCTTCTGTGATTCCAAGAGGTAAAGGCTGCATTGGGTACAACTTGAGAGAGGAATCGATGTTTAGCAAACTCACAGCACAGGTACAGAAATGGGCATCTTTTACGTGTGCGTGACTGTCTGAATGCTGCGAGGATAGCCCTCTCCCCCTCCCCATACCTCACCACCACCACCCCCCCTCCTCCAAGAGTGTTCCCGTCCCCATCGTTACCTCACGAGGGTTGTAGCCGCCACGTGCCGTACCCTTGGATCTTCATCTCCAAGCAAATTTATGATGACATCGTTGACGGCTCGCTCCTGAAGCTTCAACATCTTCAGAACAAAAAAAGGTTTTGATTAGATAGGCAACAACAAATAGCATTTAACATGTGCCTTTAATGTAGTAAAACGTCCCAAGGCAGGCAATAAGCTTCATTATTTAAACCCAACAGATTCAGAGATTTTAGATAAGTTTGAATGCAAAGGCTCCTCACCCACTTGCTCTTAAAGTCTGCTATTTTTCCAAAGAGTCTACAGCACAGAAACAGGCCATTCGGCCCAACTGGTCCATGCCGGTGTTTGTGCTCCACACGAGCCTCCTCTTACCCCCTCTCCATCTCACCCTATCTGCATATCCTTCGATTCCTTTCTCCCTCATGTGTTTATCTAGCTTCCCCTTGAGTGCAGCTACGCGATTGGCCTCAACTACGCCATGTGGCAGCGAGCTCCACATTCTAACCACACTTTGAGTGAAGAAGTTTCTCCTGAATTCCTTATTGGATTTATTGGTGACTATCTTATATTTATGACCCCTGGGTTTGTAACTGCTTAAAAAAAAAAATAAGTCTGAATTAGCCGGTAATTTGAAGTAAGCAACTGGAATAAAACAGTACAAGATGTTTGGTTGGCATCATTCAAATTATCCAGTCATTGGGATGAAGTGACTGAGTTATCAGGGCTAGACTTCACCAACACTATCGTCTTTCCATTTCAGCATTACCGTCTACCTGAATCGACGTCACCTCGGACACCCTCAGTACTGCACTGGAGTGTCGGCCTGGATTCCACACTCTGGTCGCGGTGTGGGGGGCTCAAAGCAACAACCTTCCGATCCAGAGGCAGAAGCGCAGACGCCCCGTTGACGAAACACGTCGAGCACTGGCAGCTTACGCCACCGGCCGTGCAACCCAGAGACAGCGCAGAAACCACCGAACCCCGCCCACACCCCCACCACTGCAACTCTTGAGCAACGAACGCTCTAAGTTTGCCAATTTGAGCCTGGCCTACAGGCGTAGATTTAGAGAGGGGCACACTGTGGAACTACAGGGTGTGATGTCATGAAAGAGCTCAGCGTCAGCCACATGCCAAAAAAAAAAGCATGGTTTCAAAAAAAATTTAATTTAAACTCTCAAAATTTTAGTTTTCTTTAAGCAATGAAAATAAACAAGATGCCCGAGGAGGCAGTGGGTTACAAAAAAAAGCCAGGAAAAACATTCCATTAATGGTCCAGTAAAAGGGATAAACCACATCACTCCGCAAATTTAAGATAACAGATTTTTTTTTTTTTTTTTTAAAAAGCTCAATTCAAAACCCAATGTTCAAAATGAAAACAAGATCAGGTTTTCTTTTACTCTCCCTTCAAATCCCCCCACCACCCTTCCCGATTTTTCAACTCGTTTAACCAGTGAGGAACTGAGCCACATAGACCCGTAAGGTCACAGGTTGGGTCCCCAGTCTGTGTAGAGTTATCTGATCTCAGCCTGCATGACGGTAAAAGTGATACACTTCACCTCGCTGCCCCAAGGCCGAAGAGGTGGAGCAAGAAAAAATCAGCAAAAGTTCTCCAGAAGAGAGAAGGCTGAGGGGGTCAATTATGAAGCGGTAGACGTAGAGAAGAGGTTTCCATTTGCGGGCGAGACCAAAACTAGAGGTCATAAAGCAAGATAGTCGCTAATAATAGAGGCTCCAGCGGTTTCTACAGAAAAAGGACAGAACGTTGACATAAGAACCTTTCCTCCCACACTCCCAGCAATGCCTCATTACTGGAGCACTGTACAGTAGCCGTGTGGGGGGTATCACTGGTCGCACAGTGGACAGAGGTCGGAGATCACACGTGAGCGAGGGGTTGAAGGGTGCCCAGGAAACTATAGCCCAGCTTACTGGGGTAAACTTACCGCCTTCAGGAGAGGGAAAGGGGAGAGCGTGGGGGATAAAAACCTAGCCACGGTACTCCAAATAAAACTCGCAGGACAGTAAAAGCGAACATGAACGGCCGGCTGTTCGAATACCACAAGCCTGTCAGAGCACCGCTTACAAGAAACGGTGGAAAACTTACCCCAGTGTAGTGATGTTGACCCCTGTGAAGCTCGACGGTCTTCCTCTCCAAAAAGCCTACTAACCTGAGGAACAAAGGCGTCTTCACTGCTCAGTTCAATGAAACACAAGGACAAAATGACCGATGTTTTTATTTTGCCCGGCATTAGCAAAGTTAGAACAGCATTTATGGCTCGGTTTTAAAATTCTCATCCTCGTGTTAAAATCCCTGTGTTTCTCGCCCCTCCCCATCTCTGTAACCTCCTCCAGCCCTACAACACTCAGGGATCTCTGCGCTCCTCCAATTCTGGCCCCTTCGCATCTCCATTGGCGGCCGTGCCTTCAGCCTTCTAGGTCCTAACCTCTGGAATTCCCTCCCTAAAACCTCTCCGCCTCTCTCTCTCTCATCCTTTAAGACGCTCCTTAAAACCTACCTCTTCGACCAAGCTTTTGGTCAAACCCCACTCCAGGCGCAAGAATATAATCCAGACGAACCCTTCGATGCAGTACTGAGGGAGTGCTGCACTGTCAGAGGTGCCGTCTTTCAGGCACGATGTTAAACCGAGGCCCCGTCTGCCCCACTAAAGATCCCTTGACATCGTCTGAAGAGGAGCTAGGGAGTTCTACCAGTGTCTTGGCCAACATTCCTCCCCCAACAAACACCACCAATAATAGATGACTGGTTATTCATCTCACTGCTGTTTGCAAGATCTTGGTATGTACAAAATGAGTGCTATATAGTGTCAGCCGTGGCTCAGTTGTGGGTACTCTCGCCTCTGAAGGCTGTGGGCTCAAGTCTCATTCCAGAGAATTGAACATATAATCCAGGCTGACACTCCCAGTGCAGTGCTGAGGGAGTGCTGCACTGTCGGAGGTGCCGTCTTTCAGATGAGATGTTAAACCGAGGCCCCGTCTGCCCTCTCAGGTGGACGTAAAAGATCCCATGGCCACTATTTCGTAGAAGAGCAGGGGAGTTCTCCCTGGTGTCCTGGGCCAATATTTATCCCTCAATCAATAACAAAAAACAGACTACCTGGTCATTATCACATTGCTGTTTGTGGGAGCTTGCTGTGCACAAATTGGCTGCCGCGTTTCCTGCATTACAACAGTGACTACGCTTCAAAAAGCTGCAAAGTGCTTTGGGACGTCCTGAGGTGATGAAAGGTGCTACAGAAATGCAAATCTGTCTCTTTCTTTCTATACAACAGTCACTGCACATCAAAGCAATTCACTGAATGAGAAGTGCTTGAAACATCTGACTGCTGTGATAAGGAACTATATAAATGCAAAGCTTTCCTTTCTTTTCCTAAAGTTTACAATCATAGAATTTTACAGCACAGAAGGTGGCCATTAACAACCATCACAGGTGCTAACTCTCCAAAAGAGCGATTCGCTCAAGTCCCATTCACCTCTTTCTCCATACACTTTTACACTTTTTCTTTTTCATGCTACTATACACTTTATTTTTAAAGTTATTTAAAGATTCTGCTTCCACCACTGTTTCTGGCTGGGCATTCCATGTCCTAAAACCAAAGTGTAAAAATAATTCTCCTAACCTCTCCCTTCATTCTTATGGTGATCTTAAATTTAAGCCCTCTAGTTACCTACTCACTAACCAGTGGAAATAGTTTTTTTCCAATTTACTTTCGTCAAAATCTCTCAGATTTGAAAACCACTATTAAATCTCCGAACTCGCTTTGAAAGAAAGGACTTGTATTTCTAGAGCGCCTTTCACAACATCAAGACGACCCAAAGCGCTTTACAGCCAATGAAGTACTTTTGGAGTGTAGTCACTGTTGTAATGTAGGAAACGCAGCAGCCAATTTGCACACAGCAAGCTCCCACAAACAGCAAGTAATAATGACCAGATAATCTGGTTTTTTTTAGTGATGTTGGTTGAGGGATAAACATTGGCCAGGACATTGGGGATAACTCCCCTGCTCCTCTTCGAATAGTGCCATGGGATCTTTCACGTCCACCAGAGGAGGCAGACGGGGCCTCGGTTTAACCTCTTAACCGAAAGACAGCACCTCCAATGCTGTACTGAGGGAGTGCTACATTGCTGAAATTATATGCTCAAGTCCTGGAGTGGGACTTGAACCTATGACATTCTGACACAGGCAGGAGTGCTACCAACTGGGCCAAGGGTGACACTCCTTGTCTCTCCTCATAACTAAAGAGAAAATGCAATGGACTCCCTCCATGACCTTGATATCCTTTCTAAATTAGGCACCAAAAACTGCAGCCTAACCAATGATAAAACAATGGTTTTATTCTTGTTATTCTTTGTAGCGCTTTGATACAACTGAGTGGCTTGCTAAGTAACCTCAGAGGGCAGTTAAATGTCAACCACATTGGTGTGGGACTGGAGTCACATATAGGCCCAGACTGGGTAAGGATGGCAGGTTTCCGCCCCTAAAGGACATTAGGGAATCAGTTGTTTTTTTTTTTTTAAACGACAATCCGTCCGCTTCATAGTCACTATTCCAGATTTATTATTTTACAAAAAAAGAGATATATAGAGATATAGGACCTCAACATGGTTCCTTGGAGGACATTATCGTTTACATCCTTCCAAGCTGAAAAATATCCATTAACCACCATTTCTCTTTCTCTCCTTTAACCAGCTTCCTATTTATATTTCAGCACTCCTTCATACCACGTGCCTTCATTTTATTAACAAGCCTCCTACAGGGCACCTCATCAAATGCCTTTTGAAAATCCAGATGCATAACATCCATTGCATTTTCTCGATCAAGACTCTCCGATCCTCAATATTAAGTTTGCCAGACGTTGAATATATTGTACATTCGCTCGTCAATTTAAAACAGTCTGCATTCTTTCCACCGACTGGAAGCAGGCAGACAGTGAGCTTACCTGAAGTCCATCTCTGCCAGTGTTTCCAACAGCTCAGTCCTCACCAGCCAGTAAGAGTTATTCTTCAAGGTCAAGAGGTCAATGGTGAGCTGCAAACCCAGCTCACTGTAGCTGCTGTTGCACAGGCTCGAGATGCAGTGCTGGGGAAAAGAAGGAAACCAGATTAAAACAACGGCACTCGGTAAACCCAAGGTAAAATCTAAATTACGCCAGTCACTGAAAGCAAATATGCAGGTGCAGCAAGCAGTTAGGAAGGCAAATGGTATGTTGGCCTTCATTGCAAGAGGATGAGAGTCCAGGAGCAAGGATGTCTTACTACAGTTGTACAGGGCCTTGGTGAGACCACACCTGGAGTACTGTGTGCAGTTTTGGTCTCCTTACCCAAGAAAGGATATACTTGCCACAGAGGGAGTGCAGCGAAGGTTCATCAGACTGATTCCTGGGATGGCAGGACTGTCGTATGAGGAGAGATTGGGTCGACTAGGCCTGTATTCACTAGAGTTTAGAAGAATGAGAGGGGATCTCATTGAAACGTATAAAATTCTGACAAGGCTAGACAGACTGGATGCAGGGAGGATGTTTCCCCTGGCTGGGGGGTCGAGAATGAGGGGTCACAGTCTCAGGATACAGGGTAGGACATTTAGGACTGAGATGAGGAGAAATTTCTTCACTGAGGGTGGTGAACCTGTGGAATTCTCTACCACAGAAGGCTGTGGAGGCCAAGTCACTGAATATATTTGAGGAGATAGATAGATTTCTATACACAAAAGGCATCAAGGGGTATGGGGAGAGAGCAGGAATATGGTATTGAGATAGAGGATCAGCCATGATCATATTGAATGGCGGAGCAGGCTCAAAGGGCCGAATGGCCTACTCCTGCTCCTATTTTTTTAAATAAATCAGACGCAGCCATTTATACAAGCATCAGAAAGAAAAGACTTGCATTTATATAGCGCCTTTCACGACCACCAAAGCACTTTACAGCCAATGAAGTACTTTTTGGAGTGTAGTCACTGTTGTAATGTAGGATACGCGGCAGCCAAATAATGACCAGATAATCTGTTTTTAGTGATGTTGATTGAGGGATAAATATTGGCCAGGACACCAGGGAGAACTTCCCTACTCTTCTTCGAAATAGTGGCCATGGGATCTTTTACATCCACCTGAAGGAGCAGGTGGGGCTTCGATTTAACGTAACGTCGCATCCAAAAGACAGCACCTCCAACAGTGCAGCACTCCCTCAGCACTGCACTGGAGTGTCAGCCTAGATTTTTTGTGCTCAAGTCTCACGAGTGGGACTTGAACCCACGACCTTCTGACTCAGAGGTAAGGGTGTTACCCACTGAGCCACGGCTAACATCTATTGCACTAAGAAGTGTCATAGGCTACAGCTTCACAAACCTAAACCTGACTTTCCAAATGACACAAGAGTCACAGTGCTCATTACACCACAGCGACAATTTTATGGCTTCTTGCTACCTGTAGGCAACCAAGCGTGCGTATCGGAAATCCGGGTGCACTCGGCCCATGATATTCCCATCATTAGAAATAAGCGTTTGAAAAATCGATCATTATCTTAAATGAAATCGTGGACACGGCACACCCGAGTTTATCCAACTCTCAGTGGGTGAGGCTCTCCAAGGAAAGCGCAGGTGGAAATTATCCTGCACATGTATATTCCAATCATCTCGACCTCTGATGCCACAGTTGCAATTCTTTGGCTGACCCACCAGGTGGCGTAGCTGCCCACTGAATCTAGAATGGTTACAGCACGGAAGGAGGCCATTCGGCCCGTCGAGCCCGTGCCGGCTCTCTGCTGGAGCACTTCAGCTAGTCCCACTCTCCCGCCCTTCCCCCGTAGCCCTGCAAATTTCTTTCCTTCAGATACTTATCCAACTCCCTTTTGAAAGCTGTGATTGAATCCGCCTCCACCACCCTTTCAGGCAGTGCACTCCAGATCGCCTTTGGTTCTTTTGCCAATCACCTTAAATCTGTGTCCTCTGGTTCTCGACCCTTCCGCCAATGGGAACAGTTTCTCTCTATCTACTCTGTCCAGACCCCTCATGATTTTGAGCACCTCTATCAAATCTCCTCTCAATCTTCTCTGCTCTAAGGAGAACAACCCCAGCTTCTCCAGTCTATCAACGTAACTGAAGTCTCTCATTCCTGGAATCATTCTTTTAAATCTTTTCTGCACCCTCTCTAAGGCCTTCACATCCTTCCGAAGTGAATTGGACACAGTACTCCAGTTGGGGCTGAACCAGTGTTTTATACAGGTTCATCATAATTTCCACACTTTTGTACTCTATCCCTCTATTTATGAAGCCCAGGATCCCGCAAGCCTTTTTAACTGCTTTCTCAACCTGCCCTGCCACCTTCAATGATTTGTGCACACATACCCCCAGGTGTCTCTGTTCGTGCACCCCCTTCAGGATTATACCATTTAGTTTAGATGTCCTCTCCTCATTCTTTCTACCAAAATGTATCACTTCACACTTTTCTGCGTTAAATTTCATCTGCCACGTGTCCGCCCATTTCACCAGCCTGTCCATGTCTTCCTGAAGTCTATCACTCTCCTCCTCACTGTTCACTATACTTCCAAGTTGTGTATCTTCTGCAAATTTTGAAACTGAACACACTTCAGAAATTCTTCCCCCTTCTCTGCCCTGAACACGATTACGATCCCAGTCTTTATTAGGATAGGAGGAAGCAACCCAGCAGCAGCCTTCCTTCCGAAACCAAAGCTGCTGAGATTTTACAGTCTGTGTATTATACAACTGGTGGGCGAGTGCACTCCATGGATTGCCATCTGATCGCTTTGGGAGTGTCAGCCGTGGCTCAGGTGACAACACTCTGGCCCCTGCATCAGGAGATTGTGGGTTCAAGCCCCCACACTGACACTTTAGGTGTAACCTAGTCTGACCTGCCTTTTCCTTGTAATTCATGAATGGCGGAACAGGTTCGAGGGGTTGAATGGCAAACTCCTGTTCCTATGGTCATTCACCTCATTGCTGTTTATGGGCTCTTGCTATGCCTAAACGACTGCCACACTTGGCGACTTCACAGTCACTGACAACATAACTGCTGAAATGAAGACTTGCACACCGAAACTAACCACCAGCCCCTCCCCGAGCCAAGCTGCCCCAGGGCGGCCGGCCCCTCCCCGAGCCAAGCTGCCCCAGGGCGGCCGGCCCCTCCCCGAGCCAAGCTGCCCCAGGGCGGCCGGCCCCTCCCCGAGCCAAGCTGCCCCAGGGCGGCCGGCCCCTCCCCGAGCCAAGCTGCCCCAGGGCGGCCGGCCCCTCCCCGAGCCAAGCTGCCCCAGGGCGGCCGGCCCCTCCCCGAGCCAAGCTGCCCCAGGGCGGCCGGCCCCTCCCCGAGCCAAGCTGCCCCAGGGCGGCCGGCCCCTCCCCGAGCCAAGCTGCCCCAGGGCGGCCCCTCCCCGAGCCAAGCTGCCCCAGGGCGGCCCCTCCCCGAGCCAAGCTGCCCCAGGGCGGCCCCTCCCCGAGCCAAGCTGCCCCAGGGCGGCCCCTCCCCGAGCCAAGCTGCCCCAGGGCGGCCCCTCCCCGAGCCAAGCTGCCCCAGGGCGGCCCCTCCCCGAGCCAAGCTGCCCCAGGGCGGCCCCTCCCCGAGCCAAGCTGCCCCAGTCAAGATAACAAAACTTTACAATGCAAGAACACCGATCAACAGTATTTACAAGAACAAGATCAGTGTTAACGAATGTCCTAGAAATCAGCTGATGAACGGACAGATGCCATTCATTCCGGTTTCAAGAAGAGCGAGACTTACCCGGACTGCAGCACAAGCCAGTTTGCAAGTTACGGATGATTTATCCTTCAGAGTTTTCTGGAGTAAAGGCACACAGTCCTCCAAAGAGACGTCATAACCTGAAAGGAATGGACACGGAACAGGCCTCTTAACTGCTGCGTTCCAGGAAAGAATGCTGCAACATTTCTATACACACACACACACATACAGTGGCGCCTTTTACACAGCAAAACATCCCAAGGTATTTGACGGCTCAGGGCAGGATCCAAGCAGGGGTAGGGGAGGTGATTAAAAGTCTGGTCGAGGCTTTGGATGGTGGGGAAGATGTAGCAAGGCGGAGGAGTATAGGGAGAGCGCTCAGGAGGTGGCTAAAGATTCCGCTACCACTGGCAGAGCAGAGGGAGGCGGTACGTGCAATGGACCAGAGTTGGGACTGTGGAGGACGTCGGGCTGGAGAGGAAGGCAGGTACAGAGGAGCAAGACTACGGGGGAATTTGTAGACAACCCATTCAGCATGGATATATTTCCAACTTCTGCCATCAAGTTATTTTTCTCTCCAGCTCTGGAACCTCCTCATGTTTTCACACTTCCCCGGTCAGCTCACTCTCAGACTGAGGGAATGCAAGCAACTTGCTCCCGAGCCTCTGCCAATTCTTCGAGCACGTCACCACATAGGGTTGGGCAAGCAGAACTGGCAGCTCTCTCGCCCGTCAAAGGGAGTCCAGATGCAACAGCGAAGCAAAATGGAACCAAAGCGGTCACTTCTCCTGCGGCACTAGCTCGACTCCCACTGGAATGCTGCATTAGGATTCCTTTTGGGAACCATGAGTGCAATGCAAATTGACCTAAACCCTTCTCTCTTCCCACCCCAAAGCTAAAATCAGGAAAGCACTGTCCAGAAAAATGCTTACCACAAGAAAGAATCCAGCAGACGCCATTACACTGTGTTGGAGTGAATGAACAGCACTATTATATGCTGCCTTACACTTAATAATTACCAGTGCCCTGGGCCACTATTCATCCCCCATTCAACATCACAAACAGATTATCTGGTCATTAGCACATTGCTGTTTGTGGGAGCTTGCTGTGCGCAAATTGGCTGCCGCGTTTCCCACATTACAACAGTGACCCCACTCCAAAAGTACTTCGTTGGCTGTGAGGCGTTTTGGGATGTCCAGAGGTGGTGTAAGGTGCTGCATAGAGTCATAGAGTCATACAGCACAGAAAGAGGCCCTTCGGCCCTTCGGCTCCACGCCGGCCATCAAGCCCCGTCTATTCTAATCCCATTTTCTAGCACTTGGTCCGTAGCCTTGTATGCTATGGCGTTTCAAGTGCTCATCTAAATGCTTCTTGAATGTTGAGGGTTCCTGCCTCTACCACCCTTTCAGGCAGTGAGTTCCAGATTCCAACCACCCTCTGGGTGAAAAAGTTTTTCCTCAAATCCCCTCTAAACCTCCTGCCCCTTACCTTGAAACGATGCCCCCTGGTTATTGACCCCTCTACTAAGTGGAAAAGTTCCTTTCTATCTACCCTATCTATGCCCCTCATAATTTTGTACACCTCAATCAGGTCCCCCCTCAGCCTTCTCTGCTCTAAGGAAAACAACCCCAGCCCTCTCTTCATAGCTGAAGCGCTCCAGCCCAGGTAACATCCTGGTGAATCTCCTCTGCACCCTCTCCAATGCAATCACATCCTTCCTATAGTGCGGTAACCAGAACTGCACACAGTATTCCAGCTGTGGCCTAACTAGCATTTTGTACAGCTCCATCATAACCTCCCTGCTCTTATATTCTATGCCTCGGCTAATGAAGGCAAGTATCCCATATGCCTTTTTAACCACCTTATCTACCTGCCCTGCTGCCTTCAGGGATCTCTGTACATGCACACCAAGGTCCCTCTGATCCTCTGTCCTTCCTAGGGTCCTACCATTCATTGTGTATTCCCTTGCCTGGTTAGTCCTCCCAAAATGCATCATCTCACACTTTTCAGGGTTAAATTCCATTTGCCACTGTTCTGCCCATCTGACCAACCCGTCTATATAAAATGAAAGTCTTTCTTATTCTTTATCATACTACCAAAGACGAGAGATTTGACCAGAAAGAGGCAGTAACCAAGCGGCAAGTGCACTGGATGACGAACTTGATTGCGATGCAAAAAGGGTTACTCCTGGTTATTTTCACTGGAATTTGGGCTCACCTAATAAATATTTGCAGCCATTTCTAAACACTGCCAGCGCTGTCGTGTGTGAGTGCGCGTGTGTGGAGAGGGTGGGATAAAGTGTTTGACATGAAAGAAGATTGTAACCCAGTATGCTAAATTATTCTTCCCCCGACCATTTGCCTTCATTGAGACATTCCCAAAGCTACCATGCTGACCCTGCTGCTCCCGGTTAGCCAAGTAACGCTCAGATAGCTTCTGATTTCACCAGTAAATCAGGCTTCCCTGCAAAACAGTTCCAATGTATTAAATTGGATGGCTGAAGACACTTAATTGAAAAAAAAAGGAATAAAGCATCTAACTTTTATGTCTCACAACAAGCTGCAATGTCAAGCGAACAGAAGAAGAACATAAGAATTAGGAGCAGGAGTCGGCCATACGGCCCCTCGAGCCTGCTCAGCCATCCAGTAAGATCACGGCTGATCTTCGACCTCAACTCCACATGTCAAATAGGGTTGTATTCCCTGGAATTTAGAAGATTAAGGGGTGATTTGATCGAAGTTTTCAAGAAATTAAGCAGAACAGATAGGGTAGAGAGAGAGAAACTATTTCCACTGGTTGGGGAGTCGAGGGCTAGGGGGCATAGTCTAAAAATTAGAGCCAGACCTTTCAGGAGTGAAGTTAGGAAACACTTCCACACACAAAGGGTGGTAGTAGTTTGGAACTCTCTTGGCCGCAAACGGCAATTGATGCTAGATCAATTGTTAATTTTAAATCGGAGATTGATAGATTTAGGGATATGGGGCAAAGGCGGGTATATGGAGTTAGGTCACAGAACAGCCATGATCTCATTGAATGGCGGAACAGGCTCGAGGGACTCAATGGCCTACTCCTGTTCCTATGTTCCTTGAATTTAATTTAAGTAGCATTACGTACAATTTACAGCACAGAAACTGGCCATTCGGCCCAACTGGTCAATGCTCCACACAAGCCTCCTCCCACACTACATCTAACCCCATCAACATATTTTCGCTTTCTCCCTCATGATGTGCGGAGAGTGTAGTGTGCTGGGGAGGAGGAAGAGGTGACTTTGGACCTATGGTTCCCAAAGCTCTCCACCACTGGGTCTTGTCCTCGCTTCATGTCTGGGTCTGTTGTAGACTAATGGTTAGAGACGGATTGCTGCGATTGGTCAACAACCCCATTATCATTGGATCAGGTGACGACCGGGCTGGTAGAAGGCAAACTGGATGGACCTGGTTTCTTTTTCATCCAACAATTCCTATGAGCCCACAACAATATTCCAGCAGTCCATGGGAGACCTTATTGAGGGGGCATAGATAAAGTGGATAGAAAGGACCTATTTCCCTTAGCAGAGGGGTCAAAAACCAGGGGGCACAGATTTAAAGTAATTGGTGGAAGGTTTAGAGGGGATTTGGGGGGAAATTTCTTCACCCAGAGGGTTGTGGGGGTCCGGAACTCACTGCCTGAAAGGGTGGTAGAGGCAGGAACCCTAACCACATTTATAAAGTACTTGGATGTGCACTTGGGATGCTCTAACCTGCAAGGCTACGGACCAAGAGCTGGGAAGTGGGATTAGGCTGGAAAGCTCTTTGTTGGCCGGCGCGGACACGATGGGCCGAATTGGCCTCCTTACGTGCTGTAACTTTCTGTGATTCGATGGAACCAGCCATGAAGGGAGGCCGAGGGGGAATTAAAATTAACAGGGTGCTGTCCATTTACCTGCAGTGCCTCGTACAGTGGCGAGCCAACTTTCTGGATTAAACCGAGTCTTGGTCAGAACCGAGTGAATGAATGTTGAACAGAGGAGGGCAGTGGCGCCTCTTATCTGTGGATCTCCATGGTCAACATACTTTAAGATATCCGATATGCACTGCTCCTCTGCGGAATGAAAAGAATCATGAAAAGATGTGCACTGTAACTTTGTGATTTATTCACATCTATACAAATTCACAAATCTGCAAATGCTGGAAATAAAAGCCAAAAATGCTGGAAATACACAGCAGGTCAGACAGCATCTGTTAAGACACTGTAGTGTAGCGGTTATGTTTCTGGACTAGTAATCCAGAGGACTGGACTATCGATCCAGGGAATGCAAGTTCAAATCCCAGGGCAGCTGGGGAATTTAAATTCAGTTTAAAAATAATTCTGATTTTACCAATCAATCAGTGAAAGTGACCGTGAAGCTGTCGGATTGTCGTAAAAACCCAACTGGTTTCTCGAATGTCCATTAGGGAAGGAAAGACCATCCTTACCCGGTCTGGACAATATACTGACTCCAGCCCCACACCAATGTGGTTGACTGTTAAACTGCCATCGGTTGCATCAAATTGCTTCAGTTCACAGAAGGCGGCCCACCACCACCACCACCTCCTCCTCCTCCTCCTGGCAACTAGGGATGGGCAATAAATAAGGAGGGGGGGGGGGGAAACAGGACACAGAGGAGGGAAGGGAATGGAAGAGGGAGGATAGGGAAGGAAGAGGAGCAGGTGGGTGGGGAAGAAGAGTAGGGGAGAAGGGGGATGAGGGATGATTGTGGGGGGGGGATGGAGGAAGAGAGAGAGAGAGAGAGAGAGAGAGAGAGAGAGAGAGAGAGAGAGAGAAAGAGAGAGAAAGAGAGAGAAAGAGAGAGAAAGAGAGAGAAAGAGAGAGAAAGAGAGAGAAAGAGAGAGAAAGAGAGAGAAAGAGAGAGAAAGAGAGAGAAAGAGAGAGAAAGAGAGAGAAAGAGAGAGAAAGAGAGAGAAAGAGAGAGAAAGAGAGAGAAAGAGAGAGAAAGAGAGAGAAAGAGAGAGAAAGAGAGAGAAAGAGAGAGAAAGAGAGAGAAAGAGAGAGAAAGAGAGAGAAAGAGAGAGAGAGAGAGAGAGAGAGAGAGAGAGAGAGAGAGAGAGAGAGAGAGAGGCAGAGGTGGAGGAGTGGAACGGGGAGATGGAGGGGAAGAGTAGGGTAGGAAGAGGATGAGGGTGGGGGGCAAAGGAAGAGAGTGAGGTGGAGGAGTGGGAAGGGGAAGAAGATTAGGGTAGAAGGAGGATGAGGGAGGGTGAAGGGAGGAGGGAGGGTGAAGGGAGGAGAAAGATGTCAGTGGAGGTGGAGGAGTGGGAAGGGGAAGAAGATTAGGGCAGAAGGAGGATGAGGGAGGGCGAAGGGAGGAGGATGAGGGAGGGTGGAGGGAGGGTGAAGGGAGGAGAAAGATGTTGGCGGAGGTGGAGGAGTGGGAAGGGGCAGTGGAGGGGGAAGAAATGGTCACTCGCCATTTTAAATATACAACAGACATATACTGATGCACCAATCCTGCAATGAAAGCACGCTTTTTCTTGGTGCAGCTGGCACTGGTTTTCAATATTCACAGGGGATCCCACAGACCAATGAACTGTTGTTGCAATAGGTGCACTTGCAAGAGTCAGTGTTAGAAACATTTCAGTACTTCCTATTACCTTGAATCTCTAAAACTTCAAGCGGGGTCCTGTACAGTTTATTGAAGAAAGCTTCAGGGTGAAGTCCGATGGCAGCTCCAACACAACTCACCGCCAGCGCTTTGACACTGACCCTCACCTCTCTGTCGGGGATAAGACCTGCATCAAAGCAAAGCCCTGCATGAAGGATAATATTCCACCGTAAAGACAAAAAAAGCTGAATGCTCAAGCCGTCCAAACTCTGTTGCTTACCATTCTTCTGTCCCGTTAAAAGGAACGATGCGCTAAGGAGACGAACACAATGGACCAGAGGGGCAGCATTCTCATCCGTATAATGGCCAATGTCTCCCTTTATCCGGCAAGGCTGTTTTTAGACAAAAATAGACACGTGTACAATCTTTGTACTTGTGCGATCAAATTCTTAGCTTTCCCTAAACTCATTGATCCACGAGGTATTCTACCAGTGGCGCTATCCGCCCACCAGTGGCTTGCGGTAGTGAACAGCAGAGCCATTCGAATCAGATAGGTCCAATGTTCAATCGCCCGTCGCCACTGCCTTAGCCGATCTCAGCTAGGGTGGCAGTAATTGGCCTCAGAATTGGGCTGGAGGGAGGGGGGGGGGGGGGGAAGAAGAGATTTGGCCAGGGTTCGCACTCCCACTCGCCATCCAGCAACCTCTGCTGGAAGTGCGTGTGTGGACGTCAAGCGAGGGCCACCTGCAATGCCGCCAGTGGAGAAGGGCCTGCTGACACTCGAGCGACGAAGGCTCGCACATAAAGAATGGCCAGTTGAGCAGGGTGCAAGAGCAGAGACCCATGATTCACACTGCTACAGGCGATGGAATCTTCAGACTTTCACCTATGAACAGCAACCCAACATCGGGGCAAGAACCACAATTCCCAATTGCTGTCAGAATGGCAAAGGTCAGCGCCTTCGCAAGTCCCACCAAGGGTGGGAGAAACTACAAGATTTTGGTCATCTGCACTCCACATAAAAGCACCTAAACATACTCAAAGAAAAAACTTCAGAACAAAGTTATTATACAGAAAATTGCATAGTAAGGGAAACTGCTGCTGGAAAGACAAATTATGCAACATTCCTGATGAAACTTATAAATGGGTGAGCAAACAAGACAGAAGAAATCTTGCAGACAGAATCATAGAATAGCACAGAAGGCGGCCATTTGGCCCATCGAGTCTGCGCCGGCTTTTTCGAAGAGCAATCCAGTTAGTCCGACTCCCCCGCTCTTTCCCCATATCCCTGCAATTTTTTTTCTCCTTCAAGTATTTATCCAATTCCCTTTTGAAGTCTTCTACTGAATCTGTATCCACCGCCCTATCAGGCAGCGCATTCCAAATCCTAAGCACTCGTTGCGTAAAAAAGTTTTTCCTCATGTCGCCACTGGTTCTTTTGCCAATCACCTTAAATCTGTGTCCTCTGGTTATCGACCTTTCAGCCACTGGAAACAGTTTCTCTTTATTTACTCTATCTCAACCCTTCATGATTTTTAAAAAAAACTCTATCTAATCTCCTCCGAGCCTTCTCTGCTCCCAGGAGATTGATTAAAAGTCAAAATGGAAATATCGTAGGAATACGCTATATGGATGGCAATTATTTAGTGTCAGACCGCAGGAACAACTTGCATTGATATAGCACCTCTCACACCCACAGGATTCCCCAAGTGCTTCATATCCAATGTATTACTTTTTTTTGTGCAGTAGCTGTTGTTATATTAGGCAGACGTGGCAGCCAATTTGTGCAGAGCAAGGTTCCACAAACAGCAATGAGATAAATGACCAGTTAACCAACTTTCAGCGGCGTTGGTTCCGGGAGGAATGTTGCCAAATAGTTAGTTGGGATGTTTTCTGGCCACACGAACAGGCAGAAGGTGCCCCGCGGTTTAACGGAAGGTGGCACCTCCAACAATGCATCAATCCCCCAACTCAGCTTAGGTGATGCGTTCAGGTCCTGGAGTGGCGCTCGAACCCACGACTTTCTAATGGGGTAAGTTCACTTTACACAAATTCACTCCATAGCTAGTACCAGAGATTCAGATTGGAGGAAATCTGTTACACAGCTTCGCCATTCAGTGAAATACATACATTGAAGGGAAACCTTATGTCAGCCCAATATGCCAAAGCAATACAGCCTGAAACACTTGTTAAAAGAGGAGCCCTGTAAACAAAAAGTTGGTGGAAAACTTCAGGTTAAAGTGAAAGCCACTAATGTGCAACTTCCTGACATGCAAATCCTATTCAGGCTCCTGAATTCCTAAACCAATCACGTCTGCAATACAGTGTTTACGTGCAAGGCATTTACATAAAATTCCTATCTTCATGCAAGTGAGCAATTTGCCATCTGTGCCGACACTCCACTCCTCATCCCACCCGAACCCCGTGCTTCTCTGCCGCGTTGCCTGTTCCAATATCAATTCACGACACTTTCGCTTCTGGGTCTGAAGGTTGCGAGTTCGAGACTCATAACATATCTTGAGCTCATAATCTGGGCTGGTATGCCCACATTGAGTGAGTGCTGCACTGTTGGGAGATGCCATCCTATGGACGCCCTGTCTATCTGTTCCAATAGATGTTAATCAGCACACAACACTATTCTAAAAAGAGTATGCAATTCTTCCAGTGCCCTGGCCAACATTCCCCCCTCAACCAGCACCACCAAAGAGAACAGCTGACTGGCTATTCATTTCACTGCTACTTGCAAGATGTTAGTTGCACATAATTTTGTCATGTTTGTCTACATAACTGAACTTCAAAAAGCAATTCATTGCACAATGAATTGCAAGACTCCCCAAAGCCTTACCATCTACAAGGCACAAGTAAGGAGTGTGATGGAATACTCTACACTTACCTGGATGAGTGCAGCTCCAACAACACTCAAGAAGCTCGACACCATCCAGGACAAAGCAGTCCGCTTGATCGGCACCCCATTCACCACCTTAAACATTCACTCCCTCCACCACCGGCGTACCGTGGCTGCAGTGTGTACCATCTACAAGCTGCACTGCAGCAACTCGCCAAGGCTCCTTCGGCAGCACCTCCCAAACCCGCGACCTCTACCACCTAGAAGGACAAGGGCGGCAGGCGCATGGGAACACCACCACCTGCAAGTTCCCCGCCAAGTCACACACCATCCTGACTTGGAAGTATATCGCCGTTCCTTCATCGTCACTGGGTCAAAGTCCTGGAACTCCCTACCTAACAGCACTGTGGGAGTACCTTCACCAGATGGACTGCAGCAGTTCAAGGCGGCGGCTCACCACCACCTTCTCAAGGGCAATTAAGGATGGGCAATAAATGCTGGCCTTGCCAGTGACGCCCACATGCCATAAACAAATTTAAAAAAAAGAGCTTTCGCCACAATAATAAATGCAGTGCATTTATATGATGCTCGGCAGCTGTCAATATAGGGAGGGGGTTCAAATTGTTCTCCTCCTCACACCACTCCCCAGGCCAGGAGAATGCACCTAGGAGGCAGTAATGATGAATGCCCTGTAAAAATTTGAACCCAATCTGGCTAACAGGGCTTTTCCACTCACGTTAGCGTTCACACTTTTGCTGGATAACGCGAGAGAATATGAATAGCATTGAACTTCCATTGCACCAGTAACAAGATCGTGAGATGATTATGAATAGGAAGGTCATTCAGCCCATCTTAATGCATCCACCCAGAAACATTGCAAATCTTCCTGCTCACCCCACCCCTCTCCAATACAGCACCAATTGGTTTTTTAAAACAATGACTGAGAAATTCAAGAAAAGTAGCAACGGGTGGGGAAGAACAGCAGGGAAATGAGATTAGGGTTCTTAGCGCCAGACAGGGAGCACACACCGAGACAGGCACAATAGGCCCAATATCTTCCTGCTGTGTTGAAATTTCTACGATTTCAGGTTTGATGGTCTTCTGAACCGAAACTCAAAACTTTGCGTGGTGCTACTATCGCACAGATAGAACTGAACAGAACAACAATTACTTGTATTTATATAGCGCCTTTAACGTCGTAAAACATCCCAAGGTGCTTCACCAGAGCGTTATAAAACAAAATTTGACACCGAGCCACATAAGGAGATATTAGGGCAGGTGACCAAAAGCTTGTTCAAAGAGGTAGGTTTTAAGGAGCGTCTTAAAGGAGAAGAGAGAGGCGGAGGGGTTTAGGGAGGGAATTCCAGAGCTCAGGACCCAGGCAGCTGCAGGCGCGGCCGCCAGTGGCGGAGCGATTAAAGTCGGGGACGCTCAAGGAGGCCAGAATTGGAAGAGCGCAGTGGAATATAAAACAATGGAATTGGCACAAGTCCATCAAAATTTAAATGTTGGAAACTGGATCAACTCTTGAATAGGCGAGAACTATAAACGTATGAAAACAAGTTGTAATTGCTGCAACAACAGGCAAAACCAAACTGGAAGACCTCGCACCTTTAGGTATGGTCAGCTGTCATGGAAACTTCACACTGGCAATGGCAGTCAGAAAATTAACAGAAGAAGATTTGTACAAACATGGAATCATAGAATGGTTACAGAACAGAAGGCCATTCGGCCCGTCGAGCCCGTGCCGGCTCTCTGCAAGAGCACTTCAGCTAGTCCCACTCCCCCGCCCTTTCCCCCGCAGCTCTGCAATTTTTTTTCCTTCAGGTACTTATCCAATTTCCTTTTGAAAGCCATGATTGAGTCTGCCTCCACCACCCTTTCAGGCAGCGCATTCCAGGTCCTAACCACTCGCTGCATAAAACAGTTTTCTCTTATGTCGCCTTTGGTTCTTTTGCCAATCACCTTCAATCTGTCCCCTCTGGTTCTTGACCCTTCAGCCAATGGGAACAGTTTCTCTCTATCTACTCTGTCTGGACCCCTCATGATTTTGAACACCTCTATCAAATCTCCTCTCAACCTTCTCTGCTCTAAGGAGAACAACCCCAGCTTCTCCAGTCTATCCACGCAACATATTTCTTCATCAGGCTTCAACCAAACATAGAAATCACAAGACACAAACAGGTCATTCAGCCTAACAAGTCCACGTTGGTGCTTACTCTGTACATGAGCAGTAGTCCCAATCCCTTGTGCCCGATCCCTGTATTCCCCTTTCAACCAGTCTGTGCCGGTGTCTATGCTCCGCACGAGCCTCCTCCCACCTTCCTTCATCTCACCTCATCAACATAAAAATAGCAGGCTGTTCAGTCAGTTGCGTCTGGCTTCAACCGCCCAACTAACCTACTCTGTTTCTCTCTCCACAGATGCAGCCTGACCTGCTGAGTATTTCCAGCATTTTGTTTATACAACCTATTCTTAAATGTTGACATAGTCTCGGTTTGTCATTTCTCTGGTAGTCCATTCCAGCCTCACAACCCCCAACATAGAAAGGGTTCTCCTGCTCTGTCGTAAATCTCTTGCATCTCAATCTTATACCCATGCCCCCTGGTTCTAAACCCCTTCAATCACTGGAAACAGCCTGTTTCTATTTACTCTGTCCTACCCTTTCATAATTTTAAACACCCCATAATCTCCTGTTCCAACAAAAATAGCCCCAATTTTTCCAGGTCTTCGTATTTATTTATTTTTTTATTTCCAGCCAAACATCCGAGTGAATCTGCGCCGTACCCTCTCTATTGCCTCAGCAGCTTTCGTATCGTGCAGAACCCAAAACTGCACACAGTTCTCCAACTCTGGTCTTACTAAGGTTTTATATGGATGCGCCATTACATTTCAAAATAAAATGAACAGTCAACAATGCACCACATTATGCATTGAGAATAACTCATTACATGCCTCATTTATACTGAGAACTAGTTCCATCGTCAAGCTCAGTAAACAAACCCACAAGGGTGAGCTTGTTGAACCTTGCTTGGTTGGCCTGTTGCCTTCTAAAGGGGCAACTCCTCAGCCTCAAGTAGTTCCCTACAATTTACCAAATGCGTATATCCAGTGCGACTTTTCCCCCCTTGCACGCTGGGAGAGTGGGCAGCAGGCAGAACGGAACAGGTGGGTGTGCAAGCTCCTATTGCTTAGCCTCTGAATTGACCCAGACAGAAAACCTATTAAAAGGTCTATATTTAAGCCTCGACCAATTTGGAGAGTGTGTAGCTGTTACACACTCAAGTTTGGAGCTATAATATAACCCAGTTTCGCAGGGGCACTGTACTGACCGCACAAAGCCACATTCCCCATTATTTTCCTCATCCAGCACTGCTCTCTGTAAGAGGTCAATTGGATTACACTGTGAAATGTGCCAAAGTTAATGTCGTTGTGAAGGCCTCCATTTGGATCCAAGCATTTTCACTGGGCAGCTCGGGCATGACAACACTATAGCTGTCGGCGTGTTTAGTCAGCCAGAAACGGGGACAGTGGATCCAACAGCAGGTCACAAGACTCAGGAACAAGGATTGTTGGCTCCTTTGTCCTTCCAGTTGATGGTTGGAAAGCCGTGCAACAACAACTTACATTCACGTAGCGCCGTTAAGGTAGTAAAATGTCCCAAGGCCCTTCAAAAGAGCGTTATCAGGCAAAATTTGACACCGAGCCATAAGAGATATTAGGACAGGTGACCAAAAGCTTGGTCAAAGAGGTAGGTTTTATGGAGCATCTTAAAAGGAGGAAAGAAGAGAGGGAGAGGTGGAGAGGTTTAGGGAGGGAATTCCAGAGCTCGAGGACTCGGCAGCTGAAGGCACGGCCACCAAAGGTGGGACGAAGGAATGCGTAAGAGGCCAGAATTGGAGGAGCGCAGAGTTCTCGGAGGGATATAGGGCTGGAGGAGGTTACACACATTAGGGAGGGCAAGGCCACGGAGGGATTTGAATTTTATATTTGAGCCAATGTAGGTCAAGAAGCACTGGGGCGATGGGTGAACTGCATTTAGTGCGAGTCAGAATACAGGCAGCAGAGCTTTGGATGAGCTGAGGTTTACGGAGGGTGGAAGACGGGACGCCGGCCAGGCGAGCGTTGGAATAGTCGAGTCTCGGAGGAAACAAAAGCATGGATGCAATTGCTGTCTGCACTCTAAACATAAAAGCGCTTGCACAGGTAACTGGAAGTCAGGTTTCAGGTGTGATCTGACCTACTGTACATAATGGCCCGTATTTTTATATTGTACACACCCGTAGGGACCTCGCAAGTGCTGGTTTCAGGCACGCGAAGCGCATGCGCTGAAAACCGGCACTTCCGATCTGTCAAGAATCCTTTTGACAGATCGCACACCTGCCCTGGAGAAGGGCCTCTGCGGGTGGAGAGTTCCGCTTTCTGCAGAACCTCCGCCCGCTGAAAACCCTTAAAAATCTTACGTCTGGTAAAAGCAGGCGTAAGGCCTGCTTTTACCAGCATAAGAGTTTAAAAAGGTAAAAAAACTAATTTTTTTCCAACTCATTTACAATTTAAAAATACTTTAAAAAAAGGCAAGTTTCATTTTAGCCCCGTAAAAAACTAATTTTTTTAAAATTTGTTTAAAATATTTAATTTAATGTAATGTTAACTAATTAAAAAAAAAAAATTTATTTAATGTTTTGATGTGTTTTTTTCAGTGATTCCCATTCATATATTTGACGGGTCTAAGCTGTCAAAAGTATGAAGGGAGTTTCCCTTTTTCCATTGGTTCCCCATGGCTCACGTGATCCCAGGGACGCTTGCAATCCGCATGCGCCCCTGGGATACGTGGGCCCTGCGCATTTCGTCGTGGAGGCGCCCAGGAGCGGAAATGGCCGGACCTCTGGAGTCCTCAGGTAAGGGCGTAGATTTTTTCCAGATCGGAGGCCTCCGCACGCAGGAAGCCTCCGATCGGAAAATACGGGCCAATATAAACAGACTATTGGTGTACACAAGTATAATCTGGCTTATATATGTAGCACAGCAAAATAGTCCAACTTTGGAAAGCACAAAAGAACACAAGGTTTATTCATAGCACTGATACTGAATCGGGCCTTTAATGGAAGTCAATTCAATTAAGGCACAACAACTTGCAGTTATACAAGGAATTGAGTTTTCTGAGCTATAAATACACTATGTTATAATATCTTACATTCCCTGTGTATAATCCTAAATAGCAGAACATAGACGACTTATTAAAGAATGAGATAAATTAGTTTGAGGGTTCCATTCCAGCACCACATTCATCATAAATTTGCACAGTCACCCTTACCCCCGAATGAATTTTATCAAGATGTGGGGTGCCCATATTGGCGAGTGGCATTTTCCCCCCACACCTTACGCAGCATCAAGGGCCGCAGACCAAGGATAGCTCGGCATAGATGTGCAATGACAAGGCCCCAAACACCGTGCTGTAACACCTACATACAGCAGACGCTAGCCATCTTTGTGTAATCCAAAGCCTCATTGAGCCTACCCAACTACTGTCAAAATGGCCAGGTTTTGTGCTCAAGACTCTCCTCCACTAGGACCAGAATCAGAATCAGAATCCCCACAGTGCAGAGAGAGGCCATTTCGGCCCATCGAGCCTGCACCGACACATATCCCACCCTATCCCCGTAACCCCACGTATTTAATCCCCCCTAACACTAATCAGGGCCGACTGAAAATATGACTTTGTGGGGAGGAATACCAGGATGCAAACTCCATTATCTGAGAACGATTTACTGACCACTGGTCGTAATGATACTGTAAAACATCGCTCCTTTGTTAAATGGCAAGCTTAAATGTCAGTAGTGCAGAAGATATGGCAACCACAAAACACAGAGCCTGAAAGAACCCCTCTTTGCAATATACAGACCACTCAATGTAAACATTTGGAGCGTTGAATATAATATGATACAGCATTTGGCCCATCGTGCTTGTGATGGCTCTTTGAAAGAGCGATCCAATTAGTCCTACTCCCCTGCTCTTTCCCCACAGCCCTGAAAATGTTTCCTTTCAAGTATATATCCAATCCCCTTTATGAAAGATACTACTGAATCTGCTTTCACTGCCCTATCAGGCAGTGCATTCCAGATCATAACTCACGATGTAAAAAAAAAAAAAAATCTCCTCTCCCCCTCTGGTTCTTTTGCCAATCACCTTAAATCTGTGTCCTCTGGTTACTGACCCTCCTGCCACTGGAAACCGTTTCTCCCCTATCTACTCGATCATAAACACCTCAGAATTTGGACCACGAATATTCAATCTCCCCTTAACCTACTTCACTCTTAAGGAGAACAATCCCAGCTTTTTTTTTAAAGTTTCTCCACATAACTGAATTCCCTCATCCCTGGCACCTTTCAACAACAACCACTTGCATTTATATAGCGCCTTAAACAGAGTAAAACATCCCAGGGCACTTCACAGGAGCGTTGTCAAACAAAATTTGACAGTGAGCCACTTAAGGAGATATTAGGGTAGGTGACCAAAAGCTCGGTCAAAGAGGTAGGTTTTAAGGAGCATCTTAAAAGGAGGAGAGAGAGAGAGAGAGAGAGAGAGAGAGAGAGAGAGAGAGAGAGAGGTAGGTTTTAAGGAGCATCTTAAAAGGAGGAGAGAGAGAGAGAGAGAGAGAGAGAGAGAGAGAGAGAGAGAGAGAGAGAGAGAGAGAGAGGTGGAGAGGTTTAGGGAGGGAATTCCAGAGCTTAGGGCCTAGGCAGCTGAAAGCACTGCCACCAATGGTGGAGCGAATAAAATATAGGAACGCAGAGATTTCATCTGCACCCTCTCCAAGGCCTTGACATCGTTTCTAAAAGGTGCGGTGCTCAGAATTGGACACAATACTCTAGCCTCCTGCCGGTGGAAACAGTTTCTCCTTATTTACTCTATCAAAACCTTGCATAAGAAGTACAACATAAAGACGTCTCACCTTGGTTTCAAGATCTGCTGACTCAACGCAATCATCCTTCGACACAAAGCGATCAACACTGCTGTCAGAGGACTGCCGGCTGTGGCCCATGTGACTTAACAAATGAGATTTGTTTACTGCTGTAAGATTAAGAGAAATTATTTTTCTCCTCTGCTTTTTAAAATTAAAATAAAGCTTTGCTTCCTCATTTTCTAGGTCAACTTGTGCCACTCCCTGGCTACAGTTAGAAGCAGAGGACCTACTCCCAGGCATCCGCGATGCTACTCTGCAGTCAGTCTTGAGCACACAACCTCGGCTGACACTCTAGCGCAGTGCTGAAGGAGTGCACTGCGTTGTATGAGGAGGTGGAACTCGTCAAATGAGGCATTGGACCGAGGTTACCTTTGCCTGTTGTGGTGGTTCGGGCGGAATCAAGGATCCCATGGCACTATTCGAAGAGAGTCGTAAATTCTCCCAGTGTCTTAAGCCAACATCCCTCCCTCAAGCAACACCACCAAAAACAGATTAACTGGTCATTCACCTCTTTGCTGCTTGTGGAATCTTGCTGTGCACAAAAATGGCTGCCACGTTTGCCAATGTAACAGTTGCTGGACTTCAAAGAAATTCATTGTACGGGAAAGCGCTTTGCAACGTTTGAGAGACGCAATAAGGCGCTATATAAATGCATTGAAAAAGTCCTCTCCAATCAGTGAAGGCGCACAAGAAGCCCAGATTAGTTCAGCCTCCAAACTCCCTCCCTCTGCCATCCTCTGATTAGGTCAAGATCAAGAGCTCCCCGTGTGGGTGATTTTGGCTTTCAAACTCGCATCCTACTAAATGGCACACCAGGTGCTCACCGTACATCACTTGAGAGATGCAATATATGTGCTGCAGTCACTTCCCAAACCCTTTTAGAACGTTAAGTCGGCAAGGCGGCCTGCTGGGGTATCGAAGGGGAAACGCCACTGCAACACAGGCTCAACGTCACCAGCTGCCGAGTTTCCTGATCTCAACTGTGTCCTTGTTGGGAAATGCCAAGTGGAGGCAGGCACTTCTCCATGGAAGAATGGCTTGGGGGGGGGGGGGGGGGGAAATCACAGTTAGTTCGGCCCCATTAGCGGCACCCTCGCCTCAGGTTCAGAAGGTTGCGACTTTGAGCACCCTCAGCAGGGTTAACACTCTAGTCCAGCAATCGGGCAATGCCACGTTATCAGGAGGTGTTGTCATTCACGCGAGACATTGCACCAAGGTCCTCATTGCCTGTTAATGCTAAATAAGGTGGGACGGTTGGGTTGGTACGTTAGAAGCAATGGGCTTTAGCATCTGAAAATACACTAGTCCAATTAGCACATTGGCCTTTAACGCAAAGGTTTTTTGTAAAGCTGGGTCTTTAGGACACGGTGCAATTGGATCTCCAACATGCCATAGCACCTAACTTTCAGTACTTCCAATAACACAGGACTGATTAATTGCCTTGATTTTATCAATTACTGCAGTCCGTGATGCTCTGAAGTTTTCCCTACTGATCTTCTAAAACTTACATATGAAAATGACAGACAAGAAAAGAGCATCTGGTCCATCAAGCCTGCCCCCACCCTGCTCATGATGGAGCTTCATGACTAGACATTTCCTACTCCCCAACAGCCACTGGGAGAGGCAAGAAAAAAAAAAGGGGGGGGGGGGGGGGGGGGGGGGAAATCAGGTAGTCAATAAGGGGAAAAATACTCTGGGAAATTCCTCTCCAACCTTCTCAGGCGACAAAGTATGCTACACTAAACATGCTTACTCCTCGACATAATCTTCATTGTACTGAGGTGAAGACTCAATGCACAGTGTCATACTCTAACTCACCCTTTACCAGAAATTCAAAACTCCCCCCATCTCCTATAATTTCAGGCCTTTATAACCCAAGCTTGCCATTACTTCATCACAACTTCCCACTTTACCTCAACACTCTCACTCATCACTATCGGCACTTGGGGCCTTGACCTAGATTTCCTGATTTAAAAGCAGGAGTTGCCTTCAGTAGAGAAATCTCCAGTCTCCTCTTCGCTCTTCATAAAATCCTGTGTATTGGAGGAGATAACGCAGAGCGTGCAGTAGGTACAAACTCTGCCCCCATGATCAAACAAAACCTCTGGGGAGCTCAGTATCGTGCAGATCATGAAAGGAAAAATAAACAGCGCAATACGGAACAGATAGCAAGTGCTGGAGACTAGTTTTGGGAACTGCTGGGAAAACGGTCAATGCATCAAAAACAAATGACCAAATGTTGACTGCGTCTGGATCTCGTGCCACAGGTTCGACAGGTTCCAAACCAGACGTATAATAAAAGAAACATTTTAGGACTGTAGAACAATGATTACCCCTTCCCCCAGTACTCATCTTAGGATTGACCTTTTGTGCGTGTGTGTGAAGCTCCCTCTACAAAGCTCCAGCATCAGAAGGAGCTGCCAACTGCACCAGTTAATCTTCCAATTCCCACGTTAGCTGCCGTCTCAATATGGTGCCAATTTATGCTGAATTACAGGCAGTTTTGTGCCGAGGGCTCACGGGACTGGATTCTGACTGCCCAAAATGATCTCATGTACATCGAATTTACAGCACAGAAACCGGCCATGTGGCCCAACTGCTCCGTGCCGGTGTTTATGCTCCACACCAGCCTCCTCCCACCCTACTTCATCTAGCCTCATCAGTATATCCTTCTATTCCTTTCTCCCTCGTGTACCTATCCAGCCTCCCCTTATGTAGGACCCTTTGCAGCCAGTCGATGGAGACGACATTTCATTCTATCCATGGCAGACGTCTCAGAGGTGGAGAACCAGCATCTAATGAACGGTGACAACATTCACCCACTACAAATTCAGCAACCCTCGCTGGGCACAGCTCTGCAAGTTCTCAGCAGGGCCACGAGATACAGTATTTTACAATAACAAAGACTAGCAGTACCAGATCAATTCTATGCGCACTGGACAAGTGCTGACATTCAAGCGAACGGACACCGCACGGTGCTGATTACATTTTAATAAATGTAATAAGTTTATCTGATCGCGTGTATTGATTTCCTTCATTCCTTTCAATAATGCTTCAACCCTATTCCTTACAAGCCATTATTGCCAAATGAGAAAGCAGTGGCCAATTAAAAAAAAACTACAGTACATCTAAATGGAGTCCTGACTATTTTACATGGAGTTACATAGTCACAGAGCCTACAGCACAGAAACACGCCATTCGGCCCAACTGGTCCATGCCGGTGTTTATGCTCCACACGAGCCTCCTCCCACCCCTCGTCATCTAACCCCATCAGCATAACCTTCTATTCCTTTCTCCCTCATGTTTTTACCTAGCTTCCCCTTAAATGCATCTATACTGTTCACCTCAACCACTCCCTGTGGTAGCGAGTTCCACATTCTCACCACTCTCTGGGTAAAGAAGTTTCTCCTGAATTCCCTATTGGGTTTATTGGTGACTGTTTTATATTTATGGCCCCTAGTTTTCATCCCCCGCCCCACCACACAAGTGGAAACATCTTCTCTGGTCTTGTGCCATCCTCTGTCCTTCAAAAAAAACCAATGCTGGATAAAACACGTGAAGTAGTCACAAACCAAGGGCGGGAGGGAATCAACGCATAATGAAGTGTGTTAAATAATACAATGCTAAAAGTGTTAAGTACTTGTTTTAGTACAGTCGGCAATTAGATTTGGAACAAGAATGCCATTTGTAAAAGCGGCAGCCAATTCTTTCACTGCATTAAGGAACCGCACAGGAAAGTCAACATCAATTCCCAGCACGGTCCCTGCCGCTAACAGCCTGGTTTGCTTTAACAGGACACGACAACGTACCCAGGGTGGAAGTTGTGAAGCCTTCTAGAAGTGCGTCTCCTGGAGTATTTGAGGTATCCTCCTCCTCGTCTTGAAGCTGCCCGATCTGCATTGCTGAATACTGACTGTCTGTCCCGTCAAGTACCTGGTTCAAACAAGCAGATTCAGTAATCATTGGCAATGACAGGCTTGACAGGATTCATGGCAATTTGATCCCATTTTCTTCCCTCCTCCTTTCCTCGAAGGTGTTGACTACTCGCTTGGATAAGTGTCTGCAGGCGCCAGTCGCCTTCTCCCCCAAATAACTAGAGCTGGGGAGGTTAAGGAGTGAACTGATGGAAGATCTCCAAAATTATGAAGCGTTATAATTAGGTAAGTAGTGAGACAGGTCGTTTCCAAGAGAACGAGAGGACACAAATTTAAAATCAAAAGAAATTAGAGGGAGATTAAAAAAAACAATTGTCTATTGACACCACTGTGTCAGCCAATAGGTTGGAAACGGGGTGGGACGTACGACAGGACTCACAGCAAAAGTGCACTTACAGCAAACAAAAAGTCTATTCACTCAGCAAACAGACTCTGTTTAAACAGCGCACTACAGCAAACAGTCTACAGAGTCTATTTATAAAGAGAACCTAAGATCTATAGCAAACAGAACTCATGACCAAAACTGCAGCAAAGTCTCCCGATAAAAGCAGGGTGATTTCTCCAGCAGAATGCAGTGAGTGGAGGAGACCTGCATACAAATGATGTGCGCAAAATCAATCCCAGTCACTGACAGCAGTGCGGGCTCCAGGCACGATAGACAGGGGGGGGGGGGGGGGGGGGAAGAAATTAGCCAATCGTCTCCATTCTGGCCGGGAATATTGGTGTCACTGCATGTAGCCAAGAAAAAATGGAATGTGTATTCTCTGCCACAAACTGCTGCTGAGCAGAGGTCTATGAATTCTTTTAAAAAGGAATCAGATTGTTGGTGGAAAAAGATTATCGAGGGGTTTGTGGAGCGAACAGGGAGGTGGCTAGATTACAGCGGCGCTGTAATCTTCCACCGAGGCAGTTGCTTTCCTAAAATACATCAGCAAGTGCAATGTGTGGTGGTGGGGGGGAGGAAACCGTACGTTATTTTTGTGGTTGTACAAGCAACGACACACGTCGAGAACTAAAACCAGAAAATGCTGGAAACAGCAGGTCAAACGCTGAGATCTGCCGAGGACTCTCCACCTGATAGTCACCCGTCTTTGCTCTCGTCGAATGCTGCAGAGCTGCCGGGTAGCTCCAGCATTTGTCACTTATCTCATAGAATGGTTACAGCACAGAAGGAGGCCATTCGGCCCGTCGAGCCCGTGCCAGCTCTCTGCAAGAGCACTTCAACTAGTCCCACTCCCCCGCCCCCTTGCCCGCAGCTTTGCAAATTTTTTTCCTTCATGTACTTATCCAATTCCCCTTTGAAAGCCACGATTGAATCAGCCTCCACCACCCTTTCAGGCAGCGCATTCCAGATCCTAACCACTCGCTGTGTAAAAACAAAAGTGCTTCCTCATGTCGCCTTTCTGTCGTCAGGACAGTTTTATCTGATGAACATTTGTGGAACCGCTGTTGCATGTGTAGTCCATCGATGGCTGACAAACACATCTGGGCAGAAACGGAATGGGAATTTTAAAAAAAACGAAGGTTTACCAGAATTAATTTTGCTATTGCGGTCGGGTGTCCATGCAACTTTAGTTAATCGTGTTAACAGAACCAGCATGCAGATATTACAAAAGTGTAAAAAGCACTGGCGGCAAATAGCATTAAAAAAGGCACAACACCTTGAGAAATTAGAGAAACATGTTACTAATGAGGTCATGGAACCATACATCTGGATCAAAAGGCACAGATTCAACAAGAAAGATTAAAACAGAATGGCACTAATCTTGGGCAAATGCAAGGTGCATGAATACAGGTGCGATATATTCTACTCAACTCTCAAGCCAGCGCCACACCATGTGATGTGATCACGGTCTCACTACTAAAGAGATAACATTCCTTTTCCTTTACGTACTTAGGTTTCAGTTAATAATTTTTTTTAATAAAAGTTATCTTCGCAGCATGCCTCAGAAATAGTTTCAACTTATGAAAAAAAGGTTTGCATGCTAAAAGCCCAGAAAGAAAGATGGAGGGTGGTTTCTGCAATGGTCAGGCATATTCAACTGAACTTCTCCAAGCATTCTGGCGAGCATGCAGCAGTGGCAATGTGGGCTAGCACCAGCAAACCATGCACACCAAGCTGCTGAATTCAGTCATGGTGCTGTGGGCAAGGGACATGTAATGGCCAGGCACCACTTCACCAGGGGGAGAGAGCGCGAGGGGGGGGAGCGCGAGGAGGGGAGAGCGAGGAGGGGAGAGCGAGGAGGGGAGAGCGAGGAGGGGAGAGCGAGGAGGGGAGAGCGAGGAGGGGAGAGCGAGGAGGGAGGGAGGGGGAGGGGGAGCGAGGAGGGAGGGGGATGAGGAGGGAGGGGGAGGGGGAGCGAGGAGGGAGCGGGAGGAGGAGCGAGGAGGAGCGAGGGAGGGGGAGAAGGAGCGAGGGAGGGGGAGGAGGGGCGAGGGAGAGGGAGGAGGGGCGAGGGAGGAGGAGCGAGGGAGCGAGGGAGCGGGAGGAGGAGCGAGGGAGAGGGAGGAGGAGCGAGGGAGAGGGAGGAGGAGCGAGGGAGAGGGAGGAGGAGCGAGGGAGAGGGAGGAGGAGCGAGGGAGAGGGAGGAGGAGCGAGGGAGAGGGAGGAGGAGCGAGGGAGAGGGAGGAGGAGCGAGGGAGAGGGAGGAGGAGCGAGGGAGAGGGAGGAGGAGCGAGGGAGAGGGAGGAGGAGCGAGGGAGAGGGAGGAGGAGCGAGGGAGAGGGAGGAGGAGCGAGGGAGAGGGAGGAGGAGCGAGGGAGAGGGAGGAGGAGCGAGGGAGAGGGAGGAGGAGCGAGGGAGAGGGAGGAGGAGCGAGGGAGAGGGAGGAGCGAGGGAGAGGGAGGAGGAGCGAGGGAGAGGGAGGAGGAGCGAGGGAGAGGGAGGAGGAGCGAGGGAGAGGGAGGAGGAGCGAGGGAGAGGGAGGAGGAGCGAGGGAGAGGGAGGAGGAGCGAGGGAGAGGGAGGAGGAGCGAGGGAGAGGGAGGAGGAGCGAGGGAGAGGGAGGAGGAGCGAGGGAGAGGGAGGAGGAGCGAGGGAGAGGGAGGAGGAGCGAGGGAGAGGGAGGAGGAGCGAGGGAGAGGGAGGAGGAGCGAGGGAGAGGGAGGAGGAGCGAGGGAGAGGGAGGAGGAGCGAGGGAGAGGGAGGAGGAGCGAGGGAGAGGGAGGAGGAGCGAGGGAGAGGGAGGAGGAGCGAGGGAGAGGGAGGAGGAGCGAGGGAGAGGGAGGAGGAGCGAGGGAGAGGGAGGAGGAGCGAGGGAGGAGGAGCGAGGGAGAGGGAGGAGGAGCGAGGGAGGGAGGAGGAGCGAGGGAGAGGGAGGAGGAGCGAGGGAGAGGGAGGAGGAGCGAGGGAGGAGGAGCGAGGGAGAGGGAGGAGGAGCGAGGGAGGGAGGAGGAGCGAGGGAGAGGGAGGAGGAGCGAGGGAGAGGGAGGAGGAGCGAGGGAGAGGGAGGAGGAGCGAGGGAGAGGGAGGAGGAGCGAGGGAGAGGGAGGAGGAGCGAGGGAGAGGGAGGAGGAGCGAGGGAGAGGGAGGAGGAGCGAGGGAGAGGGAGGAGGAGCGAGGGAGAGGGAGGAGGAGCGAGGGAGAGGGAGGAGGAGCGAGGGAGGAGGAGGGAGGGAGAGGGAGGAGGAGGGAGGGAGAGGGAGGAGGAGCGAGGGAGAGGGAGGAGGAGCGAGGGAGAGGGAGGAGGAGCGAGGGAGAGGGAGGAGGAGCGAGGGAGAGGGAGGAGGAGCGAGGGAGAGGGAGGAGGAGCGAGGGAGAGGGAGGAGGAGCGAGGGAGAGGGAGGAGGAGCGAGGGAGAGGGAGGAGGAGCGAGGGAGAGGGAGGAGGAGCGAGGGAGAGGGAGGAGGAGCGAGGGAGAGGGAGGAGGAGCGAGGGAGAGGGAGGAGGAGCGAGGGAGAGGGAGGAGGAGCGAGGGAGAGGGAGGAGGAGCGAGGGAGAGGGAGGAGGAGCGAGGGAGAGGGAGGAGGAGCGAGGGAGAGGGAGGAGGAGCGAGGGAGAGGGAGGAGGAGCGAGGGAGAGGGAGGAGGAGCGAGGGAGAGGGAGGAGGAGCGAGGGAGAGGGAGGAGGAGCGAGGGAGAGGGAGGAGGAGCGAGGGAGAGGGAGGAGGAGCGAGGGAGAGGGAGGAGGAGCGAGGGAGAGGGAGGAGGAGCGAGGGAGAGGGAGGAGGAGCGAGGGAGAGGGAGGAGGAGCGAGGGAGAGGGAGGAGGAGCGAGGGAGAGGGAGGAGGAGCGAGGGAGAGGGAGGAGGAGCGAGGGAGAGGGAGGAGGAGCGAGGGAGAGGGAGGAGGAGCGAGGGAGAGGGAGGAGGAGCGAGGGAGAGGGAGGAGGAGCGAGGGAGAGGGAGGAGGAGCGAGGGAGAGGGAGGAGGAGCGAGGGAGAGGGAGGAGGAGCGAGGGAGAGGGAGGAGGAGCGAGGGAGAGGGGGAGAGCGAGGAGGAGAGAGGGAGAGCGAGGAGGAGAGAGGGGAGAGCGAGGAGGAGAGAGGGAGAGCGAGGAGGAGAGAGGGAGAGCGAGGAGGAGAGAGGGAGAGCGAGGAGGAGAGAGGGAGAGCGAGGAGGAGAGAGGGAGAGCGAGGAGGAGAGAGGAGAGCGAGGAGGAGAGAGGGAGAGCGAGGAGAGAGAGGGAGAGCGAGGAGGAGAGAGGGAGAGCGAGGAGGGAGAGAAGGGAGGAGCGAGGGAGAGAGCGAGGAGGAGCGAGGAGAGAGAGGAGAGCGAAGGAGGAGAGAGGGAGAGCGAGGAAGGACGGAGAGCGGGAGGAGCGAAGAGGACGAGAGCGAGAGAGAGCGAGGAGGACGAGAGGGCGGGAGAGAGAGAGACGATGAAGCGGAGAGAGAGAGAGAGAGGACGAGAGCGGGAGAGAGAGAGGACGAGAGCGAGAGAGAGAGGACTAGAGGGCGAGAGAGAGTAGGACGGAGAGCGAGAGAGAGAGGACGAGGAGGCGAGGGAGAGAGGACGAGAGCGAGAGAGAGAGGACGAGAGCGAGAGAGAGAGGACGAGAGCGAGAGAGAGAGGACGAGAGCGAGAGAGAGAGGACGAGAGCGAGAGAGAGAGGACGAGAGCGAGAGAGAGAGGACGAGAGCGAGAGAGAGAGGACGAGAGCGAGAGAGAGAGGACGAGAGCGAGAGAGAGAGGACGAGAGCGAGAGAGAGAGGACGAGAGCGAGAGAGAGAGGACGAGAGCGAGAGAGAGAGGACGAGAGCGAGAGAGAGAGGACGAGAGCGAGAGAGAGGAGAGAGAGAAGAGGAGAGAGAGAGAGAAGGAGAGAGAGAAGAGGAGAGAGAGAAGAGGAGAGAGAAGAGGAGAGAGAGAGAGTGAGAGAGGAGAGAGTGAGAGAGGAGAGAGAAGAGAGAGAGAGAGAGGTATGCAGAAAAAGAAAGAGAATGACAGACAGAAATGGAAAGTTCGAGACAGAGAGAAAAAAGCCAGAGGCAGAATGGCCTTAGGTGACGTGCACCGAGCGACCAGCCTCAGATGGGCATTCAGTAGCCTGAAATCCCTCCCAGCCACAGTTGGATCAGAGAGAGAGTTTTGGAGGGGGAAAAGGTTTTTATTTTAAAAAAAAGTCCATTTAAGCTATTTGAATGGGAGTGAGCTGCTGACCTTTTCACTGCTACTAGCTGAGGAAGTGGAGGAGAAAGTGGTAGAATCCGAGTCTGGGCCCTCCACGGGGGAGCTGAGAGAGATGTCGGGACCCTCAGAGGAGGACTGGGATCCCCCCTCAGCCCGCTGCACACTTACAAGCTCAGAACTGTCGGACGGGGTCACCGCTGAATCGGGGCCCTCTGTGGTCTGGGAGCTCTCGCTGAGCGGAGATGTCGCCTGATTGGTCCTGTCGTTCAGGTCTGCATTTGTGTCGGACTGGATGGTGCTGATCTGGCTGGAGCTTCGGCTCAGCACCTCATCGACCAGACCCTCGACTGCCAGGCCGGTAAGGTCCGATGTCGCCGAACTATTGAGATCGACAGACTCTGCCGACTGGAGGGTATGCTGGGAGCGTGGCTGTTGAGTGATGATATCGTGCCCGGCAGAATCTGGCGCTGGGCTTGTTGACCCCAAGGTGGAAGCCCCTGAAGATGGAGCGTCAACAGTACCTTCACTGTTCACCGAACCTAAACATATGGGCCAAAGCAACAAATTAGCAAGCATGGAGGCCTGTTATATACATAGTAAAATATAGACAGCATGCCATAACAGTTTACTATATAAGCTACAGTTTCCTTGCTGTACAAAATCAAGTGCATAAATGTGATACATTAACAAATTGATACTCCATTGTCGGGAGGGGGGGGGGGGGGTGGGGGGGGAGGACACGGAGAAGGGGGGGCGGACACGTGGCCATTCCTCCAGCAGTTCCACTGATCTCCCGCTGAGGTTACAGAAGATCAGGACTGATCCCCTATGGAAATTCAGGGCCTCTGTTTATCCAGCACTGTATCGGAGGAAAGCATTTTCCAGCCATCCAGCGCTCGCGTTAAGAGCTGGTGTGGTTCCAGATCTGTCACTGGTGGGTGGGGAGCAATTTGAGGTTGTGAATTGAGGTAACCGACAAATTATTGACAGAGGAACTTTTTCGTCAGGCACATCGATACCTACGATGCGCAAGCTTAGTGACAACACCGACGTGGATATCCTACAACAGCAGCATACCTGGAAAAGTGGTAGTGCTGACTTCGGACCGGGTCTCCGCGTCATCTTCAAGCCCATCTTCTTCTCCAGAAACCATCTTGCCTATATGTTTTAGGTGAACACACACACACACATCAGGCGAAAATGAAGTTTTCAAGTGTAAATTTAACATATTCCACATAAACTGACGAACCCAGGTCCGAATAATTTTGATTTACAGAAAGTCAACAACGGTTCCAAATAAACCATCCGAATGGGGAATTTCCCACTGCTGTACAATTGCAAAATATCCTTAATGTACCCAACAGACCTATACATTCAGTACTCACACTGCACAAACACACCCCTCAGAGTGGCTATGCAGTTTCCTCACTCTGTGGTATAAAGCTCATTTCATTTCCAGTAAATTCAAGTCCCAAACCCTTTTCTCCACCCACCCCCACCTTACACCTTTGTGAAGTGCTTGGAATGTCCCCTAGGTTTAAGGCACTACATAAATAAAAGTTGTTGCCGTTTTCAATTGTACCTTTTTGATATAGCCTCAGAACCTTCACAATTATTTAATTTTGACGTGTAGCCATTGTTGCTGTGCGCAAGTCATGAAAGTGTGCAGTGGTGTCCCCCAGGGGTCGGCGTTAGGACCACTGCTCTTTCGGACCTGGACTTGGGTATACAGGGCATAACTTCAAAGTTTGCAGGTGATTGGCAAAAAAAAACCCAAAGGCGACACAAAATCCCCACAGTGCAGATAGAGGCCATTTCGGCCCATCGAGCCTGCACCGACACATATCCCACCCTATCCCCGTAACCCCACGTATTTAATTCCCCTAACACTAAGGGTCAATTTATCATAGCCAAATCAACCTAACCCGCACATCTTTGGACTGTGGGAGGAAACCGGAGCACCCGGAGGAAACCCACGCAGACATGGGGAGAATGTGCAAACTCCACACAGTCACCCGTGGCCGGATTCGAACCCAGGTCCCTGGCGCTGTGAGGAAACAGTGCTAACCACTATGCCACCGTGTTGCCCGAGGAAAAACTTTTTTTTTTTTTTTTTTTTTAAACGCAGAGTGGGGTTAGGGTCTGAAATGCACTGCCTGAAAGGGTGGTGGAGGCAGACTCAGTCGAGGCTTTCAAAAAAGGGTCTTGGATAAGTACCCGAAGGAAAAAAATTTGCAGGGCTACAGGAAAAGGGCAGGGGACTGGGACTAGCTGAAGTGCTCTTGCAGAGAGCTGGCACGGGCTCGACAGGCCGAATGGCCTCCTTCTGTGCTGTAACCATTCAATGACACGCAACTCGGAAATGTAGCAAACAGTGAGGAGGATAGTAACAGACGTCAGTGGGACATAGACATACTGGTGAAATGGGCAGACACGTGGCAGATGAAATTTAACAGAGAATTGTGAAGTGATTTATTTTTTGTAGGAAGAATGAGGAGTTGCAACATAAACTAAATGGTACAACTTTAAAGGGAGTGCAGGAACAGAGAGACCCGGGGGTGTATGTACACACGTCTTTAAAGTTGGTCGGACAAGTTGAGAAGGCGGTTAAAAAAGGCATAAGGGATCCTTAGCTTTATAAACAGAGACAAGAGTACAAAAGCAAGGAAGTTATGCTAAAACTTTATAAAACAAGAGTTTGGGCCCAGCTGGAGTATGGTGTCCAATTCTGGGCACCACACTTGGGAGGATGTCAAGGCCTCAGAGGGTGTAGAGGAGAATTACTAGAATGGTACCAGGGATGAAAGACTTGAGTTACATGGAGGGACTGGAGAAGCTGGGGTTGTTCTCCTTCGAGCAGAGACGGTTTTATACTTGAAAGAAGAAAATTGAAGGGCTATAGGGAAAGAGCAGGGGGGAGTGGGACTAATCAGATCGCTCTTTCAAAGAGCCGGTACAGGCACGATGGGGCAAACGGCCTCCTTCTGTGCTGTATCATTCTATGACAGTGAGGTCCCAGAAACAACATGCGAGATGAATGGGAAGTTAATCTGTTATTGGTGGTGTGGGTTGAGGGCTCAATGTTGCCCAGGAGAACTCACTGCTCCTCTTTGAACTGGGTTGGCAGAGGAGGCCTCGGAAGAAGGCACCTCCGACAATGCAGTATCTCCTCAGTATTACACTGAAATGTCAGCCTTGATTATACGCACAGATCCTGGATTGGAGCATCAACCTACAAACTCCTTCCTCTTAGACGAGAATGCTGCCATTGAGCCAAGTTGATATCAACTTTAGCACAACATAATTTAAGACTTGCAGTTATATATAGCTCTTTATCAGGTAATACATAGAATTTACAGTATAGAAACAGGCCATTCAGCCCAACAGGTTCATGCCGTTGTTTATGCTTCTATTCCTTTCTCTATCATGTGTTTATCTATTTTCCCCCTTAAATACATCTATGCTATTCGCCTCAACTACTCCTCGTGGCAGTGAGTTCTACATTCTAACCACTCACCGGGTAAAGAAGTTCCTCGTGAATTCCCGATTGGATTTATTGGTGACTGTCTTATATTACATAGAAACATAGAAGATAGGAGCAGGAGTAGGCCATTCGGCCCCTCGAGCCTGCTCCGCCATTCGATGAGATCATGGCTGATCATCCAAATTCAGTACCCTGTCCCTGCCTTCTCCCCATATCCCTTGATACCTTTAGCCTTAAGAAATATATCCAACTCCTTCTTGAATATATTTATTGACTTGGCCTCAACTGCCTTCTGTGGTAGAGAATTCCACAGATTCACCACTCTCTGGGTGAAGAAATTCCTCCTCATCTCAGTCCTAAATGGCTTACCCCTCATCCTTAGACTGTGACCCCTGGTTCTGGACTCCCCGACCATCGGGAACATCCTTCCTGCATCCAGTTAGAATTTTAAAAGTTTCAATGAGATCTCCTCTCATTCTTCTCATATTCATGGCCCCCTAGTTCTGGTCTACCCTGCAAGTGGAAACATCTTCTCTACATCTACCCGGTCATACCCTTTCATAACCATAAACACCTCCATCAGGTCAACACTCAGTCTTTTCTTATCTAGAGAAAAGAGCCCCAGCCTGTCTCAAAGTGCGTCGCATGCAAGGAATCACTTTGAAGTGCAGTGACCGATGCAGGCAAATTCTGGGTATGACGTTGAAGTGTCCACAATTGTTTGGAAAGGTGCTAAATGCTGAACTATTCACATTGCCGCATTCTCGTCCAACACCCAGTAAACATTTAATCTCGAAATAACTCCGAGCCAAAATAAAGTAGAAATGAAATGCACAAGTCAAAATCAATATGGCACCAAGTCAAACTACAGTGCAGCATCAGCCTTACTATTAAACACTTAATGTCAGTGCACAGCCGAGCATCACAATCTACTCAGCGGGAAAGAGAGTGCCTCGTGACAGCAGTTTCCCGCTCGTACCGGTGTGCAGTCTTTTATCACAGCACTGTCATTTAATACATTTTAGCAACAAGCTAAATTTTATAGCTGGTGCAGCTTCTGAACAGATAGATTTTTTTTCCCCCCCCGAACGTATAAAAGTAGCAGCCATGCTGCCACAAGACGCGGTATGGTGTGCCATGGCACGGCAGACTGCAGGTACGCAATTCACCAAAAACGGCAAGCTTCTAATCTTGGCGTGCCTTCAGGAAGTAGAGCAGAGAATGAGGAAACGGTGGAGGGGGGTGGGTGGCATTATATAGCAGCTTATCACATCTCTCTAAAACATCCTAAAGCACTTCCAATATTACTTTGAAGTGCAGTCACTGAAAGAAAAAGAATTCAATTTACAAAAGCGTCTTATGACAGCTGACTAACATTTTTTTTTTAATATTTGATCCCGGGATGCGGGCAATGCTGGCAACACACACCACATTTATTGCTCATGACCAGTTGCCCCGAGAAGGTGGTGGCAACGAGCCTGCTCATGTAAGCAATGACCGATGAGCAATAGGGACTCCTGGAACTCAAGCCTGCAAGTCTTCAGTTTGGAATCAGTCACTTTCGATGCCAGTCCACACTGAACATCTGGTTCTATAATCATCAGAGTTATAGCTACTGATGTATGTGGGTTATCACTGCAAACATATTGCGTACACATGGACCATTTTTTTTTTTTTTTTACAAACTCCAAAAGACGGAGCAACTCACGTTTACAGTAAGCGGGCAGGTCTGTCATTACCAAACAGAGTTACCAAGTTTTCTCGCGCACCAAGTAACCTAAAGCAGTGTTGTCACTAGGATATTGGTACCAATACACTACAGGAAAGATCACATTTAAACCAAAGGGCCTTCATATAGCGGGCAACACCCTGTAATAATTCTAATTCGTACTTCAAATTGGTCCCACCAGTGACAGACCTGTAACCACAGTACCACCGCAGCTATGAGGAACGATTGGATAGGCTGGGGTTGTTTTCTTTGGTACAGAGGAGGCTGAGGGGAGACTTGATTGAGGTGTATGAAATTTTGAAGGGCCGAGATCAAGTGGATAGGAAGGACCCATTTCCCTCAGCAGAGAGGTCAATAACCAGGGGGGATAGCTTTAAAGTAATTGGTAGAAGGGTTAGAGGGGATTTGAGGAGAACTTTTTTTCACCCAGAGGGTGGTGGGGGTCTGGAACTCACTGCCTGAAAGGATGGTAGAGGCAGAAACCCTCAGCGCATTTAAAAAGTACGTGGATATGCACTTGAAGTGCCATAACCTACAGGGCTACGGACCAAGAGCTGGAAAGTGGGATTAGGCTGGAGAGCTCTTTTTCAGCCGGCACAGACACAATGGGCCGAATGGCCTCCTTCTGTGCCGTAAATTTCTATGATTCTATGACAGCTTAAAGTGCTCTCAGACACAAAGCAAGTCGGAAAGGGTAAAATCTGTAAACGTAATTTTCCACAGATCAAAGTATGAAAGTTTCATCTACCATTACACACGGTCTACTGAAATCCTAGTGACAGCAATGCACAGTATTTTACACATCTGTAAGCTGGCCCAAAGGACATGAGGAAGAATGTCACGACTAGGAATTCACAGTTCAATAACAGATATCGTAAGGAGTGTGGATAGTCACCTTTCTGCTTCCTGAGGATAACAGGACTGCATGGAGAACCCCCTCCAGCTGCATGCAACAGAAGAGAAAAAGAGACGAGACGACAGGAAATATAGTGCCATAGAGATAGTCTACTACCCATACTTAGCTCAAAAGGTCATCCGTATGGAACATATTTAAAAGAAAATTCTCAGAGAACCCACTTTCTTTTAAATTACCGCTGTGCATTCAGAAAAGTAACACTGCTAACAAACTCTGATGTTCGGGTGCAGGACAGTTCGATCCCTCCCTTCGACCGCTCAACCTATTCACAGCCAAGGCAACCAACCTGGCACAGTGCGATAGCCTGCAAATTTTTACTCTTAACACATATAGCAATTTGCCAGCGCAGTACTGCGATTTCAACAAAAAAGTCGTCCTGGAGGCGGTGAAATCCTGAGCAGTGATTAATCAATCACCTGTGGGACACCGGGGGGATGACAAATGAAGAATGGTCAAAATAAACAAAAACATTAAGTGCACTACTGACAAACCCATTTGTGACTGTGTGTAAGCTAGAATCATTTTGGATTCCTCAAAATCGTTTGCAAACACGTCAAGCCTGCAAAACTGCAGGATGGCCTGACTACAAAGTTTTTTTTATTCATTCACGAGATGTGGGCGTCGCTGGCTTATTGCCCCTCCCTAATTGTCCTTGAGAAGGTGGTGGTGAGCCGCCTTCTTGAACCGCTGCAGTCCGTGTGGTGAAGGTACTCCCACAGTGCTGTTAGGAAGGGAGTTCCAGGATTTTGACCCAGTGACGATGAAGGAATGGCGATATATTTCTAAGTCAGGATGGTGTGTGACTTGGGAGGGGAATTTGGAGGTGGTGGTGTTCCCATGCGCCTGCTGCCCTTGTCCTTCTCGGTGGTAGAGGTCGCGGGTTTGGGAGGGGCTGCCGAAGAAGCCTTGGCGAGTTGCTGCAGTGCATCTTGTAGATGGTACACACTGCAGCCGAAGTGCGCTGGTGGTGGAGGGAGTGAATGTTTAAGGTGGTGGATGGGGTGCCAAAGTGTGAGAGCAACTGCCTTCTTGCCAAAAGATCGCAAGTTCCAGTTGTGAGACTGCCCGTTACTAATGTGAACCGTTGCCTCAGGAGAGGTGAGGGAAGACTGAGGGATTCGGGGCTCTTCAGCCTTGAAAGGAGGCGAGGGAGAAGGGACCTTGTTGAAGCATGCAGAGGAAAAAGGGTAAATCTGGAACATTACTTCAAGTTAAAGACAGACAAGGAGACACAGGGTCAAACTAGGGGGGGGGGGGGTGTAAATTTAAGGCAGCTGTCAGGGAGATCTTCACACAAAAAGAGTGATCGACACCTGGAACAGGACTCCGAGGTTGGGCAATGGAGCCATGACCGCCAGGAACTGTTCAAGGAGCAGCTAAATGCTACAAGCATGAGACAGAATGGCCGAACCTTTCCGATCTCTCTCTCTCTCTCTCGCTCTCTCTCTCTCTCGGGTAAGTACGCTCTGTCATAATCCTAATTCATACTTCAAATTTGGTCCCGCCAGCGACAGACCTGCAACCACAGCACCGAGCCGACGCGATCAAAGTGCTCGCTTCAGACCCAAACCAAGCCTGAAAGGGTCGCCGCACTTCTGTGCACTTTCCCCACAGTTTGAAGCGTGCAAGTTTCACCCTCCGTTACACGTTACTGAAATCCGAGTGACAGCAATGCAGAGTGGTTTACACATATCCCGGTTCTGTTCAGGCCCACCAGATGGAACGCCGTGTAAAAGCAAAGCCTTCAGTCTCGGACAAAAACCCGACAAGAGCCAGTCTGAACCTCCTGGAAGAGCACCTCCAGCCGGCTGAGAAGCATCACCGACCGTGGTGCTGGCGAGGTTCTCCAACTAAACTTTACCCGGCCTCTACCACTTGATGGCAGCAAACAGCCTATAAACAAGTGAAAACGACACACACACACACACACACACACACACAGGCAGGGTTTGGAAAGTAAAGATCCAGACGTGACAAGAGTAGAGGAAAGGGCAATTCTATAAGGGAACGGTGGCATAGTGCTTACGTTACTGGACTAGTAATCCAGAGGCCTGGACTAAATGATCCGGAGACGCGAGTTCTAATCCCACCACCGCAGCTGGGGAATTTAAATTCAGTTCATTAAATGAAATCTGGGATAAAAGGTAATGGTGACCGTGAAACTAATACGAGTAAAAGTGACAGTGAAGCTGTCGGGTTGTCATAAAGACCCAACTGGTTCACTAAAGTCCTTTTAGGGAAGGAGACCCGTCCTCCTCTATGTGACTGCGGTCCCAAACCAACGTGGTTCACTCTTTAACTGCCCTCTGAAGTGGCAGAGCCAGCCTCTCAGCTGTGTCAAACCGCTACTCAGGGCAACTAAGGACAGGCAATAAATGCCGGCCTTGCCAGTGACGCCCACATCCCGAAAATGAATTGGGGGGGGGGGGGGGGCGGAGAATCAATTCAACACCTTATGGCAACACGAATTCAAATCCCACCACGGCGGCTGGGGAATTTAAACTCAGTTAATTAAATAAATCTGGTATAAAAATCTAGTGCCAGTAATTTGACCATGAAACTAACTGATTGTCGTAAAAACCCATCTGGTACGCTAATGCCCTTTAGGGAAGGAAATCTGCCGTCCTTACCCGGTCTGGCCGATATATCCAGACCCACAGCAATGTGGTTGACTCTGAACTGCCCTCTGAAATGGCCTAGCAAAGCCACTCAAGTTGTACCAAACCACTACAAAGACTGCAGCGGCTCACCACCACCACCTTCTCAAGGGCAATGAGGGATGGGCAATAAATGCTGGCCTTGCCAGTGACGCCCACATCCCATGAACGAATAAAAAAAAATTCCTGACAGGAATGTGGAAATAGGCTTTCTAGAGTTCTGTTCAAAGATTAAAGTAACGCTCCAAAATGTGAGTTACTGCACTTAGAGGTTTTTGAGACACGCTGCAAAAAAATGATAAGCAGCAGGATGTCAGTCAAGCGCATCAATAGCAAGTCACAGTAACCGCGATGTACAATGGATGCCACTGCTTGCACTGGTTGTTGAAAGGCAGACACCAGCTCCTGTAGGAGCGTCAGGTTCTTCACCTACCAGTTCCACTGTGTCGTGGACAAGGTCCTTTTTTTTTTAAAGCAGGTCTCCTGCGGAGGATAGGTTATCTTTGCAATTATATTGGGCCTTGTCGAGACCACACCTGGAGTACTGTGTACAGTTTTGGTCTGTTTACCCAAGGAAGGATATACTTGCCATAGAGGGAGTGCAACGAAGGTTCACCAGACTGGTTCCTGGGATTGGGGCGGGGGGGGGGGGGGTTGGCAGGGAGAGAAATTGTCCTATGAGGAGAGACGGAGGAGACTAGGCCTATATTCCCTAGAGTTTAAAAGATTGAGGGGTAATCTCACTGAAACATATAAAATTCTTACACAGGGCTCGACAGGGTAGATGCTGGGAAGAAGTTTCCCCTGGCTGGGGAGTCTAGAACCAGGGGGTCACAGTCTCAGAATAAGGGGTTGGCCATTTAGGACTGAGATGAGGAGAAATTTCTTCACTCAGGAGGGTGGTGAATCTTTGGAATTCTCTACCCCAGAGGGCTGTGGATGCTCAGTTGTTGAGTATATTCAAGACAGAGATCGATAAACTTTTGGATATTAAGGGAATCAAGGGATACAGGGATAGTGCAGGAAGGTAGAGTTGAGGTAGAAGATCAGCCATGATATTATTGAATGGCGGAGCAGGCTCGAAGAGCCGAATGGCCTACTCCTGCTCCTATTTCTTATGCTCTTATGAATGGTGCATCATACCACCTAACACACTATGCATTATTCTGTTGCTAAGGTGTTACCTGGCATGTCCCTTTGGGGCCAGAAAGTCTCACTGCTGTAATAAGAGCATCGAAAGACAATTTAGAAGCTAGCTGGTGTTGGGTACATTGTCAATTAGAGGATAACTGTTGGGGAAATCTCTGCCTAGATTGGCAGCTGCTTGCGAATCACCAGCTCCTGCCCATTGCTAGAGAAATCCAGCAGGAAATCCCTGCCTGTCGTCCTTCTTTTGATCCTTTCATTAATGGCGCACAAATTTATATGCGAGACAAATTTAAACAGATGATTATTCCCCTGTCTAACATGTGTCAGTGTGTCTGCATCCTGATAGGTGATTGGTCCTTGCTAACCACGTGAGCGTCACTATTTTCCAAGTTACGTTGGTACTGGGCAGCCATGTGACTGGAAAATATTGACGCTGACGTGGCTGTCCAGTACCAATAGGATGCCAGAATCGGAACCAAACGGCCACAACCCCACACTTTGCAGCAGTGATGTAGAATCCAGGAGCCTCACTCCCCATCTCCTGGGCACTGGAGGTTCCTACACTCGTAATGGCGTTAATTGTTTCACATCAGCATTTAAGTCAGTGGTATTGCGACTTGGCTACGGTTGGTACGGATATTGTTCAGTCATATTGATTCAAGTCCATTTTTCATTTCGGTCAAGTGTTGTAAAATTCTGACGGCCCGGATCAAACCCATTAAGATAGAAGTAAAAGCCATGCAAATCCCATTTTTCCACCCCCCCCCCATTTCCAATGAGAAAATTCTTTGCAATGAGGAATTGCTTCAATTCCGTAAATTGCAAATGTCCGATGCCCACTTAAAAAAAACCTCACAAATCTTTCACTGTCCGTCACAAACTGCATTTAGCAAGCAAAGCGGGAAGCCCTGCCAAGAATTGTGCATTACTTCACTGCGGACTCCTGAGCGTGCAATAACGAGGACAAGAGGTTTCATCAGCAGAACGTCCAATGACTTCCTCTTCACCTGGTCACTTCATCCTACTTTCTAGCACGACTCACACTCTGCTCCCTTCGAGCATCAGCTGTAGACAGCAAGGGCAAGGGCGCAGAATGAAGCACTGACAGCCCTCAAATACTTTTTAAGTGCCTTGCACAAAAAACCTGTTGGATGCATCCTACACCGAATTATCAAACCAAGAACCAGAGGGGAGACCAGGGGGGGGAGATTTACGCCGCGAGCTGTTACGATCTGGAAGGCGCTGCCTGAAAGGAAGCAGATTCAATAATTACTTTCAAAAGGGAAATGGATAAATACTTGAAGGGGAAAAAAATTTGCAGGGCTATGGGGAAAAAGCAGTGGAGTGGGACTAATTGGATAGCTCTTTCAAAGAGCTGGCACAGGCCAATGGGCCGAAGGGCCTCCTTCTGTGCTTGCATTTATACCAGATCTCATAGCATCTCAAAACGCTGCAAACGCGATGGATTATTTTGAAGCGACTGTTACGCAGACAAGCAGAACCACGACGCGGAAAAAAATCCCCTAAAACACTTTTACTGAGATGAATGACCCGGCTAATCTGCTTTGGCGGTGTTGGCTGAAGGAGGAACTTTGGTGAGGACACTGGAAGAACCTCCCTGTTCCTCTTCCAGTAATGCCACAGGATCTTTAACATCCACCCAAACCAGTACACGTCTCATCCAAAGGACGAGATCTCTTGTGGTGCCGCACTCCCTCAGTACCGCAACCGAGTGCCGGGCTAGTTTTTTTGCTCAAGTCCTGTTAAAGTAAAAATAAAATTCTATGGGAAAGGAGCAGGGGAGAGTGGGACTAATTGGATCCCTCTTTCAAGGAGCCTCCATAGCCACGATGGGCCGAATGGCCTCCTTCTGTGCTGTATGATTCTATGAATTGAATAAGCAGCAATGGTAAATTTCAGTTTCAGAACAGAGTGACATTTAACACTCAGACTGCCAGCAGGTCATGGGATATTTCTGTCTCCATTAGCCAACAGGTTTAGGCAGTCTTTAGCTCAACCTTGAAAGAACTCTATTATAGAATCATAGTTCATATTATATTACATTGATTGTGCACCTCCATCTGCACTATTATATTGTAAATGAATTTATTGTGGAATATTGGTATGGCTATTGAATAAACTACTGCATACCTATTTTATCAACTTTTTAAAAACAAAATTGCATTAATGCTGTACTCCATGAAAAATGTTAAATACTTCAATTCTTCTTGCCCTTTCATAGCATTTTTCTCCCATTCTCTTATATTTACCGTCTTGTTTTTGAGTTAATATTTCCCCCTCCTCCTCTCTGTTGATTCCTCCCGTGGTACGGTATCACCGGCACCAGTCACCCTCCAGTACTTTGCTCAAAGAAATAGTTTGAGAGCGCCTAGACGGCGAGCGATGCCAGACTGTATTCGACTGTGAGGAGGGGAGGGAGGTGGTGTGGTGGGAGGTGAGAGCCCACTCACAGCCAAGCCAGATTCTGTCCTCACCCGATATCTTTACATTCATCATTTCCAGCCGAAAGACGGCACCGCCGACAGTGCGGCACTCCCTCGGTACTGCAATGGAGTGTCAGCCTGGATTTTTGTAGACAAGTCCCTGGAGTAGGACTTGAACCCACAACCTTTCGACTCAGAGGCGAGAGTGCTACCCACTGAGCCACAGCTGACACTGGATTGGAACCAACACACCCACCCCATCTTAAACCAAGCCACGGCAATGAAATTAATTTCGCTCTGCTTGAAAAGCCCCCGGCAATTGAACTGTAGGCAAATCAGAATCAACTCTTACAAGTAATATGAAGAGAATACTGAATGGGAAAGCTTTGAAATATAGAATTTACTGCACTCGGGATGAAGACCCGATCAAATTTGTGTGTGATATTTAAGAGTCAGTATTTGCAGAGTAAATGCCTCACCACTTGCACTGTCCACGCTCACCGCGGGCAGCTGCCTATATCGGGTAAATGACGCTAATCGTTTGCCAGTACCGTCGCTAACCCGGGCAGTTCAATAGGTTCTTCAGTACGTTTGCACCTTGTTAATCCCTTGTATTTGGCTGCGAATTCATCGGCTGCCATTTAATCCTTAGCATCTAAATATTGTTTATATCAATCAGCCTATCAAGAATGCGTTAGCCAGCTTCAGTCCGTCAGAGCAACGGAATGAGATGGCTTAAAATGAGGAGGCTTAACCTGTTATGGTTTCAACCGGACATTGCCTATAGCCGGCAAAATGCGTTAATAACAAAGCGCCAGTTATAAGCGGTAGGAACTGTACTCTCAATTACCCATCGAGTATGATGGAGTCTATCTAAAGTAGCTCAATTGGTTGGAGCTTGGACCTACAGGAGGAATATGGATTTTTCTGAACAGTGTGGTTGGATCTTCCATTCGGGACTATCCTGTACAGCAAGAGCATCTACGCTTTTTGCCTTTGTAAACCAGTTATGTCGCGTACCATGGGAGTCTCCTATGCCGCGTATTACGTTTAAAAGCACGTTTCCATTCATTTGCATATATCTCATGCGGCTGATACCACTTGGCTCTGACTTTAGGATTCACCCGCCAATGATGCAACTGAGTAAAAGCTTGACAGGGTAGATGCGGAGAGGCTGTTTCCCCTGGCTGGAGGGTCGAGAACTAGGGGGCAAAGTCTCAGGATAAGGGGTCAGCCATTTCGGACTGAGACGAGGGAGAAATTTCTTCACTCAGAGGGTTGTGAATCTTTGGAATTCTCTTACCCCAGAGGGCTGTGGAGGCTCAGTCGATGAGTATATTCAAGGCTGAGATCGATAGATTTTTGGACACTAAGGGAATCAAGGGACATGGGGATAGGGTGGGAAAGTGGAGTTGAGGTCGAAGATCAGCCATGATATTACTGAATGACGGAGCTGGCTTGAGGGGCCCTATGGCCTACTCCTGCTCCTATTTCTTATGTTCTTGTGTTTTCAAACCGCTAGGCCCACAAAATTCAATCTGGACAAACCTGGGAGCGAAAAATATAAGAACCGATAAAAACCGAGCCACTTGGGGCTTTGTGGGTCAGATTTCTAGGGTTTGCAAGTCCCTTGCGACCCACAGGCTGTGGTTTGGAAACGCCTGTTGTACAAGTGTTGAATCATTTCAGGACTTGGCGTCATTCTTTCTTGTGAAGATGTCCTTTCAGAGGTACACGAGGCAACAGGGGGCCGGGGGGCTAAATATGTATTATGTAATGAGAAAGGCTTAAGTAGCAATCTTGTTGTGCGAGGCCCCTTGGTGAGGAGCGATCATAATATGATCGAATTCTTCATTAAGATGGAGAGTGAAGTAGTTGACTCAGAGACTAGGATCCTGAATTTAAATAAAGGAAACTACGATGGTATGAGACGTGAGTTGGCTAGGATGGATTGGGGAGCGTTACTTAAAGGGTTGACGGTGGATAGGCAATGGCAAACATTTAAAGATCGCATGGATGAACTACAGAATTTGTTCATCCCTGTTTGGCATAAAAATAAAACAAAAAAGGTGACTGAACCGTGGCTAACAAGGGAAATTAGGGATAGCATAAGATCCAAGGAGAGGACATATAAATTGGCCAGAAAAAGCAGCAAACCTGAGGATTGGGAGCAGTTTAGGATTCAGCAAAGGAGGACAAAGGGATTAATTAAGAGGGGGAAAATAGAGTATGAGAGTAAGCTTGCAGGGAACATAAAAACTGACTGTAAAAGCTTCTATCGATATGTGAAGAGAAAAAGATTGGTGAAGTCAAGCATAGGTCCCTTGCAGTCAGAATCAGGGGAATTTATAATGGGGAACAAAGAAATGGCTGACCAATTAAATACATACTTTGGTTCTGTCTTCACAAAGGAGGACACAAATAAACTTCCAGAGATGTCGGGGAACATAGGGTCTAATGAGAGGAATTGAATGAAATCAGTATTTGTAGGGAAATGGTGTTAGGGAAATTGACGGGATTGAAGGCCGATAAATCCCCAGGGTCTGATAATCTACATCCTAGGGTACTTAAGGAAGTGGCCCTAGAAATAGCAGATGCATTGCTGGTCATCTTTCAAAATTCTATAGACTCTGGAACAGTTCCCATGGATTGGAGGGTAGCTAATGTAACCCCACTACTTAAAAAAGGTGGTCGAGAAAAAACGGGGAATTATAGACTGGCAAGCCTGACATCAGTAGTGGGGAAAATGCTAGAGTCCATTATAAAAATATGTAATAGCAGAGCACTTGGAAAACAGTGACAGGATCGGACAAAGTCAACATGGATTTACAAAAGGTAAATCATGCTTGACTAATCTACTGGAATTTTTTGAGGATGTAACTGGTAGAATAGATAAGGGAGAAACAGTGGATGTGGTGTATTTGGACTTTCAGAAGGCTTTCGATAAGGTCCCGCATAAGAGATTAGCATGCAAAGTTAAAGCACATGGGATTGGGGGTAAGGTACTGATTTGGATAGAGAACTGGTTGGCAGACAGGAAGCAAAGAGTTGGAATAAACGGGTCTTTTTCCGAGTGGCAGGCAGTGACTAGTGGGGTACCGCAGGGATCGGTGCGAGGACCCCAGCTATTCACAATATATATTAATGATCGAGACGAGGGAACTAGATGTAATATCTCTAAGCTTGCAGATGACACAAAGCTGGGTGGGCGTGTGTGCTGTGAGGAGGATGCAGAGAAACTCCAGTATGATTTGGACAGGTTGGGTGATTGGGCAGATGCATGGCAGATGCAGTATAATGTGGATAAATGCGAGGTTATCCACTTTGGTGGCAAAAACAGGAAGACAGATTATCTGAACGGCAACAGATTGGGAAAAGGGGAAGTGCAACGAGATCTGGGAGTCCTTGTGCACCAGTCGCTGAAGGTAAGCATGCAGGTGCAGCAGGCGGTTAAGAAGGCAAATGGTATGTTGGCCTTCATAGCGAGGATTCGAGTACAGGAGCAAGGATGTCTTGCTGCAGTTGTACAAGGCCTTGGTGAGACCACACCTTGAGTATTGTGTGCAGTTTTGGTCGCCTTATCTGAGGAAGTATGTTCTTGCCATGGAGGGAGTGCAGCGAAGATTTACCAGACTGATACCTGGGATGGCAGGAATGACGGAAGAAGAGAGATTGGGTCAATTAGGCTTATATTCACTCGAGTTTAGAAGAATGAGAGGGGATCTCATTGAAAATTATACAACTCTAACAGGACTAGATGCAAGAAGGATGTTCCCGATGGCGGGGGACTCCAGAACCAGAGGTCACAGTCTAAAGATAAGGGGTAAGCCATTTAGGACTGAGATGAGGAGGAATTTCTTCACCCAGAGAGTGGTGAACCTGTGGAATTCTCTACCACAGAAGACAGTTGAGGCCAATTCATTAAATATATTCAAGAAGGAGATAGATATATTTCTTAAGGCTAAAGGGATCTGGGGAGAAAGCAGAGACAGGGTACTGAATTTGGATGACCAGCCATGATCTCATTGAATGGCGGAGCAGGCTCGAGGGGCCGAATGGCCTACTCCTGCTCCTATCTTCTATGTTTCTATAAACATAGAACGGCATGCCAAGCAAGTGCCTCAAGCACTCCAAATACACAGGTCACATGGGCACTGTATGGATAGGTTTGTATAGATTGTTAAACAGAATGGTTTTGACAGAGTAAATAAAGAGAAACTGTTTCCAGTGGCGGAAGGGCCGGTAACCAGAGGACACAGATTCAAGGTGCTTGGCAAAAGAACCAGAGGTGACACGAGGAAACTTATTTTTTTTTTTTATAAACACAGCGAGTTGTTCTGATCTGGAATGCGCTGCCTGAAAGGGTGGTGGAAGCAGATTCAATAGTAACTTTCAAAAGAGAATTGGATAAATACTTGAAGGGAAATAAATACAGGGCTATGGGGAAAGAACAGGAGAGTGGGATTAATTGGATAGCGCTACCATCAACTACAGGCACGATGGGCCATGTGGCATGCTTCTGTGATTCTAATAAGCTAGTTGGCATTATATCAATATTAAGCTGGAACAACTCTGTAGGGGTTAAGTTAGGTTAAAACACACTTCGGACCCAGTCACACAACCAAACAGGCGATGCGTGTGTGTGAATGGAATGTTGATTATTGAAGAGATGCCAGATTGTCTGGAAGACACCTAGGGATTGTAGACAGAGAATAAGTCCCTTCTGCAATAAAGATTATAAGAGATAAGGGGATTAAAGGTTACGGAGAATCCTAATGAGCACTCGTGCATGAGGAATATCCAGAGTGTACTAAACCTAATTGACAAGTGGACTGAATGATAGCAGCTGACTTAACCACTAAACAAGCTGATGTATCGGCAGCATTTACACAGAAGGTAATGATTTATTGAGTAGTCATCCACGCTACACTGTTGTACTTTAGGAGCTCTCTATAGTCTGACCTGGGACTACTGAGAGAGATGGAGAGAAGCCTGCTCACCAGCCTTGATGAATGCTATGTCTGTGAATATATTTGACGTCAATCTGTGTGTTTATTAATAAAAAGTTATTTATCAGATGTCTCGATATTTCTTGGTCCTTGAATCTGCATTGAGGTGAAGGATAGTGACCAACATAACAACCTTACATCACCTGCTAATGACTTCACTGATTTTATTTTGCTATATCACTTTATACTTCTAATCGTTAGCAAACGGCAATTCATTTTGGTGCGTTTACCATTGCAAGGTATTATTTCAATTGTCATCACTCTAGGGACAGGAGGAGCCGTTCAGCCCCTCGAACCTATTCCGCCATTCAATTAGATCAAGACCAATGTTCCCTGTAATTTTTTTTGGGTGCATGGGCCCTCTGACTGACTGCGCGGCTCATTCAATTTTTCACGCACGCGCGGTTATTTCCATTGTAAAGCCGGTGAGCGGCCTGCGCGGGACCTCCAGTCCGCTGCATGGCTGCGCAGCTTAACGGACACATTGATCATGACTGATCTGCATCTTAACTGCATCTACCCGCCTTGGTGACCAGCTATTGCTTAGGATCATCACTCTGGGTTTAATTGCATTTCATATGAATAAAGACAAAGCAGTTCAACAAATCTCACTAACTGCAAAACGCATCAGTCAACGCACACGCGCACACACAGTAAGGAGCCCTATTCAGGCAACTTGCCTATCAGCTCCACAATGCTACCGCTGCGGACCCGGTTCGAGGTGTCATCTCGCGCAATGCTGACTCTGGTAATACTGCCGGCAGTGGTCAGGGCCCGGAGCAGCTCGGGAGGAGGGGTGCGGAACAGCTGCTGCAGCGTCTCCAAGGCTGCCGTTACCACATTGTGGTCCCGGTGCTGGGTGTAGTGTAGCGTCAATTCGTACGCCTGTACAAAAGGAAACAAGAGTCTCTCAGTGCTTGATATCTGGTCACTCTGCTGGCAAGGACTGTGCAAACTTTCCACTCGATGCAACTTTAAAGGAAAACATTTCTTTCAAAATATTACTAGTAAAAACAGTAGGTCAATCAGTACATATAAAAGAGAGAGAGAGAGAGAGAGAGACTCTAACACTGCAGGTCTGAGCCTTCATCAGAAGAGAATTTTAATCTCCTCAGTATCGCCATTTGGAAGCTCTTTCCTTTCCTGCAAGCTGGTTTTTGCATTTTTTTTTAAATAAAGAAAAACTTGTTGAATGTAAATTCAAAAATAAAACTGAGCGAGTGCTGCACTGTCGGAGGTGCCGTCTTTCTGATGAGACGTTAAACCGAGGCCCCGTCTGCTCGCTCAGACAGGCGTAAAGGATCCCACGGCCGCTATTCGAAGAGGAGCCGGGGGGATCTTCCCGGTGTCCTGGCCAATATTCATCCCTCAACCAACATCACTAAATCAATTATCTGGTCAGTTATCTCACTGTTGTTTGTGGGAGCTTGCTGTGTGTAAATTGGCTGCCGTGTTTCCTACATTACAACAGTGACTACTACATTTGAAAAGTTATTTAATTTGCCGTAAAGTACTTTGGGGCACCCTGGGGTTGTGAACGGTGCTATATAAATGCAAGCTCGTTCTAAATGATTTTTCCAAGAGGCCAAAGCTAAACTCACCCCGTGTAGTCATTGTTATTTTGTTGGCAAAGGCAGCAACATTTAGGGATGAATGTTGGCTAGGATACTGGGAGAGCTGCCCAGTTCTTCTTTCAAATGGTACCCTGGCATCTTTTATGTCCACCGGAAACAGAAAGAAGGGGGCCTCGGTTTAACGTCTCATCCAAAAGACGACCGACACCTCCAGCACCCCTTCAGTACCTCAGCGAGATATTAGCATAGATTAGGTGCTCGCCTCCTGAAATGGGGCTCGACCCCAGGACTTTGAACGTCGAGGAGTAAACTGTACTCATGAAAACTTTATAAAGGGGGCGATGAGGAGACTTTTTTTTTTAAACGCAGAAAGTTATGATCTGAAATGCTCTACCTGAAAGGGCGGTGGAAGCAGATTCAATAGTAACTTTCAAAAGGGGAATTAGATATATACTTGAAAAAGGGGTAGCTAGAAAAATAGATGAGGGAGAAAGGAATAGAAGGATATGTTGATAGGCGAGATGAAGCAAGGTGGGAGGAGGTTCCTGTGGAGCATAAACACCCTGTTGGGCCAAATGGCCTGTTTCTGCACTGTAAAATTCTACGGTGAAAAGGAAAGATTTTCAGGGCTATGGGTGAAGAGCAGGGGAGTGGGACTAATTCGATAGCTCTTTCAAACCTCCGGCACAGTCACGATGGCCCGAATGGCCTCCTTCTGTGCTGTACGATTCCAAGATAATGTTCACAGACAAGACTGTTGCACCCTCTGCACATATTTAATAATAGATTTTAAAAAATGTAAAATATATGGCATTGAGGGGGGTTAAATCACATCAGATTTCAAGAGGACCTTTGCATGATTCAGATGAAATGGATCAGTGCAATTTATACCCAGTAGCAGAATTAAATTGGAGACATCAATTCTGCGCACGCTCTATCTAAATGGATAAAGCAAGCTTGCATCTACTTCACAGTGAACTTTCGTTACACCGAGTTTTGTTTGATCTGAAACGCACTACCTGTACGAGCTGCTCCAAGGAAGGGGAGATTTCAGCCTCTTTCCGCGTCACACCGAAGCTGCCTCGTAGACTCGTGTCCTTCACTTGTTGCCGCAGCAAAGGCATCAGGTACCGCAGGGTGAGCATTACTCCCAGAATAAGTGGAGTGGGCCGATCTTCTTCCACAGGGACCAAAAAGCCTGCAGCACAAAACAAGGAACCATTTACGCCTTTATTCCGGTCAAGTAAAAAAATCTTGCGGTAAAACCCACGTTTATTTACCGTGGCTAAGCAAACATGAAATTATGACAACTGGTTTGCACTGCTTTCATGGCGTGGCAAGACAAGATTCTACAGATGTTAATCATATCCTTTATGAATTGGCATCGTCTATTTCACTAATTCAAACTGAGCCAACCCTTTTTTTTTGCCCCAAGTTGGTTTAAGGAGTGCACAATTTGTGTGTTCCATGTCGAGTTTTTATTGGATCTTATGCCACTGAGAACCAACGTTATTCTGCGTTGATTCTTCGGGAAGATTAACACATATTGTGTTAAAAATCTTATATCCGGATACACTTCCGGTCAACTTTTTCCATTCGAAATTCCTATGCCCATATTTATATTGGGCACTGACCATCTAAACTCGTCACACTGTAATTACAACCTCCAAGTGGGGGCACTGCAGTCTGCTGTTAACTTCTAAATGTGCGAGACCATGCTTCACAGCAGGTTTCTTGAACTTTGGCTAAATTATCGCCCTGTTTCTGGACGAATCTCACATTCCTGAAGTGCTTGATATACTATTCCATTGTCAACAACATTGCTCCCCCACCCCCCACTTTAGAACACGACGTCCTGTCTGCGCAGGATTCATGGAGATGCGAGAGGTTGCAACAAGTCCTAACAGCCCATGCGACTTAACTAAAATATACAAGGGAAATGTCTTCTTGGTCCAAAATCACATTTCAAGAACATGCATTGTACTGACCAGCATCAACTGCACATGCACTTTCAATATATAAAGCAAGCACATCACTGCCATTAAACATTAAGAGTTCAGACGTATGCTACAAATGTTAGAACATAAGGCGTAGGAGCAGGAGGTGGTCATTTGGCCCCTCGAGCCTGCTCCGCCATTCAATAAGATCATGGCTGATCTGATCTTGGCCTCAACTCCACTTCCCGGCCCACTCCCCATAACCCTCGACTCCCTTATCGTTCAAAAATCTGTCTATCTCCACCTTAAATATATTCAATGACCCAGCCTCCACAGCTCTCTGGGGAAGAGAATTCCAAAGATTCACGACCCTCAGAAGAAATTCCTCCTCATTTCCGTTTTAAATGGGTGCCCCCTTATTGTGAAATTATGCCCCCTAGTTCTGGATTTCTTCACGAGGGGAAACATCCTCTCTGCATCTATCCTGTCAAGCCCCTTCAGAATCTTATACATTTCAATAAGATCACCTCTCACTCTTCTAAACTCCAATGAGTATAGGCCCAACCTGCTCAACCTTTCTTCATTAGGTATCCTCACGTGCAAGAGGTGAGAGTGTTCCACAGAACATCACTTCCTCCCAAGTTCCAACCCTTCTCATCGCTCTTGCAGTCTCTTCTACCCGTCTTCCTCCATGGCGGTTGGCTATTAAAAGATCCCAAGATCCTACTCAAAGAACAGCAAGGAGGACTCCTCGCTCCACCAACACCACCAGAAAACATGCCGCACGAGGTTCAGGATCGTGGCGCCAGGCCGCACGAGGCTCAGGTTGTCAGAGTGCGGGCCCTGCACAGCAGTGCTGCTGGCTGCTTTTAGCAGGTCCTCCGGGACACGGGTCTTAGTGAGTCCCAGTACACTTGGCTTCAGCCAGCTGTGAGAGACCTGTGCTTAGGGAACCCAGTGCAACATTAAAGCGCCTATTAACTGGTCATTCGTCTGATTGTTGTTGGTGGGATCTTGCTGTGCACAGAACCGGCTGCCGCATTTGCTTATAGAGCAGCAGGCGCGGCTTTCTTTCACATGTTTGAAGTGCTTTTCTCTTCAGTTAAACTTGTTTTGGCAAAGCTTTATATCTAATTCCTTAATTTAGTAATTGTCTATATTGTGCACTTTTCCTTCATTTCTCTCACCTCGCTGACATTTCTTTCCTGTATAGCTTCCCTCCCCTGCCTCCTTAAACAGACCATTCTTCAGAACCATCCCCCCCCCACCCCACCCCCCCGCCCGAGAACCATTGCCCGAACTGCATCCGCTCTCAGAATAAATCCCTCACGTCGGGGACGGGATTATTTTGTGCTCAGCGTGACCTTCAAGGCGAAGGTAAGACAGCAGAAGAAGATTAAGCCGGGAATTAAGACACGGATGAACAGTATTATTTCCAGACACGAGGCTGTAACTCGAGGAGAAACAGGAGCGGCAATGTCGTGGGAACACCGTCACCTCCAATTCACACAACAGCCCAACTTGGACACATATCGCCGTTCTTTCATGGGTCAATATCCTGGAATTCCCCGCCTAACATTGGAACATGTCCCTGTGTTACAACAGCGACCACATTTCAAAAGTGCTTCATTGGCTGTCTGTAAAGCACTTTGGGACATGCTGAGGTCGTGAAGGGCTCTGTATAATTGCAAGATCTCCTTAGTGCCATCACCACAGGGACAGCAGAGGTTCAAGGAGGAGGTCCATCGCCACTTTTTCAGGCAATAAATTCATCGCCAGCGTCGCCCACACCCCAAGAACAAATTTTAAAAAACAGTAGATGAGTAGACAGCATCATACACGAGTACCTCTGACCACTGATTTACAGATCAGAAAATCAGCAACCCACTACACACTGCTACCAGAGATGAACCAGTAATCAACTCCACTTTTGCAGAGTGGCCGATTCATACACGTGCACAGATGATGTCATAACTGGGGCAACTTTCCTCAATATGATCACTGATGCATTCTCTCAGTGAAACAGATTGTTGTGTCATTAAGGGGCACCTTCCCGCAGCTCAAAACAATCTCAAAATCAAACTGAAAGCAGATCTCCCAAGTGGTTCAGATTTATGATGCTCAATTTAACAAAGTGCGTCTTTGAAAGAAAAACACAGCACCTTGCAAAACGCATAGCACAGAAAAGCAACAGATTAGCACCTCCCAAACCCACAACCATCACCACCTCAAAGGACAAGGGCAGCGGCTTGCATAGGGACACCATCACCTCCAAATCACGCACCATTCTGACTTGGACATATAATCGCCGCCGATCCTTCATGGTCGCTGGGGGGTCAAAATCGTGGAACTAGCACTGTGGGAGCACCTTCACAACATGGACTGCAGCGATTTAAGAAGAAGGGCCACCACCACCTTCTCAAGGGATGGGCAAAAAAAATGCCAGCCTTGCCAGTGACACCTATACCCAGAGAATGAAAGAAAAAAAACTTGCAGCTCCTGCAATGTTGCCTGTAATTTTTTGGGGGGGCGCGCGGCCCATTCAAATGTTCGCGCATGCGCGGTTATTCCAATTGAAAAGCCGGCGAGGGGCCTGCGCAGGAGCTCCAGACCGCTGCGTGGTCATGCAGCTTAAAGGGAGCACTGAGCTCCTGTTACCCTATTTAATGTGCAAGGTTCTAACAGCAATGTTTGACCATACTAGCCTTACCCAAAAGAACATTCAACAGCCAGGTGTAGAAGTACTGGGTTTTTCTTGAATGCTGACAGATGCTAACAGCGGAGCTGGCTGCAGTCCGACGAATGGTTGGAGAACTTGATTTAAGGTTCCCAATAAAGGTCTTCAACAACATCTGGAATTTCAAAAATAAATATAGGAAGATTAAAAATTCTTCGCAGTTGTGCATCAGCCCTTGGAGAAATGCCATGAGGAACTCTTTATGTACAAAACACACCGGATTATTCGCCACATAACATTTCCTCAACACGCATTTCAGTACCGTACTGGGGTTGCTTCAAATATCTATAAACTCTTGCAACATCCTACATTTTCATGTTTCATCTGGAGAATATTTGACAAAGGCATGCTCATCCTTTTGGGGTTTCTAAAACACTGTTCTAACCACAGAACGAGGTGACAACAACTTGCATTTATATAGTGCCTTTAACGTAGTAAAACGTCCCAAAGCACTGCGCAGCCAATGAAGTACTTTCTGAAGTGCAGTCACAGTTGCAATAAGAAACGCGGCAGACAATTTGCACTCAGCAAGCTCCCACAAACTGCAATGTGGTAATGACCAGATAATCTATTTGTTATGTTGATTGAGGGGTAAATATTGACCAGGAGACTGGGGATAACCCCCCTGCCCTTCTTCAAAATAGTGCCATGGGAGCTTTTACGTCCACCTGAGGGGGCAGACGGGGCCTCGGTTTAACGTCTCATCCAAAAGACGGCACCTCCGACAGTGCAGCACTCCCTCAGTCGTGCACTGGGAGTGTCAGCCTAGATTTTTGTGCTCCAGCCTCTGGAGTGGGACTTGAACCCACAACCTTCTGACTCAGAGGCGAGGTTGCTATGAGAGAGTATCAGGAAGTACTCCTTCATGCAAAAGGTGCTTAAATACCTGGAATGGTCTCCGGGTTAGGGTAGTAGAAGGAAAAACGTTGGGCTTGCTCAAGGGGCAATGAATTGGTATAATTGAGGTAAGGAGGGGTTGAGGGAGAACTGTAGTTTTCTTTGGATGAATGAACTAGATGAGTCAAGTTGAAAGATAGTTTCTTCTCGTCGAAAACAGGATCTCATGACCTGTTGAATTTCACTGAAATGCAGGTTAAGATGGTGTTTCCACCTCATCAAAAACCCACTCTTCCGTCACTGGCCGACTGAGAACGACCCCATCCTGTGCGGAGTTTTAGTTCACGCTCCCATATTCTGAAATTCTCTGGAATCCCCTCCACTTTGCAGCCTCACTTCCTACCTTCCCAAATTCTTTCCCTCCTCTTCCTCCAGTTTCTAATAACCCTGCCACCAGCCCCCCACACCCCTTGGGACATTTTATCTACATTACAACAGTGACTACCAATGTTCCCTTTAATTTTTTTGGGTGCGCAGCCCATTCAAAATACCGTCCCTGCACGGTTTTCTCCCCATTGAAAAGCCGGTGAGCTGGCTAAGTGGGAGGTGCAGACCGCTGCATGGCCAGGCAGCTTAAAGGGAACATTGGTGACTACACCTCAAAAGTACTTCATTGGCTGTAAAGGGCTTTGGGACATCCGGAGGTCGTGAAAGGCACTATATAGGTGCAAGTTCTTTCTTTTAAAGGCACAATATAAATGCAAGTGGTTGTTGGCAGGTTAGAAAGGTACAACGTAGAAGCACTGATGATGTAGAATTTATATTGAATATCATGAAGCAGCGAAAAATTATTTGGAACATTTTACAATACTACAGCATTTTTAGTGTCTTATTTACAAAAAATAAAAGCACTTTTATCAAAGCAATGGTAACTTCAAGAGTAGGACGAGTGTAAACAGTGGTGACCTGAAAAATATATTTGTATTAACAGTAAGTTTGCACCTTCAAATATTAAGAATTCTTTCCACTTTGACCCGTCGCTGCATTACTGTTTTAACAAATATTTATGCAGTTCACAAAATTTGCATGCCTTATGATGTGCTGCTTTTAAATCAGAAAAATATCTGGAGGAAAATAAAATAGCCTCAGGTTTTGGAACAGGCCCTGAAATTGTGTGATTTTCACCCTACAGGGGAGCTCTGAAAGCCGTCCCAATCACAAGAAAGAGTCCGGAGATCAGAGAAAATACATGACATCAGCCACTCGATTTAGCTCATGATGCACCGTTGCATTCCCCAGACACCAGTAATAACACATGAGCTGTTCTGGCATGTTTACAGCTCGGGCTTTTAACAAGAGCAGTCGGAGGGCTAGCTTCATAGTGCAGAGAGAACAAAGAGCTTAATAAAAGAAAAATGGAGGGAGAGTTAATCCATTATCAAATCTAACTTTCAACAAGCTAATGGCAATTCCGATAGTCCCTTCAGGGCCCTTGGTTGGCAAGCATCTGACTCACTACCAGACTGAGACCCAGAATAAAACTACTTTTGTTCTTCCAACAGATACTGTAAAATTCCCAATGAAGTCTTTAAAGTTAATGGGGGGGGAAAAAACAAAACTGATTGCGACCCAGAATCCACATAAGCGGATAGGCCGTCTGCCCCGCTCCAAATCCTCTGTCTTGCCACGTCTTCCTACTTTCAAAAGCCTCCACAAAGCTTCGCTTTTCGACTGCACCTTCAGCCACCTCCCCTCTCGTCTTCCTTCTTGATCCGAGCCAGACTCCTGATCCGAGTTCGAGTCTCCCTCCGCTCCCCACTTCTGAAGCATCTTGGAAGATTTTGCTACGCTGAAAGCGCTATGCAAGTGCAAACATTGCCACTTTCATCGCATTAATACTTGCAAGCAATTTTCCCTGTAATTCTTTTGGTTGCCGCGCAGCCCATTCAAAATACTTTTTTTTCCTTTTGCATTGAAAGGCTGGCAAGTTGGCTGCGCGGGATCCCTGGAGCGCCGCACGGCCACGCAGCTTAAAGGGAACACTGCTTACAAGCTGTGGAATTTCATATCAACTCCACGCTTAGAAAATTTATTCATAACACTGCGCGAAGAAGTGCTTCCTGATTTTACTCCTAAATGGCCGAGCTCTAATTTTAGAGTTATGCCTCCTTGTTCTGGACTCCTCCACTAGAGGAAATAGTTTCTCTCCGCCTACCCTATCAAATCTCCATTACTTTAAACACCTCGCTTAGATCACCCCTCAACCTTCTAAACTCATGAGAATACAAGCCAAGTTGGGTCATCGAATCAAACATCACAGAAGGAGGCCATTCGGCCCATCGTGCCTGTGCCGGTCCGGTCCTCGTAATGAACTCTTTAAGCCCCTGTATATACCGTTCTTGAGGTTCGGTGCCCAACATTGAATGCAGTGCTCCAGATGGGATCTGACCGAGGCTCTGCACAACTGAAGCATCACTTCCTCACTTTTAAATTCCAGCCCCCTTGAGATAAAGGTGGAATTAGCCTTTTTGTTACATTTTGTACCTGCGCCCTAACTATTACACAAACTAGGGTTTGTATTCCCTGGAATTTAGAAGATTAAGGGGTGATTTGATTGAAGTTTTCAAGATATTAAGGGGAACGGATAGGGTAGAGAGAGAGAAACTATTTCCGCTGGTTGGGGATTCTAGGACTAGGGGGCATAGTCTAGAAATTAGAGCCAGATCTTTCAGGAGTGAAGTTAGGAAACACTTCTACACACAAAGGGTGGTAGAAGCTTAGAACTTTCTTCTAGCATCAATTGCCATTTACGGATCAGTTGTTAGTTTTAAATCTGAGATTGATAGACTTTTGTTAACCAGGGGTATTAAGGGATATGGGCCAAAGGCGGGTATATGGAGTTAGGTCACAGATCAGCCATGGTCTCACTGAATGGTGGAACAGGCTCAAGGGGCTGAATGGCCTCCTCCTGTTCCTATGTTCTAGTGATTCATACTTGGTCACAGAAGGGATCGTGATCTATTCCACTATGCCAGCCAGTCTCCATTATTTATTGGTAAACACAGTAAAATTTATTCTCACAGCAAAAATCATCTCACATGAATGTTTGAGCACATGGTATGGTAGGGTCATGGTTATGTTACTGGGCTGTAATCGAGAGGCTTGGACTAGGAATCCAGAAAACACAAGTTCAAATCTCACCATGGCAGTTTCAGAATTCCATTTCCAGTTTTAAAATGTTTTAAAAGCCTGCATCAGTAAAAGTGACCACGAAGCTTTCCGATTGTCATAAAAACCCAGCCGGTTCACTAATGTCCCTTCAGGAAGGAAACCTGCCGTCCTTACCCGGTCTGGCCTATATATGACTCCAATCTTACACCAATGCGGTTGCCTCTTAACTACCCTCTGAAGCTGCCTATTAGGTTGTCGTAAACCGCGACAGCAGTTCAAGAAGGCAGCCCACCACCACCACCACCTTCGCAGGGCAACTAGGGATTCCGGCCTTGCCAATGATGCCCAGATCCAGAGAATGAATGAAAAAAAAAGTTGGCCAAATATTGCTCCAGAAGTGAATTAAGTTCTAAAATAATGGAATGGCTTGAGGTTGCAATCTAGCCTTGGGATTCAGCGGACACTGACAAACTGTTTGAGCTTCACAGTCATGGACTTTCAACATCTAAGCAATGTGGCAAAGCAATTTGAAAAGCTAATAGAGAGATATATAGCCAGAACCTTCGATAGCACCTCCCAAACCCACAACCTCGACCACAAGGGCAGCAGGCGCATGGGAACACCACCACCTCCCAGATCCCCTCCAAGTCACACACCATCCCGACTTGGAAGTATATCGCCATTCCTTCACCATCGGTGGGTAAAAATCCTGGAACACTCTCCCTAACAGCACTGTGGGAGTACCTTCACCACAGGGACTGCAAGGGCTCAAGGAGGAGGTGTACCACCACCTTCTCAAGAGCAATTAGGGATGGGCAATAAATGTTGGCCTTGCCAATGACACCCACATCCCATGAATTAATAATTTTTAAAAAAGCATTCTCCAGGGGTTATCCAAAGAGCTTTACAATGCACCAAGTCAGGCAACGCTTGGGAGTCCTGTATTGAATTATGATCGTGGGTCCAAAAGAAGTACAAAAGAAATACAAGCATTAGAGAAGTGCAGATAAGATTGACCGAGTGAGAAGGAAACGAGCCAAGATTAAAATTTAAATTCTAGTCTGGAAAGGTGACGACTGGGGGGAGGAGAGGGGTTAAAGTCGGGAGATCTGGTGAGGGAGCTAGCACCGGGGCAAACCATTTGGCCCACTGTGTCTGTCTGAGCTAACTCCCCCACCACAGCTCATCTAGCCTAATCACATTTTGTTGTTTGCCCCATAATCTAATAATTTTCTTCAAGTGTCTTAAATGTTACGACTGACTCAATGCCACTTGTGGTAAAGCATTCCATAACCTGATAAATCTTTCTATGAAAATAATTCCTTCTAACCTCCCCTATATGCTTCTAGTACTATTCCCGAGTTAAAACCCCTTCACGTGCGATTTAACAGTGGGGAGCATGACTGACCAGTCCAACCTTGTACTCACCCTATGTCCACGGTTCAGCAGGTGCCACTGGAGAGCAATCACAAGCAGAAGCCCTGGGTGACCTCCTCCCCCCCATCCAAGGCAATTACACTGCCCTTACTGTCGGCCAAGGCAACCTCAGGAAACCCAGCACAAATCAACAGTCACATTGGGGACCTGTATCCGCGCTCCTCTAATTCTGGCCTCGAGCATATCCGATTTTAATCACTCCACCATTGGCAACTGTGCCTTCAGCTGCCAAGGCCCTAAGCTCTGGAATTCCCTCCCTAAACCTCTCCACCTCTCTACTTCTCTTTCCGGCTTTAAGACGATCCTTAAAACCTACCTCTTTGACCATCAGTCCTAATATCTCCTTATGTGGTTCGGTGTCAAATTTTGTTTTATTATGCTCCTGTGAAGCGCCTTGGGACGTTTTACTACGTTAAAGGTGCTATATAAATGCAAGTTGTTGTTGTAGCAGCATACACTGTACTTAGCCATTGGGGGAGGGAAAGGAACTTGCACGGAGTTCTTTTAAGGTTTAAAAATGCAGTTTCTAGACTCCCTTGCGTTGACTAAAACAGCAAGAATGAACAACCTAACACAGCTGCTCCCAAAGATCTGTCTCTTACATATACATATAAATAAGAGAAGCATTATCTTCAAATAAAATCTGCCACAATATGACAAAGCATCAATCTTTACCCGAGACTACCCATTTGGAACATTCCTTGTTTTGGTTGAGTTTTTTTTTTTATAAATAGACTAAAGCCTTGAAATTCCACTGTTAGCGTCAAACCACTTAAGCCGTCCATACAAAATTACTTTCTGCTGTTAGCTGAGATTTTAACCTATTTATTTTAAATGGGTTAACACGCATTAAAATAGGGTTTAATGGAATTTAATAAAAACACATGAAGTGCCTGTACGCCAATATCACACAGCGCAGTTCCGCCGTTTAACATGTTCAGTAAAAGTGTTGTGTGGGTTTATTACTAAACAGAAACCGAAATGGAGCACTATCTCCTCAGCAAAGTACCAAGTGGTTGATGGCAGTACCTTGATTTCACTGTCATTTGCAAAGTTGCCCAGAGCCGCCATGATCTTTGGCACAGCACCAGCCAGCGTCTCCTGCACGGATTCTTCCAATCGCTTGCTGATCCGAGCCAGACAGGGAAGCAGGTTCACAAGGTAGGGCCTAGATGGGGGCGGAGGGGGAGTGGGAGGAAAAAAAAAGCAATTTTACCCATTGAAGGCAGAAACAAATTACCAAGGAAGAGGTCTAATATTTCCATGTACAACATTCCAGGCTTTAAGCGCAAAGATATGGCCAAATGCGACTCGTTTGTACGGTTTTCTAAAACTTTACAACATTCAGCATTAGAAGCTTCAAGTCATTAGAAAACATGCATACTTTGATTTTCAGAACGACATGGTCAATTTGGTTTCACCGTTGGACGCGGTGGCCTTGCATGGACACCGTGACAGTATAGCATGTTAGGAAACACAGGAAAATAGGAGGGGCTCAAACATGCAACACCATGAAGTGGAGGTCCGCGGGTTTGATTCCGTTACTTCACCGCTCCCAATCTCAGCGGCCACGCTCCAGTGGGCGTTGAGTGGAGGCCAGGAATCTCCTTGCAACGTGGGGAAGGGGCAAAGAGGAAAGAGAAAGTACGACTAAATGGGGAAACTTGGCTCAGCCATTCTCTTGGCAACAAGCAGCGAGGGTGTCCTGCCCACTCTTCACCTTCAGCCACAGAACGTGCATGGACCTGAAGCATTAACAAGGGATGGAATAGGATTAAACTACCCTCGAAATGCACGCACTCTCACAGGCTTGAAGTTAATCATTGTGGTCATGCTTGAACAATTCTGTTTTACACAGCAAGTGCTGTAAACATTAGTGGGGTTGGAAAGCTAGTTTGGAGTAGATGCTGAGCCCAACTGTAAAGGGGAGCTGAATTAACAGGCATAGCGAAGGATCAGGAATCCTAGGTTAACGAATATTAAAATCAACTTCCTCAACCTAACAAACCTCGAGCACATGTTCAAGCCAGCCACCCTTATGGAGCCATCATCTCTCACTATATAAACTTCTTTTAAAAAAACACAGAAGTTAATATTGTTTTGAACAGAGAGTTCCGACATCAATCTAGTACAGTTTTTCTGGCATGAAGACAGCAGTAAATTATCAGAAAAGATATACATGATATATACATATAACTGACCTGCACTTCTGTGGACGAACAAGGTGAGCCAGCTCAGCAAATCTCCAAAGTGCAGCCCGTAAACTCCTTGATGGGCCATTCTGTGCAATAGAGGGGGAAAAAAAACTGCTCAAGCAGCACATGGTAGTACGTTGAGAAAAAAATTGACTATGCACCTCCCAAACCTGTGACCGCCACCACCTAGAAGGCCAAGAGCATCAGGCGCGTGGGAACACCACTAGCTGCAGGTTTCCCTCCAAGTCACACACCATCCCGACGTGGACATTTTTTGCCGTTCCTTCATCGTTGCTGGGTCGAAATCCTGGAACTCCCTACCCAACAGCACCGTGGGAGCACCTTCACCACACGGACTGCAGCAGTTCAAGAAGGAGGCCCACCACCACCTTCTCAAGGGCAACTAGGGATGGGCCTGTGTCAAAGCTAGGTGGGAACGCAAGTTGTCAGGAGAATGCGAAGAGGCTTCAAGGGGATATAGACAGGCTAAGTGAGTGGGCAAGAACATGGCAAATGGAATGTAATGTGGAGAAATGTGAAGTTATCCACTTTGGTAGGAAAAATAGAAAAGCAGAGTATTTTTTAAATGGAGAGAGATTGGGAAATGTTGGTGTTCAGAAGGACCTGGGTGTCCTTGTACACGAATCACTGAAAGTTAACATGCAGGTACAGCAAGCAATTAGGAAAGCAAATGGTATGTGGCCTTTTTTACAAGAGGATTTGAGTATAAGAGTAAAGACGCCTTACTACAATTATATAGGGCCCTGGAGAGACCACACCGGGAGTATTGTGTACAGTTTTGGTCTCCTTACCTAAGGAAGGATATACTTGCCATAGAGGGAGTGCAAAAAAGGTTCACCAGACTGATTCCTGGGATGGGGGGGGGGGGGGGGATTGTCCTATGAGGAGAGATTGAGTAGACTAGGCCTATATTCTCTGGAGTTTAGAAGAATGAGGGGTGATCTCATGGAAACATACAAAATTCTTACAGGGCTTGACAGGGTAGATGCAGGGAGGATGTTTCCCCTGGCTGGGGAGTCTAGAACCAGGGGTCAGTCTCAGAATAAGGGGTCGGCCATTTAGGACTGAGATGAGGAAAAATCTCTTCACTCAGAGGGTGGTGAACCTTTGGAATTCTCTACCCTAGAGGGCTGTGGAGGCTCAGTTGTTGAGTATATTCAAGACAGAGATCGATAGATTTTTGGATATTAAGGGAATCAGGGGATATGGGGATAGTGCAGGAAAGTGGAGATGAGGTAGAAGATCAGCCATGATCTTATTGAATGGCAGAGCAGGCTCGAGGGGCCGAATGGCCTACTCCTGCTCCTATTTCTTATGTAGCTGTGGCTCAGTTGTTAGCACTCACGCCTTGGAGTCAGAAGGTTGTGGGTTCAAGTCCCAGTCCAAAAACTTGATCACAAAAATTAAGGCTGACACTCCAGTGCAGTATTGCGGGAGTGCTGCACTGTCGGAAGTTCCGTCTTTCGGATGAGACTTTAAACCAAGGCCCCGTCTGCCCTCTCAGGTGAAAGTAAAAGATCCCATGGCACTATTTAAGAGGAAGAGCAGGGAGTTCTCCCCGGTATCCTGGCCAATATGTATCCCTCAATCATCAGTAACACAGATTATCTGGTTATCACATTGCTGTTTGTGGGAGCTTGCTGTGCGCAAACTGGCTGCTGCGTTTCTTACATCACAACAGTGACCGCACTTCAAAAGTACTTCATTGGCTGTAAAACGCTTTGGGACATTCGGAGGTCGTGAAAGTCTTTCTTTTTTTCTTTTAAATGCCGGCCTTGCCAGCGATGTATCCCGAGAATAAATACATTTTTAAAACTCCCAACTACAAAATCTATGAGCAGCCCTGTTAAAATATCCCACGGACAATCTACTAACTAGAAAATAGTTACTTTGTATTAATATCCCTGTTTCTGCAATTCAGAGTTTGTCGATACAACACCACTTCAACTGCCCTGAATAGAATTGCTCCAAAATCCCCATCACTTTTAATTTCAATGCTACTCAGCTTTAAACCATTTGGCCTGTACTCTCCAATTCAACCGCCTACCAACATAGCTATCAGGTCTAACCACACCGCTAACCTTCTAAATGTAAATCATTTTAACTCAGCTCCTGTCAAATCCTAATACGCTCAAAAGGATCACGACCAATATTTCCATCTGTGCATTAGAGTAAATGCCGTCTGTAACGTCTGATTCGTTAAAGTTAAAATGCACCAGTGTGGAATGTGAGAAATGAACACTTACACTAAAGACCAATACTTATTTATGTTACACAAGAACATACAAAATAGGAGCAGACGACCACCATTCAGCCCTTCGAGCCTGCTCCGCCCTTCAATAAGATCATGGCTGATAAAATAAATATGCAAGCTCTGTAAAATTGCTCTAATGCACGAATTAGTAATTCAAAAGCGCATGGCAGTACGTTTTTTTTTATAAAAAGACCATGCATTCCATTCCCAGTAGCAACGTTACCTATAATTTTATTTTGGGTGCGTGGCCCCTTTAAGGGGCATGCGGCCCATTCAAAATACCACGCCTGCGCGGTTCTTCCTATTTAAAAGCCGGTTGCGCGGGAGCTGCAGAGCGCTGCGCAGCTTAAAGGGAACGTTGCCCAGTAGCTATCTTTGAGTACCCGAGTTAAAAAAAAATCCCACTGACGATATATAATTATGGTAAACTCACCAACCAAAAATTCCACTCCACATAATTACTACTTAAAAATATTTATTGGGAATAAGTCTCTAACCGCTTACCAACCTTTTTAATTTCTTTATACAATTCTAGTTGTAACCGAGGCAGATTTGAGTCAGTCAGGGCCTGTTAAAACAAACAAGAACGTGATAGCTTGGGTATATAAGATTTTTAAGAACTTTCATTTAACATTATGCCACAGCCTAGCTGGAGATGACGTGTTAAAACTGCGGGAAACACAAATTTCAACATATTAGTGTATGGAGTGCTCTAATGAACCTTTATCTTTCCAAATGCAATTGCAAACAGGTTAAAGAAATCAGGGCTCCGGGGCAGAATTCTCCATGTCCTTCGATGTCCCTATTTTCTCTTCCTCCTTCCCGTGTCCTCACGGTGTTGAAATCAGACTCCTCACCCGATCTCTAACTCATTTGTTTATCTTGGAATTTCCTCGGCCATCCCTTCCTCCCGCAATCTTCAGCCTTTTTAAAAAAAAAACACCAAGTTTGGAGTCACAAGTCCCCGAGTGTGATTTCATTTTCTCCTTCACTCTTCTCAAACTCGTGGTGCCTCGGACAGGATGCCTTGACCGCTCATCTTGGTTTCTCCATTTCAACAAAGGGCAGAATTGTCCTGGCTGATATCTATTGCGACATGCACCACAGACGTAAACTGACCCGCACCCTGCACAAGGTCGGTGCACGTATAGGCTCTGGAGGCAGACCATTAGGGTGCGAGTCCGCTTGATTTAACAAAACCTTCCAAACCATTAAACTTTTTTTGCATTCAGATACGAGTAACTCAAACGGGGCGAGTGTACCAAAACAGACGGTAACTTCTTAAAATCTTGGCTGGCAAACTTCCATCCTGCCGTTACACATCCATTTCTTTTGGCCACTTGTGATCAGGATCCATAGCTTAGCTCAGGGATGGTGGATATTTTGGAGCCGGTGGACGGAGGCGTGTGTCAAAACCAGTGAGTGTGCCGCATGATTACGCAGTAATTCAAGCTCTTGTAGAATGAAAATTGAAACACCCACACACACGCAAAATGCAAAACCCGCATACACAATACAAACGAGACCAAATACACAAAAAGGTAAGACCCCCCCCCCTAAACAAAAATACAAACCCACCCCACTGTTCGCACCCCTTCCTTTCCCCAAGAGAGAGCCGGAGGGCGAGCGCTTGACAGGGACAGTAATAATACCGAGGTTACACAGAGAGAGAGAGGGAGGGAGGGAGGGGGCTGAAGGGGTGTGGATGTGACAACAGAGAGAAGAAGCCAATGAATCAAACTGTCTCATCATTGGTGGCCCTCAGAGATTCACAATAGCAATAAAAAGCATTCCACTTATTAATAGGAACCATCAGCAATGATAGTGATTTTAACATCATGACACAGACATCCTACAACAAATCCCCTGATTTTCACAATCTAATAGTTTCCTTACATTTTCTCTCCTCTACATTCCCCTCCTCCCCCACCCCCCCACAAATTTCTGATCTGCTTACAAGAAAAATAAATAAAAGATACTTGCTCCAGCCCTTTTACGGTGAAAGCTTAGTTCAGTGGGCTAATGAATGGTTTGAAATGGATCATGGCTTATGCTACAATGTTGTTCGTCAAACGTGAGCCTCGCAGCACAGGCTCACATACCAATCCTTTTATCTATTCCAGTACTTTTAGGAGGTGAGATCTCCACCTAGATGTACATCGGAACCTCCCACCCATTCACCATTTTTTACCCTAACAAGCCCATTAATTTTTTGTCCTCATGGCCAGTGATGAACAACTCCGATATCACTAACGCACACAAGCACGCACACGGTTAACTTGCGCAAATACCGGAAACAAAACCCGATTGAGAGACACCGACATTTGGGCTGGTGCACTGGCGGGGCAGGTTAAAATCTGACTTGCCTTAATAATTTTATTTAAACATTCATCTGCTACCATCCGGACATCGGACTCTGCGTCGTCACAACACAACAGAAACATTTCCATTGCAATCCCCAACAACTTCTGAAATTCTGGCGAGTTCCTGAAAAATTACAAGTGGGCATGTTTAAAAAGAAAAAATCTGTTTGGCAAACTCAGCATTGCAACTCAATTTTTCCAGGCGATCTCTGGTCACTGCACATTTGAGTAAGCAACAATAACTTTACACTTTAACGTAGTAAAATGTCCCAAAGCGCTTCACGAGAGTGTTCTGAAACAAAATTTGACACCGAGCTACATAAGGAGATATTAGGACAGGTCAAGCTTGGTCTGAGAGGTAGGTTTTAAGGAGTGCCTTAAAAGGAGAGAGAGGCGGAGAGGTTTAGGGAAGAAATCCAGAGCTTAGGGCCTAGGCCACCAATGGTGGAGCGATTAAAATCAGGGTGCGCAAGTTGCCAAGATTGGAGGAGCGCAGAGATTTCAGAGGGTTGTAAGGCTGGAGGAGGTTGCCGAGATCGGTAGGGGCGAGGCTATCGAGCGATTTGAAAACAAGAATGAGAATTTTTAAATTGAGGTTTTGCCATATGTAGGTCAACGAGCACAGCGGATCTCTCGTGATGCTGCTCACAATAGATCAAAGCAGGTACGGTTTTGTAAGGGCAGGAGCATTGCACCATCTAACACGCAACGCATTATTGCGCTGTTAAAGTGAAGCTGTGTTTAATTTGGTTCCCCTTTAAGATCATGAGGTGTAATTGCTGTGTCTTCAGGACAATTAGAGGCTGACTCTTCTTAGCCAATCCCCAGGTCAATTAGAGACCCTAACTTGGCTTTCTTACAAAAAAATGCAACTCCTGAAGTCAACTGGAAGGTATTTTCTGCTTCTCTGCTTTTCAATTCTATCCCTCCAGAAATGAACCTCAGTGCTTTGTTTGCTTTTGTTAATTGCCTTATTAACCTGCGTTGCTACTTTTAGTGATGTGTATCTTTACCCTCAGATCCCTTTTTAGACACTTATTTTTGAAGGAGTATGTGGTTTCCTTATTCTTCATACCAAAATGCACCACCTCACACTTCTCTATATTGAAATTCATTTGCCAATTGCACGCCTATTTTGCAAGTTTATTAATGTCTTCTTGTAATTTGTCAGTCTTCCTCAGTATTAACTATACCTCCCAATTTGATGTCATCTGCAAATTTTGAAATTTTACTTGATTCCCGAGTTCATATCGTTTATGTAAGTGGTGAACTACAGTGGTCCCAGCACCGATCCTTGCGGAACACCACTTCCCACCTTTTGCCAATCCGAGTAGCTACCCTTAATCCCTACTCTCAGTTTTCTGTTTTGTAGCCAGCTTGCTATTCATTCTGCTACTTGTCCCCCGACTCCACATGCTCTCACCTTGTTCATTAGTCTACTATGCGGTACCTTGTCGATGACCTTTTGAAAATCCAAATATATTACATCTACTACATTACCCTTGTCTACTATTTGATAGTTTTTCCAAAGAATTCAATAAGGTTGGTCAAGCATGCCCTCCCATTTTGAAATCAGTGCTGACTGTACTATATTTTCAGTTTCTAGATGTTTTCCTATTACATCTCTGAATAAAGACATAATAGACAGTAAGCTAACTGATCTATAGTTCCCTGGGCTTGTTCCTATATTTTAAAAAAAGAGATCGAACATTAGCTGTCTGTCAGTCCTCTGGCACCATTCCCTTTTCTAATGAATTTTTATATATATGCAATAGTGCCTCTGCTATCTCTTCCCTAGCTTTTTTTTAATGTCCATGGGGTTTTATCCTCTCTGTTTGGTTAGTTTATCAATTATTGACACCTTTATCTTAAATGTCTTTATATCTCTTCCTCTAAAGTCATGTCCACCTGGTTAGTCTCCTTGGTAAATAGTGAGAAAGTAATTATTAAATATTTCTGCCATTTCGCTGTCATCACCTTGTTAGTTTATCTTGTGCATCCCTTGGTGGCCCCATTACTATCCTGATTTTCTTTTTGGTGTCTGTAGAATACTTCACTATTTCTTTTTATATGCTTTGATAATTTAGTTTCGTACTTCCTCTTGGCCTTCCTAATAAGTTTTTTTTTGTACTTCTTTCTGAACCTCTCCGTATTCCCTTTGGTCATCCTCTCCTTTATTTTCTATGTATTTAGTGTGTGCCTTTTTCTTTAGTTTCCATTTTCCCCTCATCTCTTTATTCATCCAGGGTGTCTGATTACTGGCTAGTTTGTTCTCGTTTGTTAGTGGACTCCTGGACTCTATTGATCGTAGCAGAACAAGAGATTTATTCCAAGATGCACACAAGAATACTCCAGCAATGTCGATGAAAGCTCAGTGGGTCAATTTTCAAAACCGCGTGTGATTACTTTCATTCCATGTTCAAAGAGCAAACCAATAATACCCGGGCAGAATTTCAAATATTAAAATGCAATAACAAACAGAAAATGCTCAGCAGGTCAGGCAGCATCTGTGGAGAGAGAAACAGAGTTATCTTTTCAGGTCGATGACCTTTCGTCGGTGTTCTGACGGAGAGTCATCAACCTGAAATGTTAACTCGGTTTCTCTCTCTACAGATGCTGCCCGACCTGCTGAACGTTTCCCAGCATTTTCTGTTTCCATTTCTGATTTCCAGCATCTGAAGTATTTTGCTTTGATATTAGAATGCAACTAATTTACCTAAGAGACTGTGCAACTATGTTTTCACATATAGTCAGGCAGTGAGTTACACGGTCCTTTTTGGTCGTGGCAGATTCTTTCTTCCTAGAGAAAACGGAAACAAGAACAGCAATTAGGCACCTACAGTACATACATACATACATGTTCTGAAAGGGACAGGACGCCACGAATGTAGCTCTTCACTGCCATCTTTCAACAACAGCATTTCAAAGAAAATAGTTTTTCCCACGATTGCAGACCACAATCTATCAACTTCCAAATCGGTGTTTATCGAAGACACCAGTAAATTGCCCACAGTATTGCTTATAGAATCATAGAATGACACAGCACAGGAGGCCATTCGGCCCACCGCGCCTGTGCCGGATCTTTGAAAGATCTATAACAATTATTCCCATTCCCCCTGCTCTTTCCCTACGGCCCTGTCATTTTCCCTGCCTTCAAGTACTTATCCAATTCCCTTTGCTTGGAAAAACTTCCTTTTAAGTTCCCCCTTTACGCTTCTCGTACTCATCCTAATTACGTCTCCTGGTTACCGATTCGCCAACCAGTGGAAATACTTTCAGAGGGTTGTCAGGCTGTGCACTGCTGGAGTTGGTGACTGAAGCACAGACCATGTCAACATTTAAGTGTAAGTTAGACAAGTGGCTGAAGGAAAGTGGGATAAAGGGACGTGCAGACAGGCCGGGCACAGGGGATTCGGACTGCAGCTGCTCGTGTAGAGGAGAAACACCAACAGGGACTGGAAGGCAAAGTTCCCTCTAAGCTGCGCGGCCTCGCAGTAACGGGAAAGTGCCCGCGGAGGCCGCTCACTGGCTTTTACATTGTAAATACCGCGCATGCGCAGAAATTTAACGAGACAGCGCATTAAAAGAAACAGGCTGCGCGGAACAAAACGCAGCTTACAGGAACAGTGCTGGTAGGTCGATCAGACTGTTTCCACATTGTGATTTCTGGTAACATCCCAATTTACTCTCAAACGCTTCAAAAACGCTCGTGTTATTATGGAAATGCAGCCAAAGTCAAATCGAGCCAATCCAGTTTCAAACCACACGCGGAGCACAAAACGGCAATTACAAGTACCAGATCATATTTGGAATTCCCAAATAGGCATTGGATGCTGCGTGCAATAATGGGCTCCACACTATAGGAAGTATACTGAGGCTTCAGAGAGGGCGCAACGCACATTCACTAGGATGCTGCCTGGTATGAGGAAATACAAATACGAAGAAATACCGGAGAACAATTTATGAAAGGATGGGACAGTGCAGATATTCCTTCATGTATAGAAGATTAAGCAGTGATCTAATTGAGGTGCTTAACCTGGTGAACGGATTCGATAGGGGGAGGGGGAGGGGGGGGGGGAAAGAGAGAGAGAGAGAGAGAGAGAAACTGTTTCCTCTGGTGGGGAAGGAGGGAAATCAGGAAGCACTTTTTCCACACAAAAGGTAGTGGAAATCTGGAACTCTCCCCCAAAAAGCTGTCGCGGCTGGGAGGGGGGGGTCAATTGAACATTTCAAAACTGAGATTGATAGTTTGTTAAGAAGGGTATTAAGGTTACGGAGCCAAGGTGGGTAAATGGTGGCACGGTACAGATCAGCCACGATCTAACTGAATGGTGGAACAGGCTAGAGGGGCTAAATGGCCTCCTCCTGTTCGTATGTAGATAGAAGTAGACTGTTTCCAGTAGTTGAGGGGTTAGAACAAGGTGCCATAAATACAAGAATAAATCCAAGAGATTTAGAACAGAGCAAGAGAAACCTCTTTACACACAGGCTTGTGAGGCTGTGCAATTTACTTCCAAGGTTAGTGGGTTAAGGCAGAAAGTATCTCAATGTTTGCGATTAGATTGGATGGGTGGATGAAGGAAATGGGAACAGGGTGGGTAAATGTGATTAGGGCTATTTGCTTGCGTCGAGTGTAAATACTGACCTGCATAGGTTGGGCTGACGTGTTCTGAGGTGACAAGCTATGCTAACTGAGCAGACTGTTTGGAGGTGTAGACGTTTGTCTCATGGCTACTCATCCTCCCCAACGGAGAATTAGCAGGCCTGCGGCACACACAGACACAGACAGCCACACACTGGACTTTGGGGATCTCAGCAGTGGTCTATGAACCCCTTTTGTTCTTTTATTCCTCCCCCCAAGCCTCCCACTTGCTTTTTTATCTGTTTCATTTCCTGCTTTTTTCTCAGTTCTGACGAAGGGTCTTCAACCTGAAACGTTAACTCTTTCTCTCTCCACGGATGTTGCCTGGCCTGCTGAGTTTTTCCAGCGTTTTCTGCTGTGTTTCAACTTTCCAGCATCCGCAGTATTTTGCTATCGTATCAGCACAGCATCACCTGGTTGGGTTTTTCTGTTGCTGATTTATTTGTAACCCCTCCTCCTCTCTGCAAGTTATCACCTTCTACCTGGGGTACTGCTCGACAAACCCTGATGGGCCTCCAGTACATCGGACAAGTGGCCGTTCTTCAGGTGGGAGATTGAACACCAAGTCTCGGCAGGCTACATATCTATATGGGGTGTCACAAGTAAGCGAGATCCGCTCCCCTCTCTCGCGCATTCTCAGACACGCATGTGCATGCGCTCACACACACATACATAGGATCACTGGATAACGACTGAAAGCAGGAACCCTGGCCAATTTCCCCCCAGTTGCTTCACTGAAACCACTCAACAGTGGATGCATTAGGAACCAAGTCTCAGCAACGAATTGCTAAATGCCCATTCCCAAGTCTTGGATAATCTGCCTGCCAGATCGAAGGCCAGCCAATTAATTAGCCGTGCCAGCCGTGGCTCAGTGGGTAGCAGCCTCGGCTCGGAGTCAGAAGGTTGTGGGTTCAAGTCCCATTCCAGAGACGCAAGCACAAAAATCTCAGCTGACATGCCAGTGCAGTGCTGAGGGAGTGCGGCACTGTCGAAGGTGCCGTCTTTCGGATGAGACATTAAACCGAAGCCACGTCTGCCCTCTCAGATGGACGTAAAAGATCCCATGGCACTATTTCGAAGAGGAGCAGGGGAGTTCTCACCGGTGTCCCGGCCAATATTTATCCCTCAATCAACATCACTAAAACAGATGATGTCATTGCAATGTGTGGGACCTTCCTGTGCGCAAATTGACTGCTGCACTTCCTACATTACAAAAGTGGCTACACTTCAGAATACCTCATTGGTTGTGAAGCACTTAGGGACATCCTGAGGTCATGAACGGCGCTGTATAAACATTTCTTTTTTCCTTAGTCAAAGTCAACTATCTACCAAGAGCAGTTTTACTCGATGAGAAGGAGGGATAGGACGACAGTACGTTGATACTACAGGTTTGGCATCAATGTGAATGTGTAATTCCGGTGTAAAGACCGGGTCTGACTCCAAAGCGAAGCGGAGCGAGATCACCTCAAGGGAATCTCTTTCTTCTCTGACATGACATTGGGCCCCTACTCCAGACTCAAGCTTGCTATTTCCACCTGATAAGACACGGAGGGCGGATCAACCCAGGGTGCTTCCACGCACCTCCTTGCAGTCATACAGCTGCTACAGAGGCAGAGGGTCCTACGAGCAGGTGGATGGGAGGGAAACATTCTAAACACGAGAAAGACAGCCAACAGCTTCTCAGGCACAGAGCAAGTCAGTAATCTGAACTGGTAGCTTCGGAACTTTTTTTTGCGTGTTGTGGGACCCCTGCCATTGTTGTCAAGCACCAGGAAGACCCTGCCCTAAATTCCAACGGCCAGATTCAGCTACCCCAAAGGAAGACGCCATTGCAGAAAGTATCTTTATTAGCATGCTGCGGCAAAATTGCCTCAGAAGTTAAAAATACAGGAATTTGATCACCACAGGGACCTGTTTGAAAACTTGGGATCTGAAGTGATCGGACACTTTTTTTTTGCACTCCATTAACTGGCCATTAAATAAACTACCTTTTTAAAAAATAAATTGACTGAGGCAATAAATAACTTGCATTTATATAGCACCTTGAACGTAGCAAAATGTCCCAAGCTGCTTCATGGAAGCATTATCAAAAAAAAACACCAAGCCACATAAAGGACAGGTGACCAAAAGCTTGGTCAAAGAGGTAGGTTTTAAGGAGCGACTTAAGAAGGAGAGGGGTTTAGGGAGGGAATTCCAGAGTTTAGGGCCCCGGCAGCTGAAGGCACGGCCACCAATGGTGGGGCCATGGAAATCGGGGATGCTCAAGAGGCCAGAATTGGAGGGGCGCAGAGATCTCAGAGGGTTGTAGGGCTGGAGGAGGTTACAGAGATAGCGAGGGGCGAGGGCATGGAAGGATTTGAACGCAAGGATGAGAATTTTAAATTTGAGGCATTGGTGGGCAAGAAGCCAAAGTAGGTCAGCGAGCATAGGGGTGATGGGTGAACAGGACTTGGTGCGAGTTACAACATTGGCAGCAGAATTTTGAATGAGCGAGTTTACGGACGATGGTAGGTGGGAGGCCGGCCAGGAGAGCATTGGAATAGTCGAGTCTAGAGGTAACAAAGGCACGGTTGAGGGTTTCGGCAGCAGATGAGCCGAGGTACATAAGAGCATAAGAAATAGGAGCAGGAGTAGGTAGGGGCGGAGACGGGCGCTGTTACGGATGTGGAAGTAGGCGGTCTTGGAAAGGATATGGGGTCAGAAACTCAGCTCGGGGTCAAAGAGGACGCGGAGGTTGTGAACGGTCTGGTTCAGCCCGAGACAGTGGCCAGAGAGGGGGACGGAGTCGGTGGCTAGGGAACAGAGTTTGCGGCGGGGACCGAAGACAATGGCACACTAAATTCCAGCATAACTCAAGATTGACAACAATTCTTGTTAAAGTTATCCCTGCCCGTGCATCTGGCATCATCCCAGCTAATGTTTGGAGCAGGTGGGATTAAATTGGGACGTTATTTTCTAGTAACTATGCCGGGGACAAATGCTTTTCCAAATTATTTCTATTACTGCTGTTGCCAGTCAAGACTGTAAATGCCAGATCTACCCGTGAGACTTGATCTCATGGATAACAGTAAGCCTCCCCGAGGGAGTTCCTCCAGCAGTGCATCTCTTGCAACTGCTTCAACGAACAAAGTCAAGCAGCTCGGGTACCATGCGATCATTAGGCATGACATCACCAGTTCACTCAGGCAACAGAAAGCAACCCACTCGTGCACTTGACACAGATGACATGAATCAATTTTTAAAATTTACAACACAGCATACACCATTTATCAGGTGTCTGCTGGATATACTTTGGAGAAATACGTCTATGGATGCCTGGTTAAGTATATAATTGTTATGAGGAGAGATTGGGTCGACTAGGCCTGTATTCACTAGAGTTCAGAAGAATGAGAGGGGATCTCATTGAAACGTATAAAATTCTGACAGGGCTAGACAGACTGGATGCAGGGAGGATGTTTCCCATGGCTGGGGGGTCGAGAATGAGGGGTCACAGTCTCAGGATACGGGGTGGGACATTTAGCACTGAGATGAGGAGAAATTTCTTCACTCAGAGGGTGGTGAACCTGTGGAATTCTCTACCACAGAAGGCTGTGGAGGCCAAGTCACTGAATATATTTAAGAAGGAGATAGATAGATTTCTAGACACAAAAGGCATCAAGGGGTATGGGGAGAGAGGAGGACTATGGTTTTGAGATAGAGGATCAGCCATGATCATATTGAATAGCGGAGCAGGCACGAAGGGCCAAATGGCCTACTCCTGCTCCTATTTTTCTATGTTTCTACGTTCATCTTCAAGTGCCAATGCAGGCGCCATTGCCAAGCCCCTTCCCTAGATAACACTCCAAAACACAACTGTGTGAAGGTCCGTTCTCTTATCTGCTTCTATTCTTTTTCTTCTCTTCTTTCAACAACCCGCCACTCTCACCTCCCCCCCCCCCTCCACATTTTTGTAAGGCATTTGGCATGTTTTCAATGTTAGAAGAACTAAAGACGCAGACTCAATGGTAACTTTCAAAAGGGAATTGGACTTGAAGGGGGAAAATTTGTAGGGCTATGAGGAAAGAGCAAAGGAGTGGGATTAATCGGATAGCTTTCAAAAAGCACGATGGGCCGAACGGCCTCCTTAGAATCATAGAAATTTACAGCACAGAATGAGACCATTCGGCCCATCTTGTCCGTGCCGGCCGACAAAGAGCTATCCAGCCTAATCCCACTTTCCAGCACTTGGTCCATATCCTTGTAGGTTACGGCAGTTCAAGTGCATATCCAAGTACTTTTTAAATGTGATGAGGGTTTCTGCCTCCACCACCCTTTCAGGCAGCGAGTTCCAGACCCCAACCACCCTCTGGGTGAAAACATTTCTCCTCAAATCCCCTCTAAACCTTCCACCAATTACTTTAAATCTATGCCCCCTGGTTATTGACCTCTCTGCTAAGGGAAATCGGTCCTTCCTATCCACTATCTAGGCCCCTCATAATTTTATACACCTCAACTAGGTTCCCCATCAGCCTCCTCTGTTCAGCATGATTCTATGATATAAATGCAAGTAGTTGTTGTTTAGGGGTTTTGACACATTTCAGCAACGTAAGTAGCGTGGAACTGTCAGCCGCACTATTAGAAATGAATTCCTGCACTACAGTACACACGCACCACAAACAGAACAGTAGAACTTGTATTTTCACCACCTTCCTCGCAAGTATTCCCGACTGCAGCCATGCTGGTTAGAAGAGCACAACAGAAGCAAGCTAGCTTCTCCCAAGGGTCAACTTCACTTGGCTACCCCTCTCCTTTAGAATTGCCAACCCTACAGGATTGTCCTGGAGTCTCCAGGGATTAAAGGTCAACCTCCTGGACACTGCTGCGAGTAACTCGAGAGAAAAATCATCGGGACGTTAAAAAAAAATGCAGTGTTTTATTTTTCACGTTCTTTGAACAATTTTGTTTTGGTTTATAAAATATTGGAGATGGGGTAAAAAGGCTGTTTGACTGGGAGGTTGGAGGTCGTGTGGTGAAACCTCCAAGAATACGTCCCACCAGAGTTGGCAACTCTACTCTGCTTTCCTATGAAAGCCTCTTAAATTGTATCTATTCAGCAGTGCTTTTTCTCTCTCTCTCTCTCTACCAATTCAACCCCCACCCACCACTCCATGTCCTCCGCTCACCATGTGTGTCAGCCAGTGGCTCAGTGGGTAGCACCCTCGCCTCTGAGCCAGAAGGTTGTGGGTTCAAGTTCCCACTCCAGAGACTTGAGCGCAAAAATCTAGGCTGACACTCCAGTGCAGTACTGAGGGAGTGCGGCACTGTCGGAGGTGCCGTCTTTCGGATGAGACGTTAAACTGAGGCCCCGTCTGCCCTCTCAGGTGGATGGAAAAGATCCCATGGCACTATTTCAAAGAAGAGATGGGGAGTTCTCCCCGGTGTACTGGCCAATATTTATCCCTCAAAAACAAATTATCTGGACATTATCAGCTAGTCACAATCTACATCAATGATTTGGATGAGGGGACCAAATGTAAGATATCTAAGTTTCCTGATGATACAAAGCTGGGTGGGAATGTAAGTTGTGAGGAGGATGCAAGGAGGCTTCAAGGGGATATAGACAGGCTAAGTGAGTGGGCAAGAACATGGCAAATGGAATATAATGTGAAGTTATAGAAATAGAAAAGCAGAATATTTTTTAAATGGAGAGAGATTGGGAAATGTTGGTGTTCAGAGGGACCTGGGTGTCCTTATACACAAATCACTGAAAGTTAACATGCAGGTACAGCAAGCAATTAGGAAAGCAAATGGTATGTTGGTCTTTATTACAAGAGGATTTGAGTATAAGAGTAAAGATGTCTCACTGCAATTATATAGGGCCCTGGTGAGACCACACCTGGAGTACTGTGTACAGTTTTGGTCTCCTTACCTAAGGAAGGATATACTTGCCATAGAGGGAGTGCAACAAAGGTTCACCAGACTGGTTCCTGGGATGGGGGGATTGTCCTAGGAGGACAGATTGAGTAGACTAGGCCTATATTCTCTAGTTTAGAAGAATGAGGTGATCTCATTGAAACATACAAAATTCTTACAGGGCTTGACAGGGTAGATGCAGGGAGGTTGTTTCCCCTGGCTGGGGAGTCTCAAACCAGGGGACACAGTCTCAGAATAAGGTGTTGGCCATTTAGGACTGAAATGAGGAGAAATTTCTTCACTCAGAGGGTGGTGAATCTTTGGAATTCTCTACCCCAGAGGGCTGTGGAGGCTGTGTCGTTGAATACATTCAAGACAGAGATCGATAGATTTTTGAATATTAAGGGAATCAAGGGATATGAGGATAGTGCTGGAAAGTGGAGATGAGGTAGAAGATCAGCCATGATCTTATTGAACGGCAGAGCAGGCTCGAGGGGCCAAATGGCCGACTCCTGCTCCTAGTTCTTATGTTATGTTATTATCACAGTGCTGTTTGTGGGAGCTTGCTGTGCGCAAGTTGGCTGCCACGTTTCCGACATCACATCAGTGACTACACTTCAAAAAAAGTGCTTCATTGGCTGTAAAGCGCTTTGGGACGTCCGGTGGTCGTGAAAGGCGCTATAGAAATGCAAGCCTTTCTTTTTCTTGGCAAGCACTCTGGAGCATTCTTCAACACGAGGGCACTATGAAAATGCAAGCTGTTGGAATTCGGGGTAACTCTAAACCCAGGCTTCAACTTCTATTTAAATAAAAAAGCCTCACATCAAGCTGGCACGCCGCAGCCCAACTCCAGGGAGCGGCAAGAAGCAATGTCCTGCCTGTGATTCACCGCGCAGCAAACAGCTGATCGGGGCACCAATTGCCAAGTGACTCGCAGAGTGGGAAAAAAAAACTGCGAAGTCATCTCAGGCTACTTTTGATAGCTGTAGCGGATCATGTTTCTTCCCAAATTTAGGGGCTTAAATCATGAGGAGAGGTTGCATAAACTTGGCTTGTATTCCCTTGAGTGTAGGAGATTGAGGGGTGATCTGAGCGCGGTGTTTAAAATGTTAAAAGGATTTGACAGGGTAGATACGGGGGAAACTATTTCCTCTGGTGGGGGAATCAGGAGCAAGAGGTCAATCTTAAAATTAGCAGGGAAACCAGCAATTACTCTTTCCACACAAAGGGTAGGGGAAATCTGGAACTCTTGCCCCAAAAGGCTGTGGATGCCGAGGGGTGTCAATTGGAGCTTTTCAAGACCGAGACTGACAAATTTTTGTTCAGCAAGGGTATCAAGGGATATGGTGCAGATCAGCCATGATCTAACTGAATGGCGGAGCAGGCTCGAGGGGCTGAACGGCCTCCTCCTGTTCTAATGTTCCCAAATGGTCAGCAAAGCATGCTACCCAAGGTGAGGGAAGAGATAAAATTGGGATATAAATCAAACAAATGGAAAAAGGAAAAACTCTGACCAGACCGTGAAAGAAACGTTGACCACATCATAAATGCTTTGCCGATTCGTATTCCTTCACTTCACCTGACGAAGGGGCAGCAGCTCCGAAAGCTTGTGATTTCAAATAAAACTGTTGGACTATAACCTGGTGTTGTGCGACTTCTCACATCATAAATGACAACATTATTTTTTTTGCCCCCCGTGTTAACTCCTTGATGAGATGCGATTCCACCAGTGTCCACATCTCTTCACCACCATGCCTCAAGTGGCCACTATTCACGCGTGGTCCTCGAGTGACAGACGACAGGCTATCTGGCCATGCGAGGTATTCCAGCCAATCCCTGTGCCAGCCAGGTGCACACGCACACTCTCAGCAGGGGTCAGTGCTTGGCAATTGGGAGCGGCAACCCTGGCAGATATTCCTTTCCCTAATCCAAGAGCACACAGGCCAATTACAAACCCATTACCCCGACTGAAGATCTGCGGACAGAATCTGGGCTCTCCCTGGTCTGAAAGGCTCAGCCACTCACTGGATAAACTCATTGAGCCACAGCAACGATTATTAGTTCAGTATATTACTTTAGACATCACATTCGCTTCCATATTCACAGGAGCAGATCAGGAGGGCCAAAAAAATAAGATCACACACTGAGAACTGGGACAGGTCCAAATCAGATAACCAATCAAGATTTACGAGAATGATTGCAGGAATGAGGGACTTCAGTTACGTGGATAGACTGGAGAAGCGGGGGTTGTTCTCCTTGGAGCAGAGAAGGTGGAGAGGAGATTTGATAGAGGTGTTCAAAATCATGAGGGGTCTGGACCGAGTAGATCGAGAGAAACTGTTCCCATTGGCGGAAGGGTCGAGAACCAGAGGCCACAGAATTAAGGTGATTGGCAAAAGAACCAAAGGCGACGTAAGAAAAAACATTTTTACGCAGCGAGTGGTTAAGATCAGGAATGCACTGCCTGAAAGGGTGGTGGAGGCAGACTCAATCTGTAAAGCACTTTGGGACGTCCGGAGGTCATGAAAGGCGCTGTAGCAATGCAAGTATTTCTTTCACTAGGCTTCTGTCAATAGTGACCTGGAACCCCCAGCGACAGAGTTAGCTCCCTCTCCACACAACGCAGCCTGCAGTTCACTGTGGGAGGAGCTACAAATGCAAACACACTGAAGTGTCAACAAACGTGGTCATATCACCAGCCGAGACATTGAATGTATTAAACTTTGTCACAATATATTCCGCGAAAAGTCAAACTTATGTTTTTATTAAAATTTGGATTATAACCCGTGCCTCAAGACAAAAACCCAATCAGAGAGGGTTACAGAAGGAGGCCACTCGGCCCATCGTGTCTGTGCCGGTTGAAAAAGAGCGAGCCAGCCTAATCCCACTTTCCAGCTCTCGGTCCGTAGCCTTGCAGGTTTACAGCACTTCAAGTGCATTTCCAAGTACTTTTTAAATGCAATGAGAGTTTCTGCCTCTACCACCCTTTCAGACCCCACCACCCTCTGGGTGAAAAAAGTTCTCAACTCCCCTCTAAACAATCGACCAATTACTTTAAATCTATGCCCCCTGGTTATTGACCTCTCTGCTAAGGGAAATAGGTCCTTCCTATCCCTTCTATCTCAGCCCCTCATCATTTTATACACCTCAATTAAATCTCCCCTCGGCTTCCTCGGTTCCAAAGAAAACAACCCCAGCCTATCCAATCTTTCCTCAGAGCTAAACTTCTCCAGTCCTGGCAACATCCTCACAAATCTCCTCCGTACCCTCTCTAGTGCGATTACATCTTTCCTGTAATGTGACCAATAAAGCACCTTGGTCAAGTTGCACACACTACCTGTACAGGACACCGATTTGAAATCGTAGCTTCGGCACTTCTAATAGAACTTGTTTACATTGCGATTAATGATGTACCAGTTTCTGCACCTGCTCAGTAGTCAGTCATTATGATGAATTTAATAAAACCAATTACACAGCCCTTTTCAATACACAATGCAGTCCTACCAGACGTGCATTAACAAAAGCAAACAATATGTACTGGGAGTGGTAATAAAGAGTTGATTATTATCTATTCTTTCACTGGAAATAGGGAAACCAAAGAACCGCCACATCCGCTCATAAAACACAAAAATTAACTAACAACCGCTTACTGTTTCCTCACTCCCTCAAAAACAGCACTCACCATATTCGCTTAACTCGGATGGTAGCACGCTCACCATTAGGTCAGAAGATTGTGGATTTGAGTCGGACACCAGGACTTGAGCACGACAACTTGCATTTATATAGCGCCTTTAGCTATAGACAGTAAAATGTCCCAAAGCGCTTCACAGGAGTGTTGTAAAACAAAATTTGACACCGGGTCACGTAAGCAGGTATTAGGGCAGATGGCCAAAAGCTTGGCTTGGTCAAAGAGGTAGGTTTTAAGGTGCATCTTAAAGGAGGAAAGAGAGGTAGCAAGGCGGAGAGGTTTAGGGAGGGAATTCCAGAGCTTTGGGCCCAGGCAGCTGAAGGCACGGCCACCAGTGGTGGAGCAATTAAAATCAGGGATGCACAAGAGGCCAGAATTGGAGGAGCGCAGAGATCTCGGAGGGTTGTGGAGCTGGAGGAGGTTACAGAGGTAGGAAGGGTTGAGGTCATGAAGGAATTTGAAAACACAGATGAGAATTTTAAAATGCTGTAAATCTGAAATAAAAATAGAAAATGCTGGAAATACTCAGGTCAGGCAGCATCTATGGAGAGAGAAACAGATTTAACGTTTCAGGTCGATGACGAAAGCTCACAGGCCTGAAACGTTGACTCTGTTTCTCTCTCCACGGATGCTGCCTGACCTGCTGAGTGTGTCCAGAGTTTTGGATGAGCTCGAGTTTACGGAGGGTGGAAGGTGGGAGGCTGTTCAAGAGAGCACAAAGACTAGGCTGACAACCGGTGCAATGCTGCATTATCAGAAGTGCCGTCTTTTTGGAAGAAACGTTAAATTGAAGTCGCAGCTGCCTGTTTAGGTGCATGTTAAAACTTTAAAGGGGGAAGGCTGTAGAGTTGGCATTCTGAAAGGATGAGATCAAATGGGCCAAAGGGTTTTCTACATCTGAACCTATCTTGTTAATCTGTTCCCAGACCTCCAAAAAGTGACTCCAAAAACTGGCTACTGAAACATTGGTGAGCCCGAGCTAGGGCAATTTTTTTCCGCATAGAGAAGCACCATGCCTGTTCTTGCTCCTTTCCATAATGTCACATTAAGATCACTAACTCATCATGGGAGGAAGGGGAATATTAGAAGCATTGGCCTTTGTTACATCACACCTTAAACATTCACTCCCTCCACCACCGGCACACCGTGGCTGCAGTGTGTACCATCTACAAGATGCACCGCAGCAACTCGCCAAGGCTTCTTTGGCAGCACCTCTCAAACCTGTGACCTCTATCGCTGAGAAGGACATATGACAGCAGGCACATGGGAACACCACCACCTCCAAGTTCCCCTCCAAGCCACACACCAACCTGACTTGGAAGTATATCGCCGATCCTTCATCGTCGCTGGGTCAAAACCCTGGAACTCCCTCCCTCACAGCACTGTGGGAGTACCTTCCCCACAAGGACTGCAGCAGTTCAAGAGGCAGCTCATCACCACCTTCTCAAGGGCAATTAGGATCGATTAGGCTTATATTCGCTAGAGTTTAGAAGAATGAGAGGGGATCTCATTGAAACTTATAAAATTCTAACAGGGCTAGACAGATTGGATGCAGGAAGGATGTTCCCGATGGCGGGGGAGTCCAGAACCAGGGGTCACAGTCTAAGGATAAGGGATAAGCCATTTAGGACTGAGATGAGGAGGAATTTCTTCACCCAGAGAGTGGTGAACCTGTGGAATTCTCTACCACAGAAGGCAGTTGAGGCCAATTCATTAAATATATTCAAGAAGGAGTTAGATATATTTCTTAAGGCTAAGGGGATCAAGGGATATGGGGAGAAAGCAGGGACAGGGTACTGAATTTGGATGATCAGCCATGATCGCATTGAATGGTGGAGCAGGCTCGAGGGGCCGAATGGCCTGCACCTGTTTCTATGTTTCTTGCCAGCGAGGCCTGCATCCCAGGAACGAATAAAACAAAAATCCGTGGCACTGGCCATTCATGCGCACTGGTGCTGTGCTATTCCTGTGGTATGTATATTTTATCATTACTTTTTTTCCCTCTTATTCATTCTTGGAATGTGAGCGTCACTGGCAAGGCCAGCATTTATTGCCCATCCCGAGTTACCATGAGAAGGTGGTGGGCCGCCTTCTTGAAGTAAGGTGGCATACGGGACACTTTCCTTTATTAGCTGAGGCATAGAATACAAGAGCAGGGAGGTTATGCTTAAACTGTATAAAACACTAGTTAGCCCACAGCTAGAGTACTGCGTGCAGTTCTGGTCACCACATTACAGGAAAGATGTGATCACACTAGAGAGGGTACAGAGGAGATTTACAAGGATGTTGCCAGGACTGGAGAATTTTAGATATGAGGAAAGATTGGATAGGCTGGGGTTGTTTTCTTTGGAACAGAGGAGGCTGAGGGGAGACTTGATTGAGGCGTATAAAATTATGAGGGGCCTAGGTAAAGTGGATATGAAGGACCTAATTCCCTTAGCAGAGAGGTCAATAACCAGGGGGCATAGATTTAAAAAGTAATTGGTAGGTTTGGAGGGGAGTTGAGGAGAATTTTTTTCACCCAGAGGGTGGTGGGGGTCTGGAACTCACTGCCTGAAAGGGTGGTAGAGGCAGAAACCCTCAGCGCATTTAAAAAGTACTTTGATATATACTTGAAGTGCTGTAACCTACAGGGCTACGGACCAAGAGCTGGAAAGTGGGATTAGTCTGGATAGCTCTTTTTCGGCCACCGCAGACACGATGGGCCGAATGGCCTCCTTCTGTGCCGTAAATTTCTATGATTCTATGAAGTGCTGATAGCAGTTTGATACAACTCAGTGGCTTGCTGGACCCCTTCAGAGGGCAGTTATGAGTCAACCACGTTGCCCATTAATAGGAACTACATTCTATCTTCATTTTCGGAGCAATTTTAACTCAATAGCAAGTGATTTAGGGAGTCATTCTCTTACTGGGCACCAGAATTTAAAACATTCAGAATGCAAGTTCTGGAAATATCTGGGATTATTTCCGATAATATCTCTGAACAATTTAAGTGAGGCGGGCAAAAATTGAATCTTCTCCACGTTAACTCGCTCCAATTAAGAAGTAATGCCACTGCCTTATCACTTAAAAAACAAAACCCACTAAACCAATTTATTAGCATTGACAAATCACTTATCTGACGATATGAATCAAACTGAGTGCATAAGACCATTGGTGCGTTTATCGTTAGAGGTTAGGGTGCAATAGGCAGTGAAGGGTGGTGGCAGTAAAAGTACTTTGTAGCATATTGAAAGTAATTTGCAGGGATTAGATTTGGTTTCCATGTTTAAGCAAGAGTTTTACTCACTATATACGAGCGGATGAAGTTACTTTCGTCTCCACTTTCCGCAAGGTGAACACGAGTGCACAATAAGAAATTAAAGAAAGACTTGCATTGCTATAGCGCCTTTCACGACCACCGGACGTATCAAAGCGCTTTACAGCCAATGGAGCACTTTTTGAAGTGTAGTCACTGTTGTAATGTAGGAAATGTGGCAGCCAATTTTGCACACAGCAAGCTCCCACAAACAGCAATGTGATAATGACCAGATAATCTGTTTTAGGTGATGCTGATTGAGGGAGAAATATTGGCCAGGACACCGGGAGAACTCCCCTGCTCTTCTTCGAAATAGTGCCATGGGTTCTTTTACATCCACCTGGGAGAGCAGATGGGGCCTCGGTTTAACGTCTCATCTGAAAGACGACACCTCCGACAGTGCGGCACTCCCTCAGCACTGCACTGGGAGTGTCAGCCTGGATTTTTGTGCTCAAATCTATATACGAGTTAAAGAAGTTACTTTCGTCTCCACTTTCCCCAAGGTGAAAGTGAGTACACAATAAGGATGTGGGGGGGACACGTCCATGATAGACTAATCATACCTGGACTCTGGAGGGAATGGCCTTGATGGCTTGAGTTAGTGAATGCCTCTTCGTCACTCAGTACTCCATGCACCTATTGATAATGGAAAAGGCCTTGCCAAGAATCAACTGAACTATTCAGAATAACATCCTTACGAGCCTCGGTATTGGGTCTCCCTCCTGCGCAGATCTGAATTTTCGAGTGACAGCAAATGAAATCATCTCAATCACTGCGGTTGGTTACAGAACACCAGACAACATGCAAAATCAAGGTGACACTATTTACAGACTGTTTGAAGACTGATTCCTCCTTCCCCCCCCCAGGCCAGCGGGCAATGCTGCAAGAGATCCTTTAATCCTGCAATCAATTTTCCAATAAAATCTAAGCTATTGATAAACTCTGCTGTATCACAAGTGCCCTGCACGTAATGTTAAGACTCTGGTGAGGTGTCAACAGTGGTTATACCCTTAAGGCTACATCACATCCACGCACACCATTCATCTTCCTAACAATCACGAGCAAACATTCCAAGTATCTATCTCCTGCAAAGAATAAAGCCCAATTCCCAATTGAGCAAAAAAAATATCAATAATAAATGATAATATTGGACATGAGCTAATGGTAGTAATGCCACTTATATTTCTCACAGGGTTACCTGAACTCTTAATGCAGTGTGTCTCACTCCCCAGTACTGTATCTATTATTACGGACACCAGGCACTGTAGTAGTGTATTACATCCACTTGCCAAACTGGTTTACAAACAAGCACAGCTGCGCTTGCAAAATCGGGCTATATTTATTCAAACCAGTATTTTTTAAAAGCCATCAAAAATTATGGTCCTGGAAAAAATACTGACCTTGCAAGACTAACGTTTTTAAATAATGCACAACTGGAAAACAAACAATAATTGTAGTTCTATCTATAGCATCTTATCTGGTCTCAAAGTGCTTTACACAATGGCTGGAATGCAACGACTATTGTTGCCCAGGATCCATCAGCAGGAGCAGCAGCACTGTGTCAACTTATAATAATGCGGAGATGCCGGTGTTGGACTGGGGTGGACAAAAATGAGAAGTCGCACAACACCAGGTTATAGTCCAATAGTTTTATTTGAAATCACAAGCTTTCGGAGCTCTGCTCCTTCGTCAGGTGAAGTGAACTTTCAACTTACAATAAACCATCCCACTTCAGCTGCGGTCTACAGATTGCACCAAGCTACACTATCAAATGCAGGCAATGAACAAAACTAAAGTTGGGAATTGTCTCATCAGCTGACATTCTCCCCAGTTTCATAAACTTCAACTTTTTATGTTTCCGCTTCCCCCCCCCCCCACCACCCCCAAAATTCCAGTAAATTTATACTCAACAATATTGTCCTTATCCATCTACAGACAACATCAAGAATGCAAACACCCCTTTGCGGAACACCTCCGTTCAGTCCTCAAGCGTGACCCCGAGCTTCCGGTCGCCCGTCACTTTAATTCTTTGCTCCACGCCCACCTCGGCCTCCTACACCGTTCCCATGAAGCTCAACGCAAGCTCGAGAACCAGCACCTCATCTTTCGATTAGGCACTTCACAGCCTTCCGGACCCAACATTGAGTTCAACAATTTCAGATCATAACCACTGCCCCCATTTTTTTTGAACGGCACTTGTTGATAATTCTGCCATTCCCATTTACACCTCCTCTAGATCCATCTTGTGTTTCTTTACTTGTCCCATCACCATCTCCTTCTACCTCGCACCATCATCCCTTTTGTCATTTAATCACTCCTACCTTCCACCCTATCACAGACCTTCCCTTTTGTTCTTTCCTCCCTCCTTTCCCTGCCTCTGCACTCGCTTAAAATCTGTAACTTTTTCCAGTTCTGACGAAAGGTCATCGACCTGAAACGTTAACTCTGTTTCTCTCTCCACAGATGCTGCCTGACCTGCTGAGTATTTCCAGCATTTTCTGTTTTTATTTCAGATTTCCAGCATCCGCAGTATTTTGCTTATGCAAACGTCCCTTTTTGAAATCGCACCAGGTGCAAAGAGAGAACAGGGCAGGTTTGACGAGGTGACTGAACACACTGGGCAAGTGGAAATTCTTGATTAAAATTCTCCTTTTCCCGAAGGCTGAACGCACAGGTCAGTATCTCACACAGCTGCTGAGTGACAGTTTCAATGGGAAATGTAATGGTGCTGCTGAGCGAGTGTGGATGAGGTGGGGTGGGGTGGTTGGAGGATCCCATCCTAATATCCCACCACCCACTCCACTTTCCACAACCGGAGCTCCACTGATTATGCAGCACCTTCCACCCCTTTAAAAAAAAAAAAATCTGTACTGACTATTGACTCGAGCACAAAAATCTAGGCGGACATTCCAGTGCAGTGCTGAGGGAGTGCCGTCTTTCGGATGAGACATTAAACCTCTCACAGGTGGACGTAAAAAATCCCATGGCACTATTTCGAAGTAGAGCAGGGAAGTTATCCCCGATGTCCTGACCAATATTTATCCCTCAATCAACATCGCTGAAAAACAGATTATCTGATCATTATCACATTGCTGTTTGTGGGAGCTTGCTGTGCGAAATTGGCCGCCACATTTTCTACATTACAACAGTGACTACACTTCATCGGCTGTAAACAACAACTTGTATTTATATAGCGCCTTTAACATAGTAAAACGTCCCAAGGCGCTGCACAGGAGTATTTTAAGACAAAAACTTTGACACCAATCCACATAAGGATAAATTAGGGCAGGTGACCAAAAGCTTGGTCAAAGAGGTAGGTTTTAAGGAGCGTCTTAAAGGAGGAAAGAGAGGTAGAGAGGCGGACAGGTTTAGGCAGGGAATTCCAGAGCTTAGGGCCTAGGCAACAGAAGGCACGGCCACCAAAGGCTGAGCGATTATAATCAGGGATCCTCAAGCGGGCAGAATTAGAGGAGCGTGGATATCTCGGGACGCCCGGTGGTTGTGAAAGGCGCTATAGAAATGCAACTTACTTTCTTTTTAAATCCATTAGCCAGCTATTTATAAAAGTCTCCACCTTTAGAAAAAAATATCTGTGCTATTGAACATAAGAACATAAGAAATAGGAGCAGGAATAGGCCACTTGGCCCCTCGAGCCTGCTCCGCCATTCAATAAGATCATGGCTGATCTTGGGCTCAAAGCCACTTCCCTGCCCACTCCCCATAAGCCTTCACTCCCTTATCTTGCAAAAATTTGTCTATCTCCACCTTAAATGTATTTAATGACCCAGCCGCCACAGCTCTCTGGGGCAGATAATTCCACAGATTTACGACCCTCAGAAGAAATTCCTCCTCATCTCAGTTCTAAAAGGGCGACCCTTTATTCTAAAACTGTGCCCCCGCATTCTAGATTTCCCCACGAGGGGAAACATCCTCTCTGCATCTACCTTGTCGTGTCCCCTCAGTATCCTATATGTTTCAATAAGATCACCTCTCTTCTCAATTCCAATGAGTATAGGCCCAGCCTGCTCAACCTTTCCTCATAAGTCAACCCCCTCATCTCTGGAATTAACCTAGTGAATCGTCTCTGAACTGCCTCCAATGCAAGTATATCCTTCCTTAAATAAGGGGACCAAAACTGTACGCAGTACTCCAGGTGTGGTCTCACCAATACCCTGTACAGTTGTAGCAGGACTTCCCTGCTTTTATACTCCAACCCCTTTGAAAAAGACCAACATTCCATTTGCCTTTTTGATTACTTGCTGTACCTGCATGCTAACTTTTTGTGTTTCATGCACAAGGACCCCCAGGTCCCTCTGAACTGTAGCATTTTGTAATCTCTCTCCATTTAAATAATAATTTGCTTTTTAATTTTCCTGCCAGTGTATAACCTCGCACTTTCCCACATTATACTCCATCTTCCAAATGTTTGCCCACCTCACTTAGCCTGTCTATATCCCTTTGCAGCTTCTTTGAATCCTCTGCACAACTTGCTTTCCCACCCATCCAAGTCATTAATGTAGATTGTAAATAGTTGAGGCCCCAGCACCGATCCCTGTGGCACCCCACTAGTTACCGTTTGCCAACCGGAAAATGACCCATTTATCCCGACTCTCTGCTTTCTGTTAGTTAGCCAATTCTCTATCTATGCTAATATATTGCCCCCAATTCCGTGAGCTCTTATCTTTTGCTGTAACCTTTTATATGGCACCTTATCGAATGCCTTCTGGAAATCTAAATACACCACATCCACTGGTTTACCTTTGTCCACCCTGCTCGTTACCTCCTCAAAGAACTCCAGCAAGTTTGTTAAACATGATTTCTCTTTCATAAAACCATGCTGACTCTGCTTGACTGCATTATGATTTTCCAAATGCCCTGCTACTGCTTCCTTAATGAAGGACTCCAGCATTTTCCCAACGACAGATGTTAGGCTAACTGGTCTATTGTTTCCTGCTTTCTGTCTGCCTCCTTTCTTAAATAGGCGTGTTACATTTGCGGTTTTCCAATCCGCTGGGACCTCTCCAGAGTCCAGGTAATTTTGGTATATTGCAACCAATGCATCATCCACTATCTCTGCAGCCACTTCTTTTAAGACCCTGGGATGCAGGCCATCTGGTCCAGGGGACTTGTCATCTTTTAGTCCCATTATTTTACCAAGTACTATTTCCTTAGTGATAGTGATTGTCTTAGTTACCCCCTCCCTGTGGCCCCTCGATTATCCATTATTGGGATGTTGGTAGTGTCTTCTACCGTGAAGACAGATACAAAATATTTCTTCAGAGTCTCTGCCACTTCCCATTGGATCCCCACCTCCCTGCCCCTGTTTTTAGTCAGTCCTATGAACCAGTAGTTTTCAATAAGGAGTACCTTCAAATATTGACGCAATTACAGGGAAACCAATATACTTAAGTTAGCAATAACAAAAAAAAATACTAGAAACACTCAGCAAATCAGTCAGCATCCGTGAAGAGAACAGGACAAGGTAACGTTTCAGATGTAGGGCCTTCATCAGACTTTAATTTGTTTGTGCTCTCGTCACTGGTGCTGACTGACCTGCTGAGCGTTTACAGCATTTTCTGTTTTGTTTCAGTTTTATAGCATCTGCAGTTTCTTTTTTTGCTCTCTATCCTCCCCTCCCCCTGCCAATCCCCAGCAAAAGCAAGCATCGGCTACCCAAAAGGAAAATGGTGCTATCAATGGGGAAAACATCTTGCATGAAACACCGCAACAGAAATGTCAATAAATATAGAAATCAGATGACAAAGGGACAGAAACCTGATCACCTCCCAGACTCCCTGGAACCCCCTTCAGACTCCCAGGAACTGCAACTTGCGTGTGTGTGTTTGTGTATCTGTAGGTGCATGTATGTGTATTTTGTGTCTGTATCTGTCTGTGTATATTTGTGTCTGTATGTGTGTAAGTGAGTGCCTGTCTGTCTGTGCAGATGTATGTTTGTGTGCGTGCATCCAAGTATGTGTGCACGCACTTGTGTGCCAGTTTGTGTGTATTTGCGTATGTATATTTGTGTGCGTATGCCAGTGTTTGTATGTGTACATGTGAAGATGCAAGTCAGTGTATATCTGAGAGAATGTATGTTTTCACGTGTATATTTGTGTCAGTATATTTGTGAAAATGTATTTGTGTATGTCAGTGTGTTTGAGTATGAATGTGCACGCACATGCGCGCGT